>BLSH010153513.1:365028-383255 GCA_018402905.1 Glandirana rugosa
AAAATTAGACGGTTTTGTTACAAAGGCCACCTAATCAAACTATCAGGACTTTTGACTTCCAAGGTCCGTCACATTTCAACCGGTTAAATGAGTGTTCCGAAGTAAAGGTATACGTACCGACAGATAAGTAAGACAAAAATTGTGATCTACAACTAAGTGAAAATGTACCGGTATTTTCTTGATCATCAAATCAAAAGGCACTTTACTCCGACCGACAGTCAGTCTTAGACGGTGAGGCCATTACTTCCAGTTCGTGTTGCTCTTTAGGTGTACCGAAACTCCACCATCAATGTCTCTTTCAAATACGAGAGATTGATAGCCATGTGGATTTCTCGTTGTGCTTGACCTTCATTACCGGAGTGGCAGATTCTGACTGACAGCCAGCCTCATTTCACGGAAAACTAAACTACTAGTTCTTTTATGGCCATGTAAAAGTGAATCAACATCTAGTGTTAAAAACAGAATGAATAGACAGCCATGCATATGGAAATGAAGCCTTGTGAGTAAATTGGCCAACTTTACACTGCCTGGAACCTTCAGTTTTCAGGACTATCAAACTAATCCACCGGAAACATTGTTTTGGCAGATTAAAAATAAACGGAAGTCCACATAAAATTTAAATCACATGCCGATTTACATAGAATTAGATATTAATTGTGTGATTAAAGTACAATACAATGCACATCATTTGCACAGTATACATCTATAATCTGCCATTTCAGGCTGAGGAGACACAGATTAAGCAGTTTTGAAGTGACACTAAACAAGATCCTTATTCTCTAAAAATAATTTATACACATCCACTACTTGAAGAAGTTGTAAAGGCTTTTTTTTCTTGTTTTGTAAAATAACAAACATGTATATACTTATCTCTACTCTATGCAATAGTATTGCACAGAGCAACCTCGAACCTCCTCTTCTGGAGTCCACAGCCGGCGATCTTGGCTTCTCCTCTTCTGTGTGCACCACCATAGCAAGCTGCTTCCTATGGTGGCACACCTGTGGGATCACTCCCGAGCCCGGCTGTGTGTGTCTATTGATACACACAGTGTGGCACAGCCCCGCTCCCAACTTCCTCCTTACAGAATTTGATTGACTCTATGTTCTGCGAGGAGAGAGAGAGACCAACAGACGGGCACAGCACTGGATCAAGAGTGGGCTCGGGTAAGTGTAAGAAGTGTGAGGGGGCAATACAAATACTGGAACACTTTTTACCTAAATGCAAGGAATACAATAAGGCAGGGGTGTCCAACCTGCAGGTGGCCCAAGAGATTTGGAGGGATGCAGCCGTGGTGCCCAACACGGACAAGCCAGGCCCATTCCTGTTTGTAGATATGCTAGGGATGCTGTGTTTGCAATAGCAGCTGCGGCAACAAGCACTGACAACAAACCAGGCACGGGCACATCTGGCGGGATGATGCGGCTACCCTCTGTGCAATTGCATCAGCAGCAGTGAATGCAGGGACCCCCAGCTAGCTTCAGGCAAGAAAACGCCATATGACTGGATCTAGGGGAGTGCTGGGGTGGGCTGCATCACCCCAGATTTCAGTTGCACCTCCCCAAAGCCCCCTACTCACAACCCCTCCTCTACCTCCCCACATAGTACATAGTTGAAGTGATCTTCAACTATAGTTAACTTGTGATCTGCCTGACTTTTTCTGCTAATCAGCTATCCTTAAGCTGGGTACACACTTTTTTTTGCTCAACTCAAAGGCTCAATGAAAAAAAAACTGAGAGGTTGCTGTACTACCACAAAAAATGTTATTGCAGCGATTGGCTCTGCAGTGCTATTGTGTTCTGATGGGGGGGACTGCCTCTACACCAGAACACACTGATCAGCTCTCACAGCCATTGGCTGCCAGCACCGATCCCCTGGTGGTCGAATGCTGGTTTCCCAGCATGCCTGTTTTACAGAAGCTGGTTGTGAGACCGGCTTCTGTAAGACAGGCAGCTGTACACACGTACCGAATGTCGGCCGGTTCCTGCTAAACCGGCTGAGATTTGGATTGTGTGTTGCCAGCTTTATTGTAAGTGTATTTTATGTGTGGCCCAAGAGAACTTCTTTTCTTCCAATGTGACCCAGGAAGGTCAAAAGGTTGGACACCCCTGCATTAAGGTAAACCTGATCTGCCTTTACAACCACTTCTTTTTTTTTTTTTTTTAATCTTTTTTAAAGTTTATTATATAAAAAATACATACAATTCATACATAGTTTACAATCATATATGGCTCATCATAACCCATTGATCATAGATTCCAGAATACAAAAAAAAACAAAACGGGTCAATAACCTTTACAACCACTTTAATGGCTCTGTAATTTAGTTTTCATGAAATTGTTATTTAGTGTGTTTTCTGCCTCCTTTTAAAGTCCTCTGTGAGCTTACAAACCTCTTATTTTCCCCCTCAATTGTGTTTATTTGCAACAATCAGCGCCCACTAGTTGTGTTCATGTGCACTGCTCTATGCACTCTACAAATCCCATAGTTCATCTTGGGAGCAAACAAGACAGGGTGACTACAGTCCTACATACAGTGGGACATTGGAGAACAAACATAGCCACCCTCTAACAGGAAGTCAGATCTAAGCAACAAAAAAAAAAAGGAATTGGGAGATTTGGAGAGGGCTGAGCACAATAAAAGGGACTTATAGGAGTTAAACATATAAGAATATATATATATATATATATATATGTATATTTATATATACACACAGCGTACTTGAGTATAATTGCATTTACCAAAGTTTAGTGTCTAAGACCAAGATCAAAGACTGTTGGAGTTTGGAGTTGGGGGACTTGACTGGCCAGCACAGAGTCCTGGCTTCACCTTTGGCATGAATTAGAGCGAAGACTGCGAGCCAGGCCTTCTCGTCCAACATCAGTGCCTGACCTCACAAATGCACTTCTGGAAGAATGGTCAAACATTCCCATAGACACACTCCTAAATCTTGTGGACAGCTTTCCCAGAAGAGTTGAAGCTGTTATAGCTGCAAAGGGTGGGCCAACTCAATATTGAACCTTACAGACTAAGACTGGGATGCCATTAAAGTTCATGTGTGTGTAAAGGCAGGCGTCCCAATACTTAGGGTAATATAGTGTAATTACAGCAATAGGTTCCGTATTCATGAGTTACCATTTAGGAATCAAGAACTTTTTATGAAATAAGGTATTATAAATACAACTTGAGGTATGAGGGAGCATCTAGAACTAGTAACAAAGGGAGGAAACACACCAGGATATCAAGGATGAAAGTTTAAATCTACTGGGTGGATTTGAGGTGGACAGTTTTCCACTATAAACCTTACCTTTTAGGTTCAGGATTCGGCTGAGATTTGGAATCTTTTCGTTTTTTAGAATCCCTTTTAGAATCTCTCTTAATCTCTGGTTCAATCCCAGAAGGGCTAGGCACTTTGCCTCCCTCACTCTCAGCATTTTGCTGTGAGCCACCAAGTAATTCTGCCATTAGTGGACTGTAGTGAATGAGTTGTGTGGAGCATACATGCAATGGAAAAGCACCAGCACATATAAAGTTAATAAAATGAGAGAGATTAGAAAGCATGCAATTAGAACATAACAAGAAAGCATAAAGAAAAAAAAAACGAATACAATAAATGAATAATTAAGATAATGAAAATCAAATCAAAATGTAACAAGACAAGGCACAAATAAAAAGAAACATAAGGCAGTGGTAGAAAAAAATATTATCACCATGCAAGACTGACCAAAGGAAACATTCCTTAAAGGAAAACTAAACTCAAGAACAAAAATTCTGCTTTAGTTTTCTTTTTTTAAGATAATAACATTTTCAGCAACTGTGGAAAATAGCTATTGATATTGCCAAAAATGCTGGGTCCTTGTCACATCTTGTGAGCTACACCAAATAATGTCTTCTAAGCTATCTCTTCTAATCTATCAATTCCCTTGCCCATGGAGATGAAGAGATGTGGACATGTTTGTAGTCCATATGAGGAGAGCAGCCTAGGGTGACAACCATGGTTTTCTTCATACAGTAGATATAGTGGAGGGCTGACTTAGCCAACTATGGCCAGGAAGAGTGCCAGTGGGCGGCTAAATGAAGCAAAAGAAGTTTGGAAAAAAAAAATAAAAAAAATGCCGCTACCACACTAAGGGTTTAAATACGCCTTAACCCCTTAATGTCTGAAGGTAAAATCTTTATTGTATGGACCCAATTTTCCAACTTTGGCATGTGTGAGTAAATCTTTATATACTACCGCAACTATTTATATCCAGGTAATTTATAAGGGACACATAGGAAACAGTTGTTTCCCGTGTGTCCTTGTGGTGACAGACATTTTACAATGCATTAAAACGTCTGTCACCACTCACTGCGTGAAATAGCCGTATGCCCGCTTGCATTAATGCCTGAGCTCCACCTCCTGTCAGATCAGTGGCAGTATTAGATTCTCATAGGAGTGTGAAGCCTATTGTAAACTGTGCATGCAAGGGATCTTGGTTGCACACTCCTTATAAGAATCTAATGCCCGATACTAGCGCTGGGGAGTGGTTGCAAATACAGATCATTAGCACAGAGACTCCTATAGAAACCCTATCAGTAACAAGTGTCTACACCTGGTGACAGGCTATATCACACCCCCCACCCCCCAAAAAGGTTGGGGACCACTGCTTTAAAGGACAACTTCAATAAATATATACTATGAAATAACCAGGATACAGACTTGTAGCTATTTATTAAGAAAAATCGTTACTAAATCAGTCAACGTGTTCTTATGATTGATGGAGTTTGCAGAAACAGTGGGGTTGATTTACTAAAGACAAATAGACGATGCACTCTGCAAGAGCAGTTGCTCAAGAGCTTAGTAAATGAGTAAAAGCTCTGCTGACTTCCATCATCCAATCATGTGCAAGCAAAAGAACCCACTTTAAACCACGCTATCACATAGGTACAAGTAAATAGACAGTGTATAAAAGGTGCATAAAATTGCATAAACAATATTCATATAATAAAGTGCATATATCATCTTAGATGCTAAATATGTGCAATCCCATAGTCCAATTGTGAAGATATTCCACTATGCTCGGTAATAAAAGTGCAAATCGTGCAAAAAAAAAGTGCAAAAAAAAAAATGCAAGATTTGTGTTGCAATAGAAGCGGCATTTGGATTCAATTGATATTGCTTCAAGATATTCAGATCTGGTGAAACCCTTAGATTATAGAAAAAAAATAGTCCAGTAAATGTTCAATAAATGTTCAATGGAATACTCAAGTGAGGAAATATACTGGATCATTCCATATATCCAAGACGATCACACTCCTTCACCAAGAGGCACCCAGTGGCACACCCTACTCACCAGAAAACGCAAGCAAAAATTCAGTATTTTTTCTTGCAAGTGATTGGGTATTCTTTGCAAAGTTAAGCTTTACCACATTTACTAAGCTGTGAAGCAACTGTGCTGTGCAAAGTCTATTTGCCTTTAGTAAATCATCCCCAGTGTTTTCTGGGAAATGATCTTAAATTTTTTTATTAAAAGGATCTAAAATGCATCAACAGCATAGTGCTACATGTGCACAGCAATGTCATCATTTTAATACCTCGAGGTTTAGATGAATAATATTACAACCTTCTATTACACACTGATGGGAACTATGGACAGAGAAGGATCCCTGCTGTTCAAGCAGTTGGGGAAAAGAAGGATTATGTTTAAAATGAAAAACAAAAAGAAAACCCAGTGGAAGTGAACAACTCCTTGGGCTTTTCCACTAGATTAATTTCATTTACCGGTTTGTAATGTGCCTCCAGCAATTTTAGGGATATGCACGCAAGAGTGGTTTCTAAAGATATGTTTGCAAAGACAGACACATTTAAAAAGTGATCTAATGAAAGAATATGAGTTTTTTTTAAAGTGAAGAGCTGTTGAAATTACTACATATAAATTAACTATTTTACTTGTTTTCTTTGCAATGGAAAGGCAACTAATGTGCCGGCCTAAAAAACTGAAATATAAAGTCAAAACCTTTTATAGTTTTGGATAAAGAGTGGAAGGGTTAAAACCCCTGTCTGTGTCCCACTGGGGAGATTCACCCTCTTTATTTGTCCTGGTTGCTACTGTCACCAGGAAATAATGTGATGGGAAAAGTGACATTTTACAGATGTTGATGGAACAGCATTGGACCACCGGTCTTTACAATTTGAACATGCAACGGTGAGGGACACAGAAAGCAAAACACAGGTAAGTAGGCTGGTGTAGGTATAATTACTTTTTTTTAGCCTGTGAATAGGTGGGAGGGGGTTTTTATTTGTCCAGAAATGCATTTAAATGAAAACCCATATCCAGGCAGACACAACACCTCTTCCCTAGTGTATAGAAAACCAGGCATTTTTAGTGTATCTTTCACAGTAAGGCTTTTATCATAAAAATATGCAAACTTATTTTAGCTGGCCATTTTAGATACAAAACGGTGCTTAATGTGATTCTGCTGGTAAAATAATACAATGTAGAAAGTGATTGCATGTTCATGTTTGTTATGGGGAGAAATAAGATGATTATGCTGTTGCACCAAGTCCTAAAGCCTGACTGCCATCCAAAATCCATTGCCGGCTTAGACCAGGCTAAAGAAAATGCAACTATGTTTGTAGAAGGGTTCTCTTTGTGTTGTGTATTCCAAGTAAGAGGTTCAGCCTGAGTCCTATTGTAGTAACTGAGATGAGGTCTATTTATTGGCTAAGCCCTCAGGCACCAGACATTGGAAGTTCATTGTGCCTCTTAATTAAAGAAAGTAATTTACTTACCTTAAGGGCAAGGAAAGTCTACGTGTGTACATTATGTGAACTGTGTTATTGCTTCAACAACCTTACAAATCTCTAGTTGTGTGCCATAGGGCTCAGTGACTTTACTGCTACTTAACCCCTTGCAGGAGTTAAAGGTCTTTTGTTAAGCTAGCAGGGAGTACAAAGCAGAGCTGTTGGTTTGCTTTATAAGAACTTGTAACTTGCAGTTATATTATATTATATTATAATATATACAGTAAGAACAACTCTGAACCCATTCCGGAGCATTTAAAGAGGCCCTGTCACCAACATAAACATTTGCAGGTAAAAACACCAAAAAATCAAGTATATTAAGTGCATACTTTAGCAATTTTCCTTCTAGTATACAATTTTTATTGGTTTGCAATGTGCCTCTGAACTTCTTTGCAAACTGAATTACTCCAGAAAGAGTCAATTCCCTAGCATAGCCCCCTTCCTCCTTGGACATCTTAGCCCTCTCCTCTTCTAGGAGTGTCTAATTACTGTGTGCTGGCCCAGCTCCATTGCCCTTTTCTTCACCTTGATACATAATCTGTATGTATCAGCCGAGGAAGGAGCAAACAGAAAAACTACAGAACAACACTTTAGTGACACCTCTGAATTTGCTGGGGCCGTTGACATAACATCCAAGATGGCAGCATGCAGCAGCAGTCTCAGAGCTCTTGGAAGTCCACAAAAGGAAGGCTTTTACAGGTAAAAATATGAACAAAATACACTAAATGCACATATAATCTTACAAGAAGATTGTTGTAGAAATTAATGGTCTGATGAGAGGGTCTCTTTAAGTATGAAAAAAGATATACTAACATCCCATTCTAAAGAAAATGTAATCCGTTTGATATATTTCATGGAGAATTAAAGACTAATGAAATATAATTTTTGAGTTACTGTGGTTTGCTCAGTTTTCTTTGGGGAAGAATTAGAACTTCTAGCAATGTTTATATTGAGGTCAGTGCTTTCCCGTCCTGATGACAACTGCTATTTCCATGTCAAAGACATATAAAATCCAGATGGAAATTTCAAAGCATATATCCTGCCAAAACTATTTTTCTTGATCTGGATAAAGTCAGGCAGGACTGGAACCCCTGTCACATTTTTACTGCTATCTGTGTTTCTGATCTGGGAAAGATTTCTCCTCACTTCCTGTCCTGCTGACAACATTTATCAAAACAGGAATTGAGCTGAAATCTCCAACAGCAACACAGACAGAAAAAAAATGTTTTTTGATATTAGAGTAAGAGAAGGCTAAAACCTTGTGTTTCACAAAAATGTTTCAGTGGTGAGGAGCAGATTACTCAATATATTTTATATAGCCATGAGTTTTTATATTAACGTAGACTGGCAGTTAAATTCCTTCTAGGACTTTAATAGATAGTCCTTAAGGAAACAAAGATACAAGATGAAGCAAAAGAGCACCGCTGCACTTGTAAATTCATGAGAAGGTTTTATGTGTAATTATTAAGGGAAAGCCACTGTGTTTTAGGGCCTGCAAAGGGCCCCTGTTTTCAGGGCCACAGACATATATAACAATACATATTTCCAGGATACGTCATACAGTAGCCACGAGTGTGTGTAAACTCCACAAGCAGACTGTCGACTGTTTTGATGAAAGCAATTGGGTGGCTGTACAGCCGCCCAATCGCTTTCATGTGAACTCTGGGACTGTGCCCCCTTACCCCCAAATGTGCCCCCCCTGCCCCCGCACACACCCACTGACACGTTTCCGGGCTCTGCTATCGCCCCCTGTGGGCCTTTGGGGTGGTGGAGGGAGTCCAGTGAACATCCATTTGCTAATCTCTCCTAGCTGTAAAGAACCTGGAAGCGACATGTGTAACCTTACTTCCGGTGTGAGCTCACATAAGTTTAAAGCTTGGCATGTTGGGTTACAATTTGCTTGATGCAACCTTATATTTTAACGAAAAATTGGGTAATACATTATGGTTGGTCTAAAAGTTAGCCTATCTTTTTACAAAAAATTGGGCATAATAAACAATAGCGCAAATATTGTGTGACCAAACATTCGGAACTACCACTTTTTTAATCTCCAGGATGTCTGTTTTTACCAAATATATAATGTTTGGGGTTTTAAAGTGGTTCTAAAGTCAGAAGGTTTCTTTTTATCTCAATGCATTCTTTCTTCTGTGTGGAGCAGCCCCCCTCATACTACCTGAGCCCCATCTCGATCCAGCAATGTTGCACAAGAATCTTAGCTGTCCAAAACTCTACCTCCTCATGGCTGAGGCAGCAGTGGAGCGCCATTGGCTCCCACTGCTATCAATCAAAGTCAGTGAGCCAATGAGACTGGATACACAAAGCAGCGGCTCGGGTCCCCCCATAACAAGTTACTTGCTGTGGGGGCACTCAGCAGGAGGGAGGTGCCAGGAGTCCCGGCAAGGGACCCCAGAAGAGGAGGATCTGGGCTTCTCTGCGCACCACTGCACAGAGAAGGTAAGTATAACATGTTTGTTAATTTTAAACAAAACTAAGACTTTAATATCACTTTAACTATTATTTCGGCCCAAAATGAGTTTTTAAACGTTTGCAAAAACAGGGTTAAAGCGGAAGTTCCATTCAAAAGTGGGACTTTCGCTTTAAGACCTCCTCCCCAGCTCCTGATGTTGAAACTGAGCTTTTGGGGAGGAGAGGGGTACCCGATTTTTATGGGTACTTCCGTTCCGGTCACCTTAGGCGATCGGACGTGGAAGGGCTTCTTCCCCCTCCCTCCTAAAGTCTTCTGGGACACAGGACAGGTCCTAGAAGACTTTGAGACCAATCACAAAGCACAGCGCCACTCGCACATGCACAGTGCGTGCCCGGCAGTGAAGCCGCTTCCTGTCACGGTTGGGTGCCCACAGTACCAATGACGGTGCTGTGGAGGGGAGACAGGTAAGTGTCTGTTTATTAAAAGTCAGTAGCTACACTTTTTTGTAGCTGCTGACTTTTAATAAACTTAAAATACAGTGGAACTCTGCTTTAATGTATTTAATACAAATATATTGTATTCTCATCCATGCATACAATGTTAGAGAGGACATGGATCAGTTGAAGGTAATATATAAGATCTTTTCTAATCAGGCAGCATGATAAACTAGACTAATTATTTCTGTAGCCCTTAAGGAGGGGGTATGTGTAACTCCTGAGATGTGTTGGCAGCCCCTTGTCGATTGCAAACAAAATCTTATTCTGGACTTTTACAAGTGGAGTGTAGTTTCTATGCTTGATCCTAGATTTTATTTCTGTCTGTGTCCCTGATGCAGATTAGTCTCATTTCCTGTCTGGTAAAACGATTATCACTGGGGCAGAAAGTGAGGGAAAATCTCTATAACAGGTTGTGTTCTACATCTGCGCTTCTTATTTCGATAATAATAATTATTATTTATTAATATTAAGAATACCAATCCTTCCCCAGTCTAAAACGTAAAATAAAAGTGTTTAACGTGACATCACTTTAACTCTTAATTATCTATCTAAAACTAACAAAAAATGGCTGATGTTAGGTGTCAAATGCAAGACTTTTAAAATGCCAACATTTGTCAAAAATATCAATCTAAACTGAATGTATACTTAATTTACCTATTGCCATGTACATGCGATGCACAGAAGGCGAAGCTATAATGGAGTAAAGTTGGGTCAATCATGGCTCCATTTTCTGCTCTCTCCAGTAAATCGCTCAGATAACAAAGGTGTCGATGGCAGCCTCTCACTCCATAACGCGCACAGTATTCATCGAGGACAAACACCTGACCAGGACTGAACCAACCCTACAACAAAACAGATTAACATTCTTACTAATAGGCAAACATAACAATTGACCAAAATGTTTCATAATGACCTTTAGGAACAAAACTAGATGAGTGCTGAACATTGACCCATGTTCCTTGATGCTAAGGGGATAATAGAAGCCTTTGCACATTGGGACTTATGTATGAAAAACATGCCAAGATGAAAATGTCTACTTGTCCATAGCAACAAATCATAATCATTCATTCTTTTCTTACTGCACATTTTATACATAAACTCCCTTGTACTATTGATTTATTGATCTCTGCCATGAACATTGTTTATTGGCTATCCCCATATCCCAGCAATTAAGGGGACTGCCTACCAGTGTATATACAGATACAACTTCTCTTGTTGTTTATCACTGTAATTTTCTCATATTCATTTTTTGAGTGCAGTGAAAACAGCTGTGAAAATCTGATTGGCTGCTATGGGATATAAGAACATTTCTCAGTTCCTTAAAGTAGAGCTAAAGACAAAACATTTTTGTCATTTTAGATAAGGTACGGGAGAGTAAAATCCCACGTCAAGTTTTTTTGCCATCTGTGTCCCGTCAGAGAGATTTCCCTTCACTTCCTCTCCCACAGCCAAAACAGTAAGTGAGAAGAAATCTCTTCAAATTGAGGGAATCCCTGGTTGTCATGAGGGTCACTTGAACTAGTGTCATCTTTGAAAGATTTTCCCTTATTTCCTGCTCTGGTGAAAACCCAAAAACTGGAATTTCCTTTAATTTTGAATAATAATGGTAAACAGAATAAATAAAGAGGGTAAATCTCCATAACTGGGGAACAGACAGCAATAAAAAAATGTCCAAATGTAAAAAAAAATGCCTCTAGTTATACTTTAAAGCAAACCTGTGCATTGCAAACAGATTATTTTCCCCCATGTGAATCACAATGTAACGTTACAGTGGAACAAAAATATCTTCCAAATTCAGAGGTAAACTACATTTGGGATACACTTTGCACATTTGTTGGCATCTTTGGCTTATAAACACTTTAAGGATTATATTTTAGGGTAAACATCTGGGGTAATGCTAAATCTTCTATTGAATGAAAGCCACTGGAAAAACAAAGTTACAATATGTTGGGATAAGCATTATAAACAGGATGAAAAGATTAAATTCAACTGCCCCTTCTTAAAAATTAAAAACAAAAAAAAAAACAAAAACAAAAAAAAAAACATTTTGGTCTTAAAATGGATAAAAGCTTCACATTTTTTAGTGGTTAAGAACCTTTGAAAAAAAAGCCCACTGTGATTATAGCAGTTGGTTGTCTGCATTATCAATGCATAGGCTCAGATAAGCTTTAATAAATCAGAACAAACGGGGGGGATTTTCTATAGAAGAAATTATTTACTTATCAGTGTGATGACAGACATTGCATGTGATTTACACCGCATTGCTGTGCAGATCACATGTGATGTCTATGTGATGCGATTTCAGCCATGCAAGCTGTATGGCTGAGTTTGCATCGCATTCGCACCAAAATGGTGCAGGACCCTTTTTTGGTCTGCACTGGAATCATGAGCTTTCACACCCATGCGATCCAATTCTTGTACCATTTCACAGTTCACACTGCGATCTGCAAACCAATCTGGGGGTGTCATTAACTTTGTATTGACACTCGCAGAGGTTCACAGATCTCAGCGTGAACCACTGTGCGATTCAGGTGCGATGCGGGAACCCGCACTGGATTCACAGGGTCTTCGCATCGCACCAGTGAGAACCGAGCCTTAATCTTCATTAAGCTTACTAAATAAACTGTGTTCACTTTCAATATGTGATCAAGTGCAAGGGAAAAAATATTAATAATAAATAAATAAAAAAAACTGAATTTTTTTCTTGCACATATAATTGAAAATACTGGGAAAAAAACAACAAAGTCCCAATATGTTGGGATGAGCAATACGATGAAAAGTTTGGATGCAAGTGCCACAACTTGAAAATGAAAAAAAAAATGGGTCTTAAAGAAAAGAAAGGATTCAATTTCTTCAGTGTTTAAGAACCTATCATAAAACATGCTTACTGTGGTTGTAATGTGATCAGTGCATGACACACATAAGCTTTAATGCTTATTAAAGTGAATGTTCTTTGAACTTAGTAAATAAGTTGCAATCACTTTGAATAAGTTGAAACTAAAAAACGGAAACTAAAGAAAACATAATTTTTTACTCAGACATTATTGGATAATTAAAGTTAACACACTAAATGTACCAGCCTTTTAAACTGCTAAATGAACAGTCTGAACTCCTTTAATAAATCAACCCCAAAGTGTTTATTCCTTTTCTATAGCACTATAATATATTTTGCTCTTATAGGTAACATTTTGCTTTCACTTTATTTGCCTGTCAGTATATGACTTGACAGATGGCTGCTATGGGAATTCTGGACATTGGCACTCTTCAACGGAGCTTGATTTAATTATATTATTATAGATTTCCATTACAAACTGCAGTTATGGTCTTAGCTTACGTTTAACCTACTCATAATTGATAGCTATTGCTCTTAGTATTGATTACAAATGGTCAGTAAGCAAAGTATATATCACCAGAAGCAAATTAAAGGGTAGAGTTAAAAAGGTGTCTTGAATAATAGCCATGCTTACATACCCACCCAAAATCGAGCTCTCGCTATAATCTCTAGTTATTGTGTGGACAAATCCCCTTAAGAAGGATTTTGTATTTTTCCAAATCCTTCATAAAGTAAAATGTAGGTTTGTATTTAATTATTCAATAACAGGTCAGGACCTTTGTAAACAGACTGGCATCTTGGGAATTAAAACTGTTGTTATGGGAAAACTTAAAGAAAAATAAGGAATTCTGTACAGTAAAAGGTTTTATGGAGGAGTTATTTTGATTGCTCTCATTTAAAGTGTAACTAAACCCCAAACCAAATCTTTATTAAGTTGCAGCTTACCAGTCCTTAGATGTAATGACTTGATAGGTTATTTTTTTAGGCTTTTTCCCTAGGGTGGCCCCTTGATGGGGTTATCACCCTACGTTGCTCTCCTTATTTAGAGTACAAATACCCACCCCTCTCCTCAACTCCATTACATATGGAGGAGAGGTTATGTAGCTGATAACAATGCTTGGTATTTCAGTTTTGGATCTCTATCAGAATTAACAACCTACAAAGACATCCACACATCCACAACATTGCCCCCCCCCCCCCCACTACATCACTAACCTTGTCTTAAAATACCAACCACATTTGTTATCTTCGTTCTTCCCAAGGCCTCCAACTCTCTAGCTCCCTCATAAGCTTCATACCATGCTCTCCTTAAGGACTTCTCCAAAGCCTCTCCCATCCTCTGGAACTCCTTACCTCAATCTGCCTGACTGTCTACTAGTCTGTCCACCTTTAGGTGATCCCTGAAAAGCCATCTCTTCAAAGAAGCCTATACTGCCTCCACCTAAAATCTAAACTTTTATTTTCTCTATCAGCTTATCCCTCACAGGTATCACCGTTTCTATCATTTGTCCCTTCCTTTTAAATTGTAAGCTCTTAAAAGTCGGGCCCTCTGATTCCTCTTGCATTGAATTGTATTGTAACTGTACAGTCTGCCTTCATTTTGCAAAGTGCAGAAACTGTTGGCGCTACATAAATCCTGTACAATAATAAAAATCATAATCAAAACATATTCTTCTGTACTTGCAAAAAATGTACCTAGCCCGAAAAAGAAAGAAAACAAATGCGGTCGATCACACCTAGGGACTGGTAAGCTGCAATATATTACATTTTTTTGGGTTTAGATAAACTTTAACTGTGAAATTATATTTGTTTTCCACCTAAGATGCTACAATAATTCTTATTCTAACGTTAAAATTTCAGGCCTTGAATTATTTTTAATTATGTCGGTGACCCCATTGGGAGGATTTTCCCCCACTTCCTGTCCTTATGACAAACACAAAAGAAATGTGAGATACAGTTATCTTGTCTTGTTTTTGTCCTGATTGCAGAGCTCCCCAATATGGCGGACAGTATTACAAACCTTATAGATGCACTAACCCTCGTCTGCTCTATCCAAAAGAAAGCTGGATTTTTGTTACTCATCGTAAAATATTTTTCAGTTCATTGACAGACACAGCTCTTTTTAATCTTGACCGTAGGGTTTATAGTGCCACCTAAAGGAGTAGGACACTAGGCAGAAATAGAACTCAACACTGCCTATGGGCAGTCCTAGCTGGTATAAACCCCATCCCTGCTATAGGCTGCTCAGTTCACAAAGGAGTACAAGGAAAAAAAAAACACAAGAGGGTGTGTGTTGTGTTTGTCAATTAACTCAGTGAAAGGGATTTTACAGTGAGTAATGAAAGCCATAATTCAGGTCCCAAGGTGGCAACAGAGGTCGCACTGGTGGAGCCACATGTCAATTCCCTTGGATAAAGATACAAATCAAGGAGTGAGTAGTCAAGGGATGTTGAAAGGAAATTTACAAGGGCAGAAACTTGACCATTAATGATACTTAAGACAAGTTCTGGTCAATGCCTCGTTAAAGAAAGGACAAAATATGAGCAACCAAGAATGAATACAGGTATAGCTCCGCAGCCTTGCAACATGAAATGTAAGCCTTCCAGGTGTGATGATAAATCTTCTGAGAGGTAGATTTATGGACCTTCAGCATGGTAGGAATCACCGAGCCCGACAACCCCTTGAGAACCTGTCTTTCAACAGCCAAGCGTTAAAGCCAGCAACGGTAAGGCAGGGTGGAAAATCAGCCCTTGGGACCGAAAGTCTTCTCATAGGGGCAGCTGTCAAGGCACATCCATGACCAGTTGCACCACTTTGGCATACCAGGGATGAACAGGCCAGTCTGGGGCCATCAGGATTACTGGAACCCCTGGGGCATATATCCTGCACAGCAGAAGAGGTAGAAGCCTGAGAGGAGGAATGGCATAAACAGGGCAATACTGGCTCCATGGTGCCACCAGAGTGTTCGTCGCATCTGCATTCATCGAATGCACAAGGGGATCTCTTGCTCTTGCCACAAACCTCAGTACTTTCAGTGCTTTTGAGACGGGATGACAGAAGATCTCAGCCCGGCGTGTCCCACTGCATACAAAGCTGCCAAAACACTTCTGTCTGATGACTGAGGTAATTCCCCTGACAGTTTTCCATGTCTGGAATGTACACGGCAGAGACAGTGGGCACTTGATGCTTTGCCCATCAAATGATTCTGGGGGCCTCCAGCACCACTGCTACACTTTTCATACCACTTTGATGGTTGACAATGGCTATTGCCATGGCATTATCTGACTGAATCCTGACCGGGCACCCACGAATAAGCTCTGCCCATTGCTCTAAACATAAACTGATTGCCCAACCCCAGGCTGACAGCTGTAGTGACCACTGTCGAACGCATCGGGAGAAACAACTTCCTGGCCAGAAGTGAGGACCACTAGAGAGGTCCTGGCCCCCTGGTCCAGCTGACTCTGAATGTCCAAGGACAGAGGAGGCCAGACCAAAGGGGAGCACCACAAATTGGTAATGTGCATCCCCAACGTAAAGTGTACAAAGCGTTGATGCCCAGCACAGTAAGTGAGGTGCTAGTATGCATCCCTGATGTTTATGAAGGTCAGGAAATCCCCCTGATAATGGGAGGCCACCACCAAATGGATGGCTGCTATCTTGCACTTCTTCACTTATATCAAGCAATTTAGAGAGTTGAGGTCTAGGATGGGACAAACTCCTTCCTTCTTTGTAACAGTAAACATGTTGGTCTGGACCTGGGCTAGCATGCCCTGGAGAAGCAGATCCTGCAACGCCCTGCAAAGAGACTGCATACGAGAAGAGGAGAGAGAAAGATTTAGAGGAAGGAACTAGTCTGGCAGAGAGGAAAGAAATTCTATTCTGTTGCCTGACAAAATCAGTACACAGACCCATTTGTTGGAAAGCAGTGAAGTCAATAGATTTGCAAACCAACTAAGGCAACCCCCTACCCTGTAAATAGGTGTGGGCAAGCCTTCACGCTGTGGCGGGCTTGTTCATAGACTTGAAGAGCTTGCGAGCCCTGGAACCCTGTACCACCCATGGGAGCCTTTAAGGGCTGGGATCCTTTGCCCCAGGAGCCTGGTGAGCAAAAATCTACCTGTGTGCAGGGAAGTGAGATCCTGCATGCGGTGCAGCTCCTTGTCTATGCTAGATTACGAGAGACAGATACTCTACTCTCCCGTAAGGTCTTCAATAATGTTGTCCAGAGTGGCACCAAAGAGCTACGCACTCTGGAAGGGTAAACCAACTCGGACCCTCTTAGATATCTGGATCGCAGACCAACTCTGAAGCCAAAGAACTGACCGGAGCACCACAATTGAGACAGAAGCTGGAAAGCAATGGGCCACATTCAAGATGCAGCACATATGAACCTGAGACCCAGGACCTGTCGTCCATAAGGTCCACAGAGAACTGGAAAATCTGTTCCTACCTGAACCTTGGTGTAAGTGCAGAGCTTTCTTGGTAAGTGTCAGTGACAAAATGGTGATGGTCAAAACCAAAGGGCCAAAACAGCAACTGTAAACAGAGGGCAGCAACTGATACTGTCTCCCTGTCCGCGAGACCTTTGAAGGCAGTAGGGTTCCTCCCAGAATCCCGGAAATCTTGTCCAACCTGAAGATGGGAGATCCATGGCAGGAAGAGAGATTTACTTCCATAGAAGAACTTCCAGCAAGGGGAATGACCCTGGGAGAACATGATTAACAAGGTAATAGCTAACTCCGTGGCTGTAGACGGCCTACATGGTGCATGCACTTGTGAGGGGAGCCCTGAAGAACACAGGCCAAGCCCCCCCCCCACCGGCAGTAGGTACAAGGCAGCCACACTGACAACTGGGCAGGGTCAGAGCCCAGCACATACAAGCCCTCCCCAGCTTCTGGGTTGGCTTTCCAAGACTATAACTTAGGCATAAAGGGGAGGAGGAGAACCCCGCAGGGCGGACCACCCCAGGTAGTACCTGTGCCTCACACCGCACCTGGGGAGGAAAGGGGGAGGCATCTACTTACCAATCCACAAATTTTCCAGGTAACACTCTGAGACAGACCCGCCTCCCACTGAGGTCAGGGGTCTGTTGGTAAGATTAGTACTGTGACATGGATGTAATTTGCCCAGTCATGTGTGCTCCCCCAAGACCACTCCAGTTCAGGATGAGGCTTTTGCAGCCGACTTACCGCATAGCTAGAGGTCTGCATGTGCTCGCTGGCCAGGCTTGGATGGCTACTGAATCTAGATTATCCAGCCTGTCACTCAGCTCAGTTGTTGATTGAAGATCTCCGCAGGAAAAAAATGCTATGGAATCAAAGGTCCCAGCAGGGAACTAGGTCCTCACTTCTGAAACACTAGGCAGAAATAACTGCACTGCCTATAACAGAGAGGGGATTTATACCAGCTAGGGCTGGTCAAAGGTAATGCTGAGTTATTTTTCTGCCTAGTGTCCTACTCCTGTAGGTGGTACTATAAAACCTACGGTCAAGATTAATAAAATCTGTGTTCATCAATGAATGCAATAGAAATAAGTACTAGGGAATGTATTGCTGCTATATAAACATTAAAACACACAAAGTCAGGTGGGCTCATAATGCTCAGTATGGGCATTAGGTTCTAGGATTTTTATCAAAAAGCCATAGGATTCATGTATCCAGACAAACTAGGTCTTGCTTATTGCCAAT
>BLSH010153513.1:434019-446163 GCA_018402905.1 Glandirana rugosa
TTTTTTTGTTATAAAATACTTACAAAATATATATATATATATATATATATATATATATATATATATGTATGTCACGGAACGCTTTCATAAGCCGGGGGAAACTTGAAACGTTGGAAAACGGTGTAAAGTCCGAAGTTTGTATTTTTATATTTTGACATTAAAAAACACTTTTTAGTTGTTGTTCACCCTGTGTTAGTACTTCACCTTGCTTTAAATAACCTATAAAGTTTGAAAAAATTGTTTATTTTTTGACTTTTTAACCCGCACGTTTTAATAATTTCAGTTTTTTATTTGTTAAAAAAGTTTGAAATATCCAATAAATTTCGTTCCACTTCATGATTGTGTCCCACTTGTTGTTGATTTTTCACAAAAAATTACAGTTTTATATTTTTATGTTTGAAGCCTGAAATGTGGCAAAAGGTTGCAAAGTTCAAAGGGGGCCGAATACTTTCGCAAGGCACTGTATGTATATATATATATATATATATATATATATATATATATATAAAACATTCATAAAATATTGTTTTTTTCTTACAGTGGTTGCGCAGGAGTACTTTATTTTGTCAACTGTAAACTTAGCTGTGTGTCTGAGGTTTTCCCTCAACTCCCCAGCATCTGTTGGAAACTGAAATATCAGTTTTTGGATGAACTGAGAATTTAATATAAAAGACACCAACGTTTCTGTTACAGTTGTTGATTAAAATAAAATAAAATAGAATAAAGGATATTTTTGACTTTTTACAAACTGTTCTGCAACACTAAGCATATACAGTATATATTAAGTATCTCACAAAAGTGAGTACACCCCTCACATTTTTGTAAATATTTTATTATATCTTTTCATGTGACAACACTGAAGAAATTACACTTTGCTACAATGTAAAGTAGTGAGTGTACAGCTTGTATAACAGTGTAAATTTGCTGTCCCCTCAAAATAACTCAACACACAGCCATTAATGTCTAAACCGCTGGCAACAAAAGTGAGTACACCCCTAAGTGAAAACGTCCAAATTGGGCCCGAATGTCAATATTTTGTGTGGCCACCATTATTTTCCAGCACTGCCTTAACCCTCTTGGGCATGAAGTTCACCAGAGCTTTTCAGGTTGCCACTGGAGTCCTCTTCCACTCCTTCACCACAACATAATGGAGCTGGTGGATGTTAGAGTCCTTGCGCTCCTCCACCTTCCATTTAAGGATGCCCCACAGATGCTCAATAGGGTTTAGGTCTGGAGACATGATTGGCCAGTCAATCACCTTTACCCTCAGCTTCTTTAGCAATCCAGTGGTCGTGTTTGGGGTCATTATGTTGGAATACTGCCAGGCGGCCCAGTCTCCGAAGGGAGCGATCATGCTCTGCTTCAGTATGTTACAGTACGCGTTGGCATTCATTTTTCCCTCAATGAACTGTAGCTCCCCAGTGCCGACAGCATTCATGCAGCCCCAGACCATGACACTCCCACCACCATGCTTGACTATAGGTAAGACACACTTGTCTTTGTACTCCTCACCTGGTTGCTACCACACCCGCTTGCCACCATCTGACCCAAATAGGTTTATCTTGGTCTCATCAGACCACATGACATGGTTCCAGTAATCCCCATCCTTAGTCTACTTGTCCTCAGAAAACGGTTTGCGGGCTTTCTTGTGCACCATCTTTAGAAGAGGCTTCCTGTTGGGACGACAGCCATGCAGAGCAATTTGATGCAGTGTGTGGAGTATGGTCTGAGCACTGACAGGTTGACCCCCCCCCTTCAACCTCTGCAGCAATGCTGGCAGCACTCATACATCTATTTTCCAAAGACAACCTCTGGATATGACGCTGAGCACTTGCACTCAACTTCTTTTGGTTGACCATGGTGAGGCGTGTTCTGAGTGGAACCTGTCCTGTTAAACCGCTGTATGGTCTTGGCCACCATGCTGCAGCTTAGTTTGAGGGTCTTGGCAATCTAATTATAGTAAGGTCATCTTTATGTAGAGCAACAATTCTTTTTTTTCAGATCCTCAGAGAGTTCTTTGCTATGAGGTGCCATGTTGAACTTCCAGTGACCAGTATGAGAGAGTGAGAGTGATAAAACCAAATTTAACACACCTGCTCCCCATTCACACCTGAGACCTTGTTACACTAATGAGGCACATGACACCGGGGAGGGAAAATGGCTAATTGGGCCCAATTTGAACATTTTCACTTAGGGGTGTACTCACTTTATTGCCAGCAGTTTAGACATTAATGGCTGTGTGTTGAATTATTTTGAGGGGGCAGCAAATTTACACTGTTATACAAGCTGTACACTCACTACTTTACATTGTAGCAAAGTGTCATTTCTTCAGTGTTGTCACATGAAAAGATATAATAAAATATTTACAAAAATAACGCCTAAATTCTCATATAATGCAATAATACAATTTCAAAATGAATTTTCAATATTTTGAAATCTGCATCTTTCATTCAAATAATTCCTAGTAATCCTGCCTTCACGGTTCTTGTTCAGTTACTTCATCTTGTGTTCCTGCAGTGTCACATCACATTAGAAGGAGACTATAAGTGGCTGTTTCAACACCCATTACCTAGGCACAGTGCACTGTTGTCACCATATGGAAACCTACCCTGAATTGTCATTGTGGCATTGCTGGAATGTATGTAGATTGAAAGTAGATGCAAAGAGGCTGCAAGGAATCAGCAGCACTGAGATTCAACAAAAGATAAAAAAAGATGAAAGCAGTTTTTTTTTAAAAGAAAGGCAGTTGTTTATAATGCACAGTACTTTAGCAAAATAAAAGTAATTTTGTTAGGGGTTGCATCTCCTTAAATGTAGAATAAGGCAGCAGCTATTTTCTAAACATCAATATATCTTTTAGTTTCGCCATGTTCAGACAAGAATGCTCATCATTCATAGGAGACAAGCACAAGAATGACACCCTGTCACAAACAATGCCAGTTTAACTACTAGGTACCAGTCATATCAAGGCAAATCGGGCTGATCTCCGTCGCTGTTGTCATGGGTGCTGTAAATGGCAGCTTTCACTCCTGTGTGCTGCCATTGGCCTGACACGTTACATTCCATGTCAGGGAGATGACGGCTGCCCTGTCGGCTCCGGGGCGGCTGCGTCAGGCTCAGGAATGGCCTGCAGGGAGGCGGCAGGCCGCATCAAACCCCGGCTTGAATTTAGCATTTTAAAATCTGGAAGGAGACTGTTAGAAAGCAAAGGATTCTCCAGGCTGCAGGCTAGGAACTTACAGGGAGATTTACTGTCAAATGATTTCAAATGACTTTGTTAAGGTTGTGTCACATCCCAGGATCTGTACTGGGCCTTATTGGTTTGGACATTTTTTTGACCTCTGGAAGAAACTTTGCTGTTTGGGTATTTGTGCAAAATACTTAGGCCAATGTGTCTTATGAGGTCTCTTTTCTTTTCGGAAATTAAATGCAAATTTGTATCTCAAGAGAAATGAGGGATATTGTCTTAGACATAATGGACAGGATAACACCAGTGTCTGGTAATTAATGAAAGCCGTTATTTAATAATGAGATGGATAGGACTTACTATAGATAGCAGAGACTTTGTTGAGCTGGTGGAATGCTCCCCCTAGTGTTATATGTAGCGTTTAAGAGGCAGCCACTGAGATCCAGCTGGAATGCACCACATAGCTCCCAAAGTTGCAAGCTGTTCTTAATTTCCTAGTATAAGCCCTAAAAGCCCAACTCTGGGCAGAACAAAATGGGGCTGTGCCCGCAGTGCAAATGTTTGTAGGCAGGTAGTGGTTACTACTGTTCCAGTGAGAAGATAGGGGTTTACCACAATATTGGCTTTTTCTTGGCGGGTTTTTCTTGGGTCCAACCGTTTGGTCCTGTGTGCTAAAAAAAGGAAGAGGACCCAGATCCTGGGGGGGGGGGGGGTAAAGAGACTTACATGCTCATGCTCTGCCTGATGCTGTTGCCGGAGTCTAAATGACCTGTGTCCTGCCAAAGCTAAATTCCAGATATGGACTCAGCCAACATTGGACTTTGCTTAAACAGGTATGCTGTGGCAGCCACAGGCCTGTGATTAGGGACTAGGGATGTTAAGGAATGTTTGCTGATTATCCTTGACTGTCAATTGTCGTTGTCAATCATGTTAATTTATTCCTTGGGTGGAATGTTTGGGACTTTGCCTGGTCTGGGGTTGCTAGGAGGGTGCAGTGTAGGTGACTGGCACATGTAGTCTGCAGTTCAGTTTGCTGGACACATTGCTGAGGAAGACATCAATATAGGGAGTTCATACAGTGTGAGGATATGGTGGTTGCCAGGGGTGATGGGGGTTTCTCTGGCAGCCTTACGTTAGGTGTGTGCATGTGACAGGTGGGGTGGCCCCTTGCAGTGAGGGAGATGTTGTTGGCACTCCTTTGACCATGGTCTGTCTCTTTTGGTGGTGAGGGTGGGCTTGCACCACCAGGGCCCTGATCCTGTACAGGAATATGGAAGAGAAAAAGTTAAAGTGGATGTAAACCTGATTCATGAAATTTGAGGTGGGCACATATATCTGTAGTGTTTTCTTATCTCTTTTCAAAGCACTGTGTCCCATAGCTGTCTTTTGCTCAATAGCTCTGTTATCAGCCTGATAACTTCTCACACGTGCTCCGAGACCCGGGATAGAAGGGTGTGGCGGGGAGATTGCTATAAATAGATTAGCAGTCAGCTTGCCATCTAAGCACAGAGCTATGCACATTCCTTCCTCCCTTTGCCAATGAGGAGAGTGGTTGTGTGCCTTTCCTCCAATAAGCTGTCTTGGCGGTGTGCCCAGGTTTCACTGTAGTGTTAACTAGGAAGAGAAAACTCCTAAAACAAAGAGCACTTTCTAAAGGATATACAAAGATGAAGAGAGCAGATATACATGTAAAACGTTTATAGGAAAATTTGTTTCATCTCTGTGTATCATCTGAGGCTGTTCACTTCACTGGGTATATGTGAGGGTTTATATCCACTTTAAGCAAAGTGCTCACATGGAGTCCACGCTAGGTGCACATCGGGACCCCATACCATTACTAGGAGTGAGGTAGTGGTGATACGCTGGACAGGTGGAGAGGACAAGGGTTCTGCGTGTCCCTTCTAAATGCACAAGTGACTGTGTTGGTGTATATGATAAACAATGTTTACTAGAGTTTGTTCATGTTTAGTCTTCTGTCTGGGTTGTGATTGTGGCTCAAGAAATGGTAACCCATGTGTATGGCAGTGACCTTGTACAAAGTACCTAGTGTAGCCCAGAAGAACCCACCCCGGGGTAAGCCTCTCATGTGACCCTTGCTTGGCACCCAAAGGAGGAGGGAAACATGGAGGACATGATGACCACCACACCACCCCCTACCCTACTACAGGTTTATAGATTATTTTTTGCGTCGGCAAGAGGGCAAATAATTTTACTGATCCTCACTTCCCTGGCAGATGGCGCTCTCCCACGATCTGGTGGTGGTCTGTTCCTTTGGAGTCCTCACATCCAGGGCAGGGCTATAGATCTGTCCCTAATAATATGCTTGGTCTTTAGTGCAGACCAACTTAAAGCTAAATTCCAGCTAATGCACTTTTTACTTTGGTCCCACTTGGACTAATGTAAGTATGTAAGTGCCTAACCTCTCGGATCTCCGTGGAAGTTGGAAACCATTGCAGTATGCACTGCTATTACAGTGTTTTCCACTAGCTTCTGGGTCGCAAGCTGTGCAGGTGCTCTGCTGCTTACTGAACACAGAAGACAAACATGTAACCTCTTGTGTGCCCTGGGAGCTGGATGGAGAGAATATGGGGGCACTGGCTCAGTCTGTCATGCGTGGACCATGGGTGGAACGTCCAAGGTGTCTATTGAGGTCTCAGAATGTGAAATGCTGGCTTTAGACTGCTGCAAGCTCTGAAAAGAGCTAGAAGGAACTCTGTGCGGACATAGAACAGAAAAAGAGCAGCGCCAATCTAAGTGCAGCAGTATAAAAACATCTTTATTAAAAAGACAAATGGCAACTCACAAGATAAAAGCGTTGTCAGCGCATGTGTGGCAATAGGCCTTGTGTAGAGGTTCATCCACTCCTTTTTAGATGGATGGGCTGCAGGCTGGGAACACTGGTGGCCGCTGGTACTGGCTGAGCTGGTGGCTTCCAGCACTTCCAGGATCTCAGATGGGGCTCAGGAACCGCCGCTGACCTCACTATCGGATGCAGGGTGGAGTGGGAGGTGCTCGTGTTCGGAGCATTCATGCTCCTTCCTCAGGCAATAGGGGCTATCCATTATGCATGCTGCTCAGACAACTTAGGTTATATATGGGCAAGACCCCCTTTCGTTTGTTGGGGTTTTTCTTTTCTTGCTTTTTGGCAGCTATTTTTGCTATTATGTTCTGCAACAATTACTGGCAGACAATGTTGGTTCCCTCTGCCACTCCACCCTGCATCCGATGACGTCAGCGGCAGTTCCTGAGCCCCATCTGAGTTCCTGGAAGTGCTGGAAGCCACCAGCTCAGCCAGTACCAACGGCCACCAGTGTTCCCCGCCTGCAGCCCGTCCTTCTGAAAGGAGTGGATGAACCTCTACACATTTGTCTTTTTAATAAAAATGTTTTTATACTGCTGCACTTAGATTGGCGCTGCTCTTTTTCTGTTCTATACTGAACACAGAAGGTTGCCCCCTCGCCACATTCAGAGAACACTTTGCATTTTCTCAATGAATGCAAAGGGTTCTCTGATATAACAAGATGGAGATTGTGACATCAAATGCCTGCCTCTCCACATTATCCAATCAGAGAAGGCTTTTCTTTCATTGAGAAAATGCAAAGTGTTCCCTGAATGGCGCCTGTACATAGCAGCTGACCTTCTGTGTTCAGAATGTAACAATGCATATGCTCTGCACAGGGCTCAGAAGCTATTGGGGATTTCTGGAATATTGGTGACCACTACAGTGATTTCCAGCTTTCACAGGGATCCCACAGGTATGGTTTATACATACTGACATCACTCCAAGCTGGATGTAATTATGTAACAATTGCCATACCTAAACTTCAGTTTTAAATCATAATTCTGGTAAAACTAAAAGTCACTTCAGAGATCTAAGGTCCTTTGATGTAATTAAGACCGATGCAGGGTGCTCCAGAAATCCTTTGTCATGTACTAAAACTCAACTCTAACCCAAAGTTTTTATGTGAGATTTTTTGTGGTATGATGACGCTGAGGGACAGTCCCCTGCCAGAGTATAGGGGAACAGAGAATCAAGAAAAGTGCTTTTCCTCTCACAGCAGATCACATGACAATTGTACACAATGAAAGGCTTTGATTCATGCCTTTCATTGTGTACTATTGAGATGAGCTCTGTGATTGGTCACAGCGATCATATGGTAAACACAGGGCCAATCACAGCCCATCTGTACCATGTGATTAGCTGTTGCCAATCACAGTTAATCTCAATAGTAAACACTGAATAAATAGTTTTCATTCAGAAAAAATGGTTGCTTATAACTGTAAAAATCAGTTATAAACAATCATAGTGGGTAAAAAAAATTCCGAACACCTCCACAGACTAGTACAGTGTTACTATGGTAAAATTGTTGTTTTTTTTACATACTGCTACCAGTCAGTGTCCTTGATCACCGCCATGCCAGTTATATAATGACACTGTGCTGCACTGGTAACAGTAGGTAAAAAAAAAATATTAAATTGTGAAAAAAAAACATTTATTAAATGTCTTAATTTTCCAAAAAATTGTGACAAATAATTACAACTTCAAAAAACTTGCTATGCCTCTTACTAAATACCTTGGACTGTCTACTTTACTAAAAAGGGTAATTTGGGGGATATTTGCACTGCCCTGGTATTTTTGGGTCTTAAAGTATAACTAAAGGCAAAACTTTTTTTTAGTTTTGAATTGAGCGGAAATGAGTCAGAATGCCTATTAGGTTTTTATTGCTGTCTGTACCCTCATTAGGGAGGGTCACTCTTTTAATTGGTCCAGTTTACCATTATCATTGAAAGTGAAAGTAAAAGAAAATCCCACATTTTGGGTTGTCCCCAGAGAAGTAATAAAGGGGAAATCTTTCAATGGGGACACAAGTTCTGGTGACAAAGGGGTCCCCAAGAAATTCCCTTAATTTGCAGAGATTTCTTCTCACTTCTTGTTTGGCTATGGAACAGGAAGTGAAGGTAAATCTCCCCAATGGGACAAAGAGAACAAAAATAAACCTTACAGAGGTTATAAACCTCCCTTACTCTATCCAAAATGAGAAAAAAGTTTTGCTTATAGTTCATGGGATAGTCCGTCAGTACATCAGGATTGATACATTTTCAGATTTATACCATAGCTTGTGGACTCTATAACTTACCTCCAGACTAAATATACAATAATCTAGGTTATTTTCACCAAAGAAATGTAGCAACATACATTTTGGCCTACATTTATGAAGAAAGATTATTTATTTGCATGTTATAACAAGAACGAAGTAGAACACTTTTTTTTTTCAAAATGTTTTGTCTTTTTTCATTTATTTAGCAAAAAATAAAAAACCTAGCGTGATTAAATACCCCCAAAAGAAAGCTTTATTTGTGAAAAAATTCTAAAAATGTCATATGGGTACAGCATTGCATGACCGCACAATTGCCATTCAAAGCACTGAAAACTGAAAATTGGCCTGGGCAAAGCAAGGTCCATAAAGACATGGATGAGCGAGTTTGGGGTGGAGAAATTTGACTGGCCTGCGCAAGGTCCTGGCCTCAACCTGACAGAACCCCTTTGGGATGAATTAGAGCAGAGACTGCAAGCCAGGCTTTCTCATCCACATCAGTGCCTGACCTCACAAATGTGCTTCTTGAAGAATGGTCAAACATTCCCATAGACACTCCTAAACCTTGTGGACAGCCTTCCCAGAAGAGTTGAAGCTGTTATAGCTGAAAAGAGTGGGCCAACTCAATATTGAACCCTACGGACTAAGACTGGGATGCCATTAAAGTTCATGTGCGTGTAAAGGTAGGCATCCCAATACTTTTGGAAATATAGTGTGTATATATATATATATATATATATATATATATATATATATATATAGTTATATAGATATATATCTATAGATATCTATATATATATCTATATAGATATATACACAATTGTCTTTATTTTAGTAGAACGAATGTGCAGCTCAGTGTACATTGTAAAGCATCTTGCGAGGAGTAAGGTATGATGCCTTTTTTGCTCAAGAAACATAATGGGATTGATTTACTACAGACAAATAGGTTGTGCACTTTGAAAAGTGCAATTGCTCCAGAGCTTAGTAAATGTGGTAAAGCTTCACTTTGCAAAGAATTCCCAATCATGTGCAATGAAAATAAAAAAGACAGCATTTTTGCTTTAACATGATTGGATGATGGAAGTCAGCAGAGCTTCTGCTCATTTACTAAGCCATATGTCTCTTCTGCAATAAAATGCCTTCTTGTTTGCAAGTGTTTAATTACAAGGCTAATTTCCACGTTAAAGCCTAACTCCAGACATTTGTTTTAGTTTAGATAGCTTGTTGAAGAGTTAACATTCTGTTGGGTTTCTATTTCTGTGACCCCACTGGGTAGAGTTTCCCTCACTTCCTGTACCTGTGACATACAGACAAGAAATCAAGGTGCTGTTGTCACCAGGGCAGGAAGGCAAAGACAGCAATAACAAGATTTTCAAACGTTCCTACTCATCTTAAATCTAGAAAAATGTGTTTTTGTCTGTGTCCCCTTGTGGAAAGATTTATTTTAATTCCTGAGCTGACAGTAGGTGAGAAAAAACATCCCTTTGTTAAACAGAGCAACCAAAAGTAAACCATTTTAATGATAATGGATGACATATATGTGGCGCAAACCTCAGACTGGGCCCGCTGTTAGTCCCAGGTTCTATTCCCCATTTGGTGCACGGCTGCTAGGCACATGGCATTTTCTCAGATAATGTCTCTTTGTGGTGTCTCTCTTTCTGGTGAGATTCCCGTTGGGAATGAAGGAGTAAAAATTCTCCGGGCTCTTGATTGGCCCTTTCAGCTGGCCTATGATGGCTATCTTCTGACATCAAAATTCCTATAGGTGAATCTTGCCGGAGGAAGGACTGTAGCCACCTGCACTTTAATGAGTGACTCTTGATTGATTAATTAACTAATCAGATACCAGCTTTTATGTAACATATTTTGTATATATATTTTGTATGTATGCACTAAGGATTTAGACTACGAGTAAGCGCACATAGTGACGCGTCAGTAGCACTGTTTTCCTGCACTGTTTGGACCATGTTGCAAGAAAGGATTGAGTTAGAGTGCGGCCATCCAGATCTATTTTTTTTCTAGTGTCTCTTTGTGGTTTTTATTTTTGAAGAACTGGGATTAGGGTGAGCCTCATGATACCCAGAACTAGAACGAACTTGGTTGAGGACACTATCTTGCAATGGTTACCTTCTTGCAGAAAAGGCTCTCGGGTTAGAAGAATATGAACAAATTCAGCACAGGGGGATCCCACACCAAGAAACAGCCCTGGCCAGCAAATCTGGAACATTCACTTCAGCAACCATCTCTCTCTAGATTTTTTCTCAGGCTTCTACTCACTGTGTCCCTGTATACATGAATGCCTTCTTCCAGTATCAGTCAGACCCTGTACCACGAGCTTCCCAAATCCTCCACAGACTTTACTCCAACTTTGGTAGTTGCTTCTCCAGCTCTACCTGAGCTGAGAACGCACAGAACTTCCTGCAAACTTCTCTGGATTAACCTAGAGAGCAGACAGCCCCTCCAGGCTGGGTAACTCTCCCACTGCAAAAGGACCCTGTTGTTCTAGGCCCCAGACCATTTATATTCCCCCTGCTGGTCACTCTCCTAACCAGGGATTGGCTGAGACAGTATGAATAAACAGACCAGGATCTACCCCTTCCAGCCCACTATGTTCCAGCACCTTCTGGAATACAGGGGAAAATAGAGGAGCCTACAGCTGTAGAACACAGAACATCCTGTAACAATCAAACCTAGCTCCACAGATTACAATGAAGCCCAAAAAATAAAGTAAATATACCTATACCTAGTGGCATCTAACTAGCAGGGTGCTACATACTGTACATATGAGGGCACCTCAAAAGTGCCATTTTTCTGTGGTTCTGTATTCCATAATCCCATTC
This sequence comes from Glandirana rugosa, assembly GCA_018402905.1. Taxonomy (NCBI): domain Eukaryota; kingdom Metazoa; phylum Chordata; class Amphibia; order Anura; family Ranidae; genus Glandirana; species Glandirana rugosa. The sequence continues at coordinate 445,143 of BLSH010153513.1, forward strand.
CTACCGAAAAAAAGTGGTAACTCTGTACCTGCGCAATGAGTAAACATTGTCGCCCTAGGATAGCGATGGCGAACCCCAGATGTTTTGGGACTACATTTCCCATGATGCTCATGCACTCTGCAGTGTAGTTGAGCATCATGAGAAATGTAGTTCCAAAACATCTGGGGTGCCAAGGTTTGCCATCACTGCCCTAGGACAATAAGTATGTTACTGGCAGGATCACAAAGTGAAAATAAAGGGGAAAATCATACAAATTAAGAGTAATGCAGTCACCACACCCAAAGACTGGTAAGCTGCAATATAGAAGATTTTTGTTCTTGGGTTTAGCTATTGATGTTTATACATCAGCCTCATACCAGCTGTTGGAACCATTCTATAATAAATGTACAGCACCTGAGAGGTATGGTAAGACATGTCTACTGCCAATCAAATCAACAAACCACCCTTCTTTTGTCCAGTGTGGTGGTATGCTATACAGACCACACTGGTACAAACATCAGGATGTATGCTACTTGCAAAATGTAAGTGAAACAGTAACACAAAGAACAAATATATACATGCTGCTGTCACCCATTATGTCAATTCCCTTGTTTATTTCTCTACAATCTTTTCAGCACCTCTTCAGACTTTTGTATAGCCTGTCAAATGGTCCTTAGTGATTCTAAAACAGTGCAGGATTTTCCGGGGATGTTGCCCAGTCTTGAATTTGCACTGTTTTGTAATAATACTTGATATTCTAGTCTTTTGTTTCCCTCATTTGATGTTGCACCTTCACACGTGTCGGCTCAGGGTGATGAACTGTTGTCAGGAGATATGTCAACAGAGCCAGTAACACTTGTCACTTTCTGATGATGAAGTTCCACTCTTCTGCTGAGGGAGGGTGTGTGGTGCATCTACTTTGTGCCTTTTCTGCTGAAAAGCAGGTATGTGTGAGATTGGTTCATTCTCAGACTGGCATTGAAGCACCGTCTTTCGTGTGGCCACATTCTTCTCAGTATTGTGCAGTCTTTGTGGGAGCAGC
>BLSH010153513.1:447395-457944 GCA_018402905.1 Glandirana rugosa
CGAGGATATCACGACACTTGAATATGTTCCTGACTCACGTGTCTAAACTTTCGACGAGACTCTTGTAATAGTGAGAATCTTGATATCTTCCTTCGACGACTATTTATCACGTGTCACCACGATTTTAAAAGTAGGAGACACGTACCAGTACACTAGAATACAGTAGGCTGATTCGAAAACCCTACGTACACCTTCCCATTAAAAGAGACATTGAAGGGACATGTCGAGACAGGTAGTACGAGACGGAATAACGCTCAAGTAACACCAGGTATTCACATACTCCTATAGGTCGTTCTTGACTTTTAAGTCTTTTTTTGAATGTATTATTTCTTAACAATTGTACAGCGTCTTCAGCATTATGGTATAGCAGGTTCTTGCTGTCAGTATGGGGTCCTTCCTTGCTGCACTCCACTATATACCCTATTTCTGGGCTCCACTTACTGTGCCCTTCCTCTTGATGGGCATCCCCTTTCTGAATTTTCAGTTCTTGCTGGATATCCTCATACACTTATGGACCACAATGAACTCGCAATAAGGCAGAGCATGATGGACAGAGCTGTACAGGGAAGTTACAGAGAAAATTACCCTTCCACATGCATCCCAAAAGCTTAGTCGGATGACATAAGATCACATGACCATGCACAGAGGATGAAAATTTTAGCACCACTGTGCACTATTTATCAGCAGCTTCCTTCTATAGTTCTAAGAGTGATAATGTTCTCAGAGCAGCTTTCAAATCTGTGCACTCAGTCCTTGTATAAGTTCACAGCACTATAGGAGCCACTGCATTTTAGGAAATGGCCTGCTCTTTTATGGCAGGGTCTTGGTCCCAGTTGTGTTTACTCTGAAATATCGTAGATGGCCCTATGTGACCTCCACTTCACAGCGACCTGAATCTCAGATCAAATCGGAAGAGTGTACTAAAGTCACGAAAATTCTCATACGACAGAATAAAAAATCTGAAGTGATGTCATGTGTTGTAGTGCATTTGTATTGTATTTTCGGACGTCAACTGTACGGATTAAACGAAAATCGTACGATTTGGTATCATACGAGAAAATTTTTCGTGTTTGTCCGAATGAATAATATCAGATGAACTGTCATGATCGGCTCCCGAAAGCTCTGTATTAACGATGCGATTATTGTACGATCGCTTCGAAAACATGATTTTTTGCCCGATTTTCGGATCGTGTGTATGGGCCATAGGGTTCACCCTTATGAGATTTCACGGCTAGATTAGCAAGAAGTAGCTGGCATATTTTATAAAGCCTAGAGACACTGTTTCAAAATCTACACCCGGTGATAGTGTGGTATACCCTTAAAAATGTTCTATGCGATTGTAAGCTTTGCGTCTATAGGACAAAGGTAGAGATAGGATCTCAAATGCTCTACAGATGATTGTGTACTCAGCCAACTTATACTGAAAAATGTAAAAGGGCCAAACGTTGGCTGCATCCAGGTCTTTTTTTCTCTTGCATGTAATAGATTTACTTGGGTTTAAAAGTCATTCTACATGCTTTAAAAGTCTGAAGTCATGACTCATGATAGTGTAGGATGGGGTGTTAACGCCACAATGACCTCAATCTGTTAAAGTGTGTCCATATGAGCAGGTTTACTCCTGCATGCAAAACACTATGACGTCAGGTTTAAACTAATAGTGCATACCACTCTCTGCTGCAAGAAGGAAGGTCTACACTCTGGGCCAATCGGGGCTCTATAATTTACAGGGAACATGCCTACAGGGTGGAAAAGCAAAGGATTGATCTTATTAATGCATTTCTTTTCTGTCATTGTCCTATCACAGAATGGGAAGGGGCCCCAGAAGACAATGAGGTTGATTTACTAAAACTGGAGAGTGCAAAATCTGATGCAGCTCTGCATAGAAACCAATCAGCTTCCGGGTTTTATTGTCAAAGTTTAACTGAACAAGCTGAAGTTAGAAGCTGATTGGCTACCATGCACAGCTGCACCAGAAGTTGCACTCTCCAGTTTTAGTAAATCAACCCCAACTTATTCAACTGAAATATAGTATGCAGAGAGGTCGAACATCTGACAGTACTGCTTAGCAGGATGCCTGGACCGCATCTGTCTGAACAGAATTAAAAACTATTTCATACAGTATATGTATTTTAACTGTGTATTTATTCCTTTTTCTCATGCAGATTTGGCTTGATGAAAATCCCCTTTAAATCTGCAAAGCGCACTTAGAGCAGCCCATAAGTGTTACTGCTTTCTAGGGAAACAAAAAGGTTGGAACTGAAGGTAGATGATAAACAGGCATTGTTTGCTGACATGTATTTAAATCCACACTATTTACTGTATATATACTGGGAAACACAAACATATTCTAAAACAGACATGCAAATATGTAAAAGTTACCTTTTTTACTTTAATGTATATATTTTTCTGGCAATAGAGCTACTACAATGCAATTTTTAAGTATTTTGTGGCTCCTGTAATTTTGAAATGCACACTTTGAGCGCAATTTACAAACCTAAAAAAATCCTATTTTGAAGAAGGACTTTGGCAGAAAGGTCTTATTTAGAACAAGTTCAGGATTATGGATAGAAGGGTTCCAACATATGACAAACATTAACTTGAATAAGCATCAGACAGATCAGCTTCTGCTTAGAAGGGACAACTTCAAAATCAGTGTGTTGCTGCTGTCACCTGCTGGTCAAATGTTTTACTACAAAACAATTGGAATTTATAGGAACGTGGAATGGGATATGTGTACACTACAGTCCATTCTGCGCTCAAATGTCATGTCATTGACATGTATTTATGGAGCAAATGTGCTCTTTTATACATTGATCCTAAAACATGGGGAAATATATAAAGAAACCCATGTGTAGACAGGTTCCCTACTGTGTTCATCCTAGCCAGACTTGTGTTGCTGCCCAAGTTTAGAAGGGGTTAATTCTGCTTTGCATCTTCTCCTCACGTTTGCAGGCTTTTTGGGGACCAGCCTCCTGTCCTTTGACATATATAAGGCAGAGGTTCAGGTCTCAAGAGACCTTGCAGGACTTGGCGGCACTTTTAGTTCATCTACGGAGCACTAGCCTTTCGGTATACACCCAATCCATGAACTTCTCCAATCGAGTCGTACCAGCTATGGACGCATAGGTGTGCACAGTCTATTGCATTAGGGTGTGCACCCCAAAACTCAAACACATATGCATGTGGGCGTGTGTGTATGTATGTATATATGTATATATATATATATATATATATATATATATATATATACACACACACACACACACTCTTAAATAAATGTAAACAAGCATTTTCAAACATATTAAAACATATTTTAATACTTCAATACAAGTTACATCTAATGGCAGAGCCGGTCAGAGGGAGAAATTGGGGAGTGAGAGAGAGACAGAGGTGGTGAGAGAGAGAGAGGGAGAGGGGTGAGAGAGGGGATGAGAGGGAGAGTGGGGTGAGAAAGAGAGGGTGACGAGAAAGGGGGGGTGAGAGAGTGGGTGAGGGAGAGGGAAGAAAGGGGGGTGAAAGATGAGGGGGGAGAGAGAGGGGTGAGGGAGAGGGGGGAGGGAGAGGGTAAGCAAGGGAGATGATGCAACAGATCTAGTGCTGCAGATAAAATACAATGGATTACTGGGTGTGCGTAGTATGTAACGAGGCACAGTGGGTCTCCATTCCCTCTAGTGTGCCCCACACACTTCTATACACTAAATGGCACTGGTGCCTGCAGTGATTAGGGTGTGCCCACCTGACACCCCCCCACCCCCGTCCCCCACCCCCCCGCGCGCATGCCTATCCAGGTACGCTGGGGCAGCCTGGTCTTGGTCCTCACTCAGTCAGCAGAGTCGGTGATTGTCAGTCCCCAGCTCTGTGTTCCTCCAGTGTTCACTGGAGCACTGGTCTGTGGAGGGGGTGGGAGCAGCTGGTTCAGGCTCTCAGAAGAGACTAAGCCAGCTGCTGTTTAGACATCTGGGCAGATCCCGAGATTGTTGTCGTGATCCCTGCAGAGCCTGGATAGGCTCTGTGACGTCAGCTGACAGTGGGCTTTTAGTCAGCTGAATCTGAGTCACAGGAGTGCAGAAGTGCACTCCTGTGATCCATAGGGGTAGGGCCAATAGAGCTTTGGCCATACTTTTCTTTTTAAATTTATAGACTTGATTGCAAGGTCACTCAGAAAGTAAGGATGTAGCCTGCGTTAAATACACCATATTGTCAAAAGTGTTGGGATGCCTGTCTTTACACGCACATGAACATTAATGGTATCCTAGTCTTTGTCCGTAGGGTTCATTATTGAACTGGCCCACTCTTTGCAGCTATAACAGCTTCAACTCTTCTGGGAAGGCTGCCCACAAGGTTTAGGAGTGTCTATGGGAATGTTTGACCATTCTTCCAGAAGCGCATTTCTGAGGTCAGACACTGATGTTGGATGAGAAGGCCTGGGTCACAGTCCCCGCTCTAATTCATCCCAAAGGTGTTCTATCGGGTTGAGGTCAGGACTCTGCAGGCCAATCAAGTTCCTCCACCCCAAACTCACTAATCCATGTCTTTATGGACCTTGCTTTGTGCACTGGTCCAAATCATTTGGTGGAGAGGGGATTATAGTGTGAGGTTGTTTTCCAGGGGTTGGGCTTGGCCCCCTAGTTCCAGTGAAGGGAACTCTTAAAGCTTCAGCATACCAAGACATTTTTAGACAATTTCATACTCCCAACTTTGTGGGAACAGTTTGGGGATGGCCCCTTCCTATTCCAACATGACTGCGCACCAGTGCATAAAGCAAGGTCAATAAAGACATGGATGAGTGAGTTTGGGGTGAAGGGACTTGACTGGCCTGCACAGAGTCCTGACCTCAACCCGATAGAACACCTTTCGGAGACTGCGAGTCAGCCAGGATGCCTTTACAGTTAATGCGCGCGAAAAGGCAGGTATCCCAATACTTTTGACAATATAGTGTATCTAGCAAGCCAGCTGCACAAGATGGATGCCAGGGTGAGTATATAAAACCAGTCTGTAAGTTGCAGCCTCTGAGTCAGTTTGAATTGTCATGAGTGAATGTTTAAATAAAGCCATTTGTCTCTGGGCTGATATAACGCTGCACTGTCACTTCTAAGAGAACACTTTTTAAGAGTTGTAACATCAAATAAATGTCCGTTTTCAACACATCTCATACATTTTTGTATTTTAATGTGCGATGGTGGTCATGTGACCTCGGCATGGACAGTAGCAGAATGCTATAAGGGCCGCTGTAAGAAAGGCCATTACATTACAGCTGTATGGATACGCTGGCAGAGGGCCGCCAGTGGCAAGTGTCAGTGATAGAACTCAGGTGTCTCAAAGTGACCCCCACACCCACAGAAGCGCATAGAAAACAAACAGTTATATTTTTGGCACTAGAAAGCTGACAGCCTCAGCAACAGTGGGCTCTAGGCCCTGCCTGTCATAACAAGGCCTCCCTGTGACAGCGATATGTCAGAAATGCTGGCAGATTGAATGATTTATGTTAGCGAGGTCACTGATACAAAAAGAGAAGCGTTATTTTTACTTCATCTGATGTATCTACAGCTGCACAGTTGTGTGGTGGCAGGCATTTCATTCTGACTGAGAACACTCGATTCTGCTCTTTTTTACAGCCATTTCTGTACAACCACTGGGGGATACAAGACTGCCAATAGCCTGTGCACAGGAGAATAGTGTGGGCCTCCTTTCCTACATCCCTGACTGAAGCCTGACACATTTACATGCCCCCTTGCTGAGGGGCTAGCCAATGTTTACATCTCACATACGCTGCAGCCAGCCAATGTGTCACAAACTCTGTGAATAGCAGAGGACTTTGAGCAGACCACAAATCAACATTTCTTACAAAATTTTAAAAGAAATTTGGCTAATAAGAAAAATGGTAAATCCACTTCTCAAAATGCCAGTTTCCTGGCTGTCATGCTGATCTGACCTAACGCCGCACCTATTTAACTAACCATGCTGATCTAATGGCTTCAATGATTTCTGAGCCACTGACTCAAAACCACTATGCAGTCACGCATAACTACTTATGAATATATTTGCTCTAGGTCAGCCTTCTCCAAACTGTAGCCATTTGATTGCTTTATCTGGCCCTTGGGGCATTGTTCCTCCTAGTAATGCTAGACACTATGCCTTACACTGGCACATATTGGGGGGGGGGGGGGGTGGTAGGGCATTATTCTTTCCACTGACCCAAACAATGGAGCATTCTGTTTTCAATTGATATACAGTAAATACAATTGGGCACTATTCCTGCCACTGACACCAACAATGGGACACTATTCCTCACAGTGACACCAACAATGGGGCACTATTCCTGAAACTGACACCAACAGGGCACTATTCCTCCCACTGACACCAACCATGGGGCACTACTCCTGAAACTGACACCAACAATGGGGCACTATTCCTTCCACTGACACCAACGATGGGGCACTACTCTTCCCACTGATAATACTACATGTTCCCATCGCACACGTTCCTGGATAAGCTCTAGAAGATTTGGGTGCTGCAGCAACAGCCAGCTGGGAACTGGTTCAGAAAGGAGATATTTGCCAGCACACCATGGATCAACAAGGTAGCGTCCAAACGGATTTTATTGCATGAACACATCAAAAAGCAGTGCAACGTTTTGGAGCCACGCAGAACCTATTCACATGCCTGATGAAGGGGCCCTGTGTGGCTCCGAAACGTTGCAATGCTTTTGTTTTGATCATTCAATAAAATCTGTTTGGACGCTACCTTGTTGATTCATGGTGTGCTGGCAAATATCTCCACTATTCCTCCCACTGACATCAACAATGGAGCACTAATCCTCCCACTAATACCAATGATGGGGCACCCTTTCCCCTCCTACGGACCACAGGTGATATGTAATCTTTTTATTCCAACTGACCAACAAGCCATTGGACATTGTCCGCTCCCTCTGATGCTGGGACATTTTCTACTCTCACTGGCCACAGTTTTCCACATGCGAACATGCGCTTTTTTGCACTTTTTTTGTAACTCAGAGTACCGCAGCACATGGTAATGCATTACTATACATTGTGGTGCACAGCAACATATGTACATTGGGGGGCCATAAGGAATGAATGGCACCGCAGCACACCAATGTACAACATGTGTTTTTGCCCACTGTGGTAACGCCTGCAGTTCCTCATGACAGAGATGTGAGCATGGTTTAAGACATATCCTATACAGCTTGCAGATTTCAGTAGTCATGAGTTGGTGCCCCATATGGTGATGGTGAATGCTTTTCTAAATGCTGGTAGTCAGTGTTGTGTGTCCCTTTAGTTGGTGATCAGTATTGAGTGGTGGTCAGTGGGGTTTCCCCCCCATAGCACCGGTGGTCAATTTTACCCCCTTTACAGGAGGGCTGGATGTACTGCCTTGTCAGCGGCTGTGATTACAAGGCACAGAGCCACTTGGATTGGCTCTGTGTTTTTAGTCTGAGAGCTGAGCTGCCTAATGACAAATCTCAGAAATTTAACAGGCCCACTCACTGTCTAAACTACCTTATTTCTGGAGTGATGTTTATTAACAACGTTCAAGAAATAGACCTCCGCCTCGTCATTTTTTTTTTTAAATGGTGGTAGGAAGATGGTTAAGTTTTTATTGCTCTCTGTGCCCCCATTAGGGAGATTCAACGTCTCTATTTGTTCTGTTTACCATTATCACCAAAAGCGAAAGTAAAAGAAAATCCCACATTTTGGGTTGACCCCATAACAAGAATAGAGGGGATATCTTCCAATAGGAACACTAATTCTGGTGACAACCAGGGATTCCTTCACGTTGGACGGGATTCCTCTGACTTTTTGATTTGGCTATGGGGTAGAAAGTGAAGGGAAATCTTCCCAATGGGACACAGATGAAAAAAAAATAAATAAACTGACAGGGGTTATAACCCTCTCTTAAGGCCCGTACACACGGTCCAATTATAGGTCTAAAATTTTTGCACGACAGCCTGTCGTCCGATAATCTGACCGTTAGTACGCTCCATTTGACAGCCGATTTTCAATTATCGTCCAACAATAGCTGGATGAGCCGACTAGAAAATTTTTGTCTGCCGACAAGGCCACGTCCTATTTTTGGCTTGTCTGTACAGAAGTTGGACAAACAAAAGTTTAAAGTACAAACATGCATGTTCGGAACCCAGGAACGACCCGAAAGTGTTCGGTCATGTAAACCTACGTTTGTTTGTAATTCACAACTCACATTCGTGAAGCGGCAATTGAAATAGCGATATGCAGCGGAAGAGGCCCAAAGGGTGACGCTCGAAATCTGAACTTCCTCTTTATACGCTCGTAGCACGTCACTACATTCGTCTTTGTCGAACGATAATTTTACTAACGTCAGTACGCTAGACAAGATCGCGGACAGCCGATTTTGGAAAAATTGTACATGCGGTCGTACGACAATCGCAGCATGTGTACAAGGCTTTACTCTAGCCAAGATTAAAGTGGTTGTAAAGTCAGAAGGTTTTTTAACTTAATGCATTCTATGCATTAAGATAAAAAGCCTTCTGTGTGTAGCAGCCCCCCTCAGACCCCCTAATACTTACCTGAGCCCCATCTCTGTCCAGCGATGTGCATGAGTATCTCAGCGGTCCGAGACTCTCCGTCCTGATTGGCTGAGACACAGCTGTGGCAGCACTGGCTACCGCTACTGTCACTCAAAGTCAGTTAGCCAATCAGTAGAGGGGGTGGGGCCAAACCGTGGCTCCATGTCTGAATAGACACACAGAGCTGAGGCTCGGCTTGGGTGCCCCCATAGCAAGTTGCTTGCAGTGGAGGCACTCGACAGGAGGGAGGGGCCAGGAGCACCGAAGAGGGACCCGAGAAGAGGTGGATCTGGCCTGCTCTGTGCAAAACCACTGCACAGAGCAGGTAAGTACCGTATAACATGTTTGTTATTTTTAAACAAAATAAAACAAGACTTTATCACTTTAAAACAAAAGTTTTGCCTTTAGTTACATTTTTACAGTCAAACACACATAATGAGTAGTGAGTTACAAAGTGTTTTTTCATAGCCATTTCCAACTCATTCAACACAGTGATCTTGTTTGAAGATTTCCATGTCTGTACCTTTTGAATAAGCATTGATATTATTTAGGTTTGGTCATTTTTTTTTTTTTTATTGATTGCATTGGTATGATATCCTTAAGCCCCGTACACACGGTTCGACGATCGCATGTACGATCGCGTCGAATCGTATGTTGGCTGTTGTATGCAGCATACTGACTGCACTACACGATCGTACGGCCGGGGAAAGAACGTTCAGGTGATTGTAATTAGCATCCAGCCATTCCTGATTTTGGGCATGCGTGTTTTGCACAATACAACTTTGTTGTACCAACTGCTCTGTACACACGATACAACTGTTGTATGAGAGCTTCTTGGTACGACCAAGTTTTCTAGTCTGCGCATACAACTCCCTTGTACGACCGTCATATGTTCGACTGTTCAAATCGCGCATATGAATGATCGATTTCGCATACAACGGTCGTGAGTACGACCTGTTGTATACGACCGTCGAACCGTGTGTACGGGGCTTTACACCAAAGATTTATTTTTAAATTTATGTGACATATATCAGTCACGCATAATAACACATACATTTCAAGAGCTGTAAAAGTAATTTAAAATATTCAAAATGCATGTTACCTGGACCAAGACAAAAAAGCGTTTTTTCCATCTTTTCCACACATTTTTCCCAATTGCCCATAAATACCTAGGGAACAATTGAGAGATAACACATTAACAAGTGCAAATTAATTGCTGGAAGGTGTCTGATGATTACCTGTAATAAGACCAACAGAGAATTTTTTACAGAGATTATCAGGAATGAGAAAAAGTCATTAGCTGTTTCCAGGTTCTGTAAAACGCAAAACAATACTAATAAAGAGCTGTAGCTGTTACGGCATTGGCTCGACCTAAAAGGCTACAATAACCACTGATTCAGGAACAGTTATCAAGGTGGGTTTTATGTCTTCACACCACAGTTTAAGCCCCTCTACCACATCAATGATTTAAAGAGGACCTGTAGGTGGCCCAAATAAAATTGTAATACTGGTAAGCCAAAAATGCTTTATTCAGGGTAAATTTAAACATTGACGTCAGTTGCTGTGTGCAACTAACTTATACGCATTGCAGCAGGATCTATACTTTTTAATATAAATTTGTTTTCTATTTTGCTCTGTTTGGTTTGTCTGAAAATAGTTTGATTGATTTATTAATATAATTTCCTATGAAGGACATGAGGACAGAGTCTCATCTGTTTAGATACACGATGCCCATTGCTCCTGGAGAGATGCCTACAGACTGGTCCATTTCACGTCTGATACATGATCCCGCAGAGCAGCAAAGAATGAACTGAATGCTGAGCTCAGGGAAGACTTTTCTGCAGGCTCTACAGTAACTAAAATGGGAACAATGTACAAACTGAGCTGAACACATTTTATATCAAGCAAACCACAGTATGACATAATATATGACATTATTGAATGCTGCAATATTAACACCTGGGAGTTTTAAAAAGCTTAGACCAA
>BLSH010153513.1:461597-475811 GCA_018402905.1 Glandirana rugosa
CTCCCCCGTGCCACGCGCCACCGCCCGAAATCACTGACCCTCCCCCCAAACCCAGGCACCAGTCCAGGCAGAGACAGGGGAGCTACCTCGTGGTCGGTGGCGACAATTACTCCGACGATATTGGAAAATTGAGGTTAAACAACAACACACCAATGAAACCACACTAATTCTACCGGACTCGTCTTCCCTCTGGTTGATAGAAATAATGTTATCAGGAAATACTCAACATACGTCCGTCACGGGAATAACAATGAACTTCAGAACGACGTCCGTTCTCACTATTAGTGTCACGGTAGGTACTTCCCGTACGTAAGAAAAAAAAAAAAAAAGAGTACGGACATCCGGACTGCTAACTTTATTTTAAGATCATGATCAGGGCAGTTTTTGGACACTGCCATTTTGTGCCACTCTGATTGTTTGGGACTGTTGGGTGTTGGGTGTAGGACGACCTAATATAAACAGAGAAACAGAAAAAAACAACAGTCAAACCTTTGGTATATATCAACAATAAAGAGCGGATGAGTCTACAGGCATGAGAAAAAAAAAAAAAAAGAATGCATGCCCTTCATGGATGGCACTGTGATTATCACTCTTGCCTGCAGCAAGACTTCAAGTAACAATAAGGGCACTGCCTGCATACAACTCATAAAGGACTATTGTAATAAAGATAGTTGGTCTCCCTTCTGCTCAGGCCATCTTAATCACACCAAAGTAACCACACAACAACAAATTGGAGTTAAAAGGTTATAGCAGCCTCATTAACAGCGGTGGCTGGTGCTCCATCGAGGGGACAGAGACGGACCTGACCACGGACCCAAACCCCCCTCCCAGTCACTAAAGCCCGCCACCGCGCACCGTGCCCCCTCCCTCCCACCTACCCTGTGCAGGTCACGGCTCAGCAGACACACAGGGAAGGTGTGAGAAGCGGGGATGTCTGCTGCTGGCGGAGAATGAACGGAGCAGAGAGGAGGAGAGCGGTTCTCCCCTGTGTTTGAATCCATCGGCGACGGCTTACCCCTTTCCGTCTTCCCCCTCTGTCTTCTCCTCCTGGCCAATGGGGTACCAGGAGCCACTTCCTGAATGGCCAGGAGGAGAAGCAAGAATACATTAGCGAATATTAATTCACTTGTGTCACACAAGTGGGTGGGCTCGGGATGCAGTGCTCTGCATCCCAAGCCCACCCTTTTTTGAAGCCAATTAGAGCCTCAGGCTCTAATCATGTGCTTCTAAAAAACAAAAAAAAACCTGAATTCCATGCATCTGGCACTGTGCATGCAGATTAGGGGACGGACGCATGGATAGGGGGGTCGGCGCCCGTGCGCCCCCTATGGACGGGCCTCCATTGCTTATTAACAAACTGTAAAAGCCTCCAGCCACAACAACCACCAACTCGGAGACAACAAATGCAGACACAACCATATCAACTACTGGGAGCTGTCCCTCGTGCCCCATACTAATCCACAAGGATCTTGCACCCCGCTAGCCGCCATGACACAGCCACACCAACCACAAAATAGCTCACTGAGGAACAAGACAAGCTAGTGGGAACAAAGGATGGGACGTTTTCCCCAACTCAGCTCCCTTTTGACTGAGGATATTCTGGGACCCCTTGACTGACCTCCCCACGCAGCTCCACCCATTTCTACTTGGCCCACCAGTTGAGTAAGTCTTTACAACTATATTTTCTTTCGAACTCAAGAAAAAACCCTCCTGGACCTCAGTCCCTTTAACCCCTGTCACACCCGCCGTCCATGTTTTTTCTTTTTTTTACTCCAGGCCTAACCTTCTCTGTAGGATTGTGTGATTATAATCCAAGCCCTTCACCTTCCTTTTATAACTCTAAAAGCTACAGGTAAGGTTATTTGGCTTCTGACAAATTGGCTCTAGTTGGATCTTATGTGTTGGGATTTTGCCCTCTCCATTTTTGCAGCCAGTATACAGTAAATAATATGTGGATGATGCTGTTTACAATGGTTTTGGATCAAGAAATCAAAAACACATTCTACCACTGATGGGTTGCCCATATTTCCGGGGGGAGCTGATAGAAGGAGGAGCTAGGGCGTGTCAAGAGTATGTCTTTTAGCTAAATAGCTTGATGCTAAAATGTATAACTATTTCCTAACTTAGACATTTGGGTGTAACATTGTTACGTTGATATATTCCTTACCCGTCCAAGTTCCTTATCCTCCAGTGCCAGCACTCCAGTGCTCTCTGTAAAAAGCTTGACCTTGACGGCAGGCAGCGCATGTGTGGTGCTAAAGTCCCCTTGTGTCCCCCAGCTGCAAAACAACAAATAAACAGTAGTCAACATGCAACTGTATGCTATGCAAATCAGACAATGGGTTAAATAAAAAACGACAATATAGCACAAAAATGTGCTACAACTCAGTGACAAGAAATGTGTTAATTGTCTCTCTAGTTAATGTGAGACAGATGTCTGGGATGGTAGTTTGCTGCTAAGATCTTGTAGGTGCAAGATGTTGCAGATCAGCAGTAGCACAACTCTTATTCTTTATAAACCAATTTCTAGTAACTAGTATTTATGGGGGTATTCAAAGCTTCATTTACAGTGGCTGAAAAAAACAGAATATCATTTAGGCTGGGGGTCTGGGTGACTAATCCTCAATCATGTGGGGAAAAAGGGTGGTAAGTCACATGTTCCTACCCATCATGGGCAAAGCACAGGTTCTCTTTAAACTTTAGGTGCCCTCTAAACATTTCCAGAGGTGGGATTAAAGCAGGATTCCTTAACAAAATCTATTATGGAAACCCTTCTCCCTTAAAGTAGTGTTAACAAAACAAAATATTGTCTTAAAATGAAAAAGCTATCATGAAGGCTTTTCATTGCAGAAGAGACATACTTGGGGAATTCATAAAAATAGTTGTTCCAATTCCCTTGCACCTCCACACCAAAATTGTTGGTGTTTAAAACAAATTCAGGTATCTGTTGGAAACAGGTACATAAATCTGTCTTAGAAAGTGGTGGCACTGAAACTGGAGTATGTATACCAAACACTCTGTCATTCCCTGGCAGTACAAACAGGCACGTAGCCAAGGAGTTTTGTAATGCAGTGGGTGGAGCCTGATGGGGAACTGAAAGGCCAGTTGCCAATCAGGTCGGCCTTGCTTTTAAATGACAGTGTGTGGAGTTGGGTGGGTGGAGTCTGATGGGGGAGCCTAGTTCCAAATCAGGTACAATGTTACTAACATTGGCCAAATATGGGTTGGCATATTTGAATAATGGTTTCACCAGTATTCACAGACCCTTTGTTTATATTCATCTTTGGCTAGGAAATATGTCACTGGTTGCTAGGAAGTCAGCAGTCACCAGCATCCTAGCAACCATAAGCACTTTGTGGGGATTTGTCACATTAATGACAGCTGCTTAGCCCATATGCCCCATTCTGAGCACTGGTGTCCCTCTGAATGCCAGCTTAGAGTTTGTTTAAATTGCCCACAGTTTCCTAATCTGCAAACGGGCAGCCATAGAGACAGACTTCAAAAGTTGCAGCAGTAGGAACTGCCTGAATCTGGTGCATGTGTCAGTACTGGTACCAAAACTGATGCAAAGGCTTGCCTGGATTAAAAGCAGGTGGTTTTAAAGTAACCTACCACCAGAAAAGTGTTGTAGCAGGTTTACTGACTTCTTCTACAATAAATACTTTTTACCTGCCTGCTTACAAAATCCTTTATAATGTACCAATGGGCAATCTCACTATGCCTTGAAACTGGGATAAATTAACTCACAAATGCATGCATGGGAGTTAAGTTATTCCTGGCCAGCCAATTAAGATCACCATAGATGCTAAACAAGGAAAAAGACCGGGCCTTTGCAAGGGAGTTCAAAGTCATCACATTGCTGGAGGGGAGGGGAGTATAGCGGACTTTACTACTTTAAGCCTTACTCCAGCTCAAACCTGTGTTTTTTGTTTTTTTTATATATAGCATAGAACAGGTAGAACCTACATCTTTTTTTTGCTGTTTGTACTCCCATCTGGGAGATCTTTCTTTACTTCCTTTCAGGTCTGAAGGTAGGGGAAATCCTACCTATGAGAACAATGGACAACATTTATAGTGGCATGAGGAAGGCTTAAAACCTTTGTCAGGATTATATTGCTGTCTATGTCCTGACTAGGGGGATTTCCTCTCACTTGGCGCTCTGACGGGTGTCAAGAACAGGAAGAAAAAATACCGTAATTTCCGTTATAGGAAAACACACATCATCTGAATTATGACAGACAAATCCCATCAATGGGTAACCAGACTTAAACCAGACAAAAATGTAAACCCTTTCCAACTCTATCCAACACCCCAAAAAAAAAGATTTTGACTGGAGATGAGCTTTAGGCCTCGTGCACACAGGACACTTTTTCCTTCCCTGGATGCATTTGCTCCTGGCAGAAAAAAGCAGCGTAAAAAACGCTTCTAAAACCATGAATTGTAAATGCGTTAAGGCGCCTCAAGTGTTTGGGCGTTCATTGATTCTATTGGGCAGCATTAATTTATTTTGGCCATAGAAATGAATGAATGCTCAAGTGCTAAATGCGCCGCGTTCAGGTGTGTTTCTTCTGGCCAAGTGAGTTTTTTTTTTAGCCTCTATACGCTCCTCTTCTAATATGCCTGTGAGGCTGTGAGGCACGTTTACAGGCTGAAAAGTCAAACATCTGTAAAAGTAACATTTTTAATGTCCTGCATGCATAAGGCCTTAAACCAGAGTTTCTCAACCAGGGTTCCTCCAGAGATTGCTAGGGGTTCCTTGAACAATGGTTAATTTCTGCCTCTAAGATAAGTTCCCAATGACACCACTGATTTTTTTTAGCTATCTGTAAGGGGGTAATTCTTCCCAATGACCACAAGTGTAATGAGCATTCTTCCCATTGACCATCACACTAATGTATCATGAGTTGTAGATTTTTCATATTTAGCAGGGGTTCCCCGAGACCGGAGAACTATTTCAAGGGTTCCTCTGTATTGAAAAAGTTGAGAAAGGCTGCCTTAAACTGTCTGTAGAAATACTACTACACAATTTCAAAATCCCGTCTGGTGGTCATCTGCCTAGGCACCTGAAATGCAAACTGCTGAATTCTTTAAAATTGGAACAATGGCAGAAGTTTAGAAATGCTGCAAACACCAACCTGGCAGGTAAGCAATGAACCAAATGATTGGAAGGGGTAATTGATTACCCTTCCATTTTTTTGTATCCTTCGTTTTTTTTTTTAATACATATATGTAGATTATATATAGATTATTATTTAGCTCTTTAGCACATGTTACAGTCAACAGAGCAAACAGAGTATACTGGAACGGAAGAAATCTATCTTCTGTCCATCTCTTAAAAAGCCACCCCATTGCAAGGCTACATTACAATAGAGACCCCCATAAAGTTATTTCCTTTGTATCCTATTCCCACAGCATTAAGTCTACTGGTATCCAGGCATACACCAACCACAATGTTCTATCTGACAAAATATTTTCTACATTGTGACAGTTTATAAACAAAATCAGAGCAAAAGTGGATTTTTTTTCAGCATTAAATTTCATTTATTCAAACTGCATTAAAAAAACATCAGTCTAGAAACCTGGCAGTCATTTTTGATGTCTTAAAAAAAGATGAAAATCCTATATGAATGACATTTAGTTTGTTATAGTGCTGTATATCATAAACAATCGCCTTTTTTAATATAATACTTTTATTAGCATTTTTTTCTTCATTATTTGTTGCAATCTT
The DNA here is from genome assembly GCA_018402905.1 of Glandirana rugosa. Lineage (NCBI taxonomy): Eukaryota > Metazoa > Chordata > Amphibia > Anura > Ranidae > Glandirana > Glandirana rugosa. Next base: position 467,326 of record BLSH010153513.1, read on the forward strand.
GGTTCTTCTCGTCTCCTGCAGTCTCTTACTGTATACATGCACTTCAGCAATGGCTGTATAGCATTTCTCAGGCTGGAATTCCTGATGGTGACACCAATGGGCTATGTTGGAGTAATGTGTGTTGAAACGGCCACTTGTAGTTTCCACTGGAAGTACATGTCATAAGTTGGATCCTGTGATCCTGGAAAGCAGAGACATGGATCCATGCCTTCCCCTAGTAAAAGCATCTCCCACAGTTTAGAGAAACACAAGCTAGGCACATATTTAACCCTTTGATCGCCCCTGATGTTAACCCCTTCCCAGCCAGTGTCATTAGTACAGTCACAGTGCTTATTTCACTGTATTAGTGTCACTGGACCACAACTAGTGTCAAAAGTGTCAGTTAGTGTCCAAATTGTCCGTCGCAATATCACAGTCCCACTAGGAGTTGCTGATCCCTGCCACTACTATTAAAGAAAAAAAAAAACGTTCCATAGTTTGTAGACATAACTTTTGTGCAAACCAATCAATACACACTTCTCTTTTACCAAAAATATGTAGCAAAATACATGTTGGCCTAAATTGATGAAGAAATTAGATTTTTTTTATTGGATAGGTTTTATAGCAGAAAGTACAAAATATTGGGTTTTTATTTTTCAAAATTGTTGGCCTTTTTTTTGTTTATAGCGCAAAAAATACAAAACGCAGGAGGTAATCAAATACCAAAAAGAACATACGTTTTATTTGGGTACAGCATCGCACGACCACGCAATTGTCAGTTAAAGTAATGTAGTGCCGTATCGCAAAAAATGACCTGGTCAGGAAGGGGGGTAAATCTTCCGGAGGTCAAGTGGTCAATAAAACATTTATTCAAACTGAAAAAAAAAACACAAACCTGTGTGGATAATTCTAAAGGAAAATTAAGACTCCAAATAACCATCTTTATTAAAACAATATAAAAGCGAAGCTAAAAAAAAAAAGCATATACTTTTCTTGCTTAGCATGTTTATGTACATTATTACTAAACCATCTAAATGAAAGCACAAATTTGAATAATAATAATTCCGTTTACGTGTGAATGGTGTCTAGACGCAATTTTGTGCTGTTGTTAAGATAACGCTGTCTAATTTTAATGGTGGAAGATGGAGGTGATTTATATATTTTTGTGATATTATATATTTTTTGGGATGAATAGAATTTGTATATTTTTCTATTTAGTAGATTATTTATTTTGTATACTACACCCTGAGGCTCATGTATGTGGTACTTTGGACTGTACCCTTTTTCTGGTACTGGCTTTAGTTGCTACCATTACTATCTGAATTTGGGGGGGGTTCTTGTTTCTTGGGTGTCAGATAACGCTCTTATTGTTCTGAAGACCAGTAACATCTTCTGTCTGTATGAAGGTGTAAAGTTATCTGTTCTGTATAGGAAAAGCCCTGCGAATGTAACCTTTATCTCCTCTTCTATAGTCCTCTCCTGCCCTGGGACTGGTGTGATTGGCAGATCTGATAAATACATGTAACTGAGCATCATTTGGATTGTGAAATTAAGAGCCCAGGATACAGGGGATTTTGTTCTAGAATCTAGACTGTATCCTTTTGGGAAGGCACAAAGTCTGTTCCACTGGATAGAGTTCAACAGCTGGTGCCTGCCAGCAAATGCATTTCACCAGCAGTAGATCAGTGCAGACAGATGCATTTTGCCCAGGACGACAGCTGTGAACTTTACAACAAACGAGGATGCCCCAAGCATGCAGGTAGCGGCACATTCAGCTTCTTCTGTGTACAATAAATGCTGAGATTTGTTCAAAGCTGAAAGGTGGGATGTACATGAACTGAATCCTATATAATGACATAAGATTTCTAGGCCAGGACACGTACTAATAAAGCCTAACTCAAATCCTGACCCAAGCCAAATTTTTATTAAACCCAATACCAAAAATGTGATATATTGCAGCTTACCAATCATTAGATGTGGTGGTTGCATTTGTTTTCTCATCTCAGATTTTTTTTCCCCTCTGTTTTCACCCGGTGATCTGGCCAGCAACATGCCTGTTGTATTAGAGAGCCCCCACTCTGGATGAAAGGGGCACCTTTGGACAACAGTATTGTCAGTCCGCGGGGGGGGGGGGGGGGGTAGATGTACTGGCAGATTTCAAGATTCAAGTCAAACTTCAGCTCACACTTTATAAGCAGTTGCAGCAAACAGTTTTTTTTCCTAAAGGTTTTACATAAATTTAAAAAAACTGATCATTGTAAGCACCCCTGCTGGTGTTAAATGGTTTGTCTCATCTCTGCAACTACTAGATTCTGCTGGAGAACTTGTTCTTTTGAAAACCAACAGACTTACAGGCTGGATCATGAATGAAAATAGAAGAAAAGGCCTAAAAAAGAAAATGAATGCAGCCATCGCATCTAAGAAATAATACGCTGCACTATAATAAAAAGTGGCGACCAGTGGTGTTATTTTCTGGAGGGGGGGCAGTAAACAGTGCACAGCCAGAAACCAACCCCCCCACCCCCCAGGTTGGGTCACCCACACCTCCCCCCGGTCGGTCACCCGGCCACAACACTTACCCCAGGCTTCCCCTGCGTCTCCTCCCTCCTCCTCCTCCCAGCGGCCAGCATAGCTTCTCCTTTCGACTAATCAGGAAACGGGTCTCAGGACCCACTTCTTGATTGGCCGGGAGGAGAATTAGTGTGACAATAGCGAATATTCATTCACTATTGGCACACAACTGGGTCGGCTTCGGGCGCAGTGCTCTGCACCCAGAGCCCACCCTATTTTGAAGCCTCTGGCTCTAATCATGTGCTTCAAAAAGAAAAAAAATCCCCCATTGGAATCCATGCTTTCGGCACCCTACATGTAGATCAGGGGGTCGGAAGCATGGATAGGGGAGCGGCGCCCGTGTGCCCCCTATGGACGGGCCGCCACTGATAATAAATGTTTGTTGAATTTAATACCACTTTATGTGTTGGAAAGAAAATGGAAGAGGTAGAATTTGTACAGTTTTTATTTCTGTTGGTGACTCTGTTGGAAAGATGTTTCCTTAATTTTTGTGCCTGAGACACAATGTGGAGTGAAGCTGTCATTGGGACAGGGAGACAAAGACAGCAAAAATATTGCCAGAAGCTGTTTTCTTTCCTGATTCCAATGAAAATGTTTCTATCTGTGTTTCACTTGGAGAGATTTTCATTGTTTCCAGTCTTGACACTATCTTATAGTTGTTCCAATTTATACACTGTGTTTTAAAGCCTAATTGAGCCTTTGTGGTCATGCCGCAGTTTGCTTCTCCTACCTGCCAGTGCCTGAGAAATGGCAGACAAGGATGCAACACTCTGATTGGCCATGGTGGAGGCCTGATTTGGCCCCATGTGAGCAGCCCAGAATCGCAGTAAATGAGAGAGGGGGTGGGCAGCTAGGACCCCCAGAAAGGTAGACAGGGAAAAGGTCTGGGGGGTATAGAGTGCAGTGAGAGCAAAGAATCCTCCTGAGACACAAGTCAGTCAGGTGGCCATCCTGAAACTACTAGGCACCTGGGAGAGGTGAGCAGAACCTCAGAGACAACAACTAGGACAGTGCGCACGCATGCAGGCAGATATTATGAAAGAAAACCCACGAGGCCACCAAGGAACATGCTGGATCAGCAGAGAGGAAAGTGCAGGATAGAGCAGAGTTTCTCAAACAGGGTTCCTGCCGAGGTTGCTAGGGATTCCTTGAGCAATTTCTGCCTTTCGGATAAGTTCCCACTGACACCATTGATCATTTTAGCTTTCTCTAAGAGGGTAATTCTTCCCAGTCACCACAAGTTTAAGAAGCATTCTTCCCAATGACCATCACACTAATGTATCATGGGTTGTAGATACAGTAATTTTTAGCAGTTCCTTGAGCATGAAAGCTATTTCAAGGGTTCCTCTGTGTTGAGAAGGTTGAGCTGGGGCTAGGAAATGGAAGCCCAGGGCATTGCGGGCTGCCTCCCACCTGCACCCCCCCCACATGCTTTTAGAGACATCCCAGCAGTACAGAGGCCACCAAGTATAGTGGGGCCTACATCTCTCACTCATTTGCCATCATCCAGTCACCTGGGCATTGTGGCCTACTTCTATCTGCCTCCATCCAGCCTACGGCAGTGGCCATGAAGGGACAGACTATTGACATCCAATGGTTAACTGCGTACTGAAATGCCTTTTTGGCCACCTTTGTGTGCATTCAACTTGACTGTTGCCTGTGGAAATTTGTTGCTGCCACAAGAGCTCTGTTTAGTAGGATTGCATCGCTCTTTAACTCTTTGGAGCTTTGGGACATTCTAAGAAGCTTCCTTTACTCGTGGATTACAAATACCCCTTGCTTAGAGGGTGAGCACTCCAGGAGCTCAACTAACTACATTCAAGGGCCCAACTACTGGCAGAGTTTGTACTTGTTACTCCACTGGCCAGTGGCTAAATAATGTTTAAAGAGGAAGTAAACCCAGATTGGGTTTACTTCCTCTACATTCCCCTGCAAAGTAGATGCATAATGGGCTACTATGCCACTTACCTGCAAACAAAGCCTGTGACGTCCGGCGCTGTCCCCTGTGCTGGCAGCGTCCATCTTCAGCCCCTCTTCCTTCCGGGACTGCGATCTCTGGCTCTGTGACTGGCTGGAGTCTCGTGACATCACTCCTGCGCATGCGCGGGAGCCGCCAATCACGGCACGATCACAGTGAAGAAAAAGGGATTTTATTATAACTTAACGTAAAATCCTTTTCTCTGAGTTCACTGACAGATGCAGCTCTTCATGACTATGTGGGTTTTATGTCCGTTACTATTAGGAGTTAACTAGGCAGGGAAAGAAAACAGCTGGCCCCTCCCTTGGGGACCGTCCTCCTTTCCTACATCAAACCCCCTTCCTGAATAGCTCTTCAGTGCATACAAAAGCCGTATAAACACAGAGCCCAGAGGGGTGGGTGCTGCGTCTGTCAGTGAACTCGGAGAAAAGGATTTTATGGTAAGTTATAATAAAATCCCTTTTTCTCCTTACGTTCACTGACAGACGCAGCTCTTCATGACTATGTGGGGAGGTCCCAAAGCTGTGTCAAAAGAGGGGTGGGTAAACGCTAACAACTGTACCCAATTGAACCTCTGAAGAGGCGCCAGCCGCGCCTACACTGCTGCCTGTAAAACTTTGCGGCCAAAAGCAGCATCTGAGGATGCGAACACATCAACTTTGTAAAACTTAGTAAAAGTGTGAACAGAGGCCCACGTGGCCGCCTTGCACACCTGGGACACCGAAGCCTGGTGTCTAAAGGCCCAGGAAGTACTAACAGCCCGGGTAGAGTGAGCCGTGACTGGAAAAGGGGGAACTTTGCCCCGAACAGAATACGCATGAGTCACGGTCTTTCTAATCCAATGAGAAATAGTAGCCGAAGAGGCCGCTAGGCCTTTTCTTGGCCCTTCTGGCAGCACAAACAAGGCATCAGTTTTCCGAAAGGGAGCTGTAGCAGCCAGATACACCCGTAAGGCCCTCACTACGTCCAAGGCATGCAACTCAAACTCCTTTGGGTGCGAAGGACGAGGGCACAACGAAGGCAGAATAATATCTTCATTGATGTGAAAGGAAGAGACTACCTTCGGAGGAAGAAAAGAGGGAGAAGGTCGCAAGACCGCCTTATCCCTATGCAGAAACAAATAGGGGGACTTGCACGATAGTGCAGCTAATTCCGATACCCGTCTAGCAGAAGTGATGGCTACCAAGAAGGCCACCTTCTGCGACAGAAGCTGTAGAGAAATCTCCCTGATCTTCTCGTAAGGTGGTTTCTGAAGCACAGAGAGCACCAGATTCAAATCCCATGGAGCCATCGGGGACCTCAAGGCCAAGTTCTTGTTCAGGCCCTCCTGTAAAAGGTCAGGACCCTGGATACAACATAAGAACGGGGGTCAAAACCCTCCGCCTCACACCAAGCAATGTATGCCTTCCAGGTGCGGTGATAGATCTTGCGAGAGGTACACTTGCGAGCTTTCAGCAAAGTAGGGATCATGGAGTCGGCGACTCCCCTATCCTTCAGCACCTGGGACTCTATAGCCAAGCCGTCAAAGGGTAAAGCAGGGTGCAAGATGGGACCTTGAGACAGAAGGTCGTCCCGCATGGGGAGCCGCCAAGGGGTGTCCGCCACCATTTGCACCACGTCGGCGTACCAAGTGCGCCGGGGCCAATCTGGGGCCACCAGAATTGTTGGAATCCCCTCCGCCATTATCCTGCGTACCAATTTGGGAAGCAGCTGAATCGGAGGGAAGGCGTACAGGAGACGATAATGGCTCCAGGGAACCACTAGAGCGTCCGTGGCCACTGCCAACGGATCCCTTGTTCTGGACCAAAGGTCCTCACCTTGTGATTGAACCGGGACGCCATGAGATCTACATCCGGCGTCCCTCATCTGAGACAAATCTGATCGAACACCTCCGGGTGGAGGGACCACTCTCCTCGGTCCAATGTCTGGCGACTGAGAAAGTCCGCCTGCCAGTTCTCCACACCTGGAATGTAAACCGCTGAAAGAGCCGGAACGTGAAGTTCCGCCCAACGGAGTATCAGAGCAGCTTCTGCTGCCGCCACTGTGGCGCTTGTCCCCCCTGATGATTCACATACGCCACCGCTGTGGCATTGTCTGATTGGATCCGAATCGGACGGCCGTGCAACCTCGTTGTCCAATGAAGGAGACAGAGTCTGATTGCTCTGAGCTCCAGCACATTGATGGGCAAACGAGCCTCCTGTGCTGACCAACGGCCCTGGGCCGAAAGCTGGCCCAGGACTCCGCCCCAGCCCGTCAGGCTGGCGTCCGTGGTGATAATCATCCACTGAAGAGGCAGGAACGACTTCCCCTGCGTTAGAGACGAGTTCCGTAGCCACCAGAGCAGGGACGCCCTGGCCTGGGGACCCAGACGGATCAGACTGTCCAAGGACCGATGGGACTTGTCCCACCGAGCCAGAATTGCTCGTTGAAGAGGACGAGTGTGACTCTGGGCAAAGGGGATCGCTTCAAATGACGAGACCATGAGCCCCAGTACCCTCATACAGAACCGTAATGTTGACTGACGGTGCGACAAGAGAGTGCGCACAGCCGACTGTAAACACTGCAGCTTTTCCGAAGGGAGAAAAACCTTCGCCTGCTCCGTGTCCAGAATGAGGCCCAGGTACTCCAAACAACAGGAGGGGGCCACTGATGACTTCTTCAGGTTTAGTAACCAACCGAAGTCCAGTAGGGATGCCATTGTTATGCTCACATTCTCCTCCAGAGCCGAAACCGAGTCCGCTCGCAGGAGCAGATCGTCCAGGTATGCCACTATGGCAATGCCTCACGTAGCAACGCCAGCACCGGGGCCAGCAACTTTGTGAAAACCCGGGGTGCTGAGGTCAGACCGAAGGGAAGAGCCACGAATTGAAAATGGCGATCCCCCACCGTGAACCGCAGGAAACGCTGGTGGCGAGGGTGAATGGGTACATGGAGGTACGCGTCCTTTATGTCTAATGACGCCAAGAATTCCCCTTGACGAAGGGCGGCCACAACCAACCGAACAGACTCCATCCGGAACTTTCGCGCCCTGACATACTTGTTCAGAGCCTTCAGGTCCAGGATGGGTCGAAACCCTTCCCCTTTTTTGGGAACCACAAAAAGGTTGGAGTAAAAACCTCGAAACTTCTCCCCTGAGGGAACCGGAACAATCACTCCTTGTTCTGAGAGGGTCTGTACTGCCTCTGATAAGGCCTTCCTGCGATCCCGCGGGAGACTTAAGTTTGAGGGGAAGAACCTGTCTGGGGATAGGGAGAGAAACTCTATCCTGTACCCGGTGGACACCACTTCCCTGACCCAGCAGTCTGAAATGTGGGCCAACCACCGCTCTGCGAACCCCAGAAGACGTCCCCCCACCTGACCCTCGGGCGGGGGCAACCCATCAGGCAGAGGAGGACTTATCCTCCGTCTTTTCTGTTTTGCGCTGCCATTGCCATTTCCCGGCCCCTGCAGCGGACTTACCAGAGCGGGTCCCTTTACCCGCAGTGCTTGATGCACGAAAAAACTTCTTCTGACCTGAGGAAGAAGGTTCCTGCCTACGGCGAGACTCACGCCTGCGAGGCTCCGGAAGGAAGGTGCTCTTACCCCCCGTGAAATCCTTGATGATTTCATCAAGACGTGGCCCAAAGAGACGTCCACCCTGAAAGGGAAGGTCAGCCAAACCTCTCTTGGAAGCGTGATCGCCCGACCAGGAACGCAGCCAAAGAATTCGGCGAAGTCTGATAGCCGTGATAGATATTCTGGACAACAAGGGCAGAACATCCATGGCCGCATCACAGAGATATTTGATTCCTTGGAGTAAAAACTCAGCCTTCTGCGGTGCCTCCATCAGGCGGCCGCCCTCTAAGTCCTTCATAAGAGCATCCATGCATTCAGATAAATGCTGCGCCGCCATGGCTGAGGCCAGGGTCGGTCGTACAGCAGAGCCCGCGCTAACGAACAGGGACTTCAACAGCTGTCT
>BLSH010153513.1:476677-509820 GCA_018402905.1 Glandirana rugosa
CCAGAGACCCTGGGGACGTCTGGATAGTCTTTTACTCCTTCCACTGTGACGTGGAGGACTTCCCCTGGTCTCCGACCGTCGACGCGTTCTCCGTCGTGAACACCGGTGGTAATAGCGACCGTAAGCGTGATTCAACGTCGACCTAGTCCTACTAGTTAGTGCAAGGCGACACATACACACGCCCAGAAGGTCTGGGGGATCCCAGGGGTCCCGAATAGGGATATTGTATAAGAAACTGGTAAAGGAAAAAGCACTTACCGTTGCGGGTGTCGCAAGGGGGAGAGAGTGTTGAGTGAAACGCCAGGCGATGGGGAAACTCTTCTCGAAAGAAGTCTCCACCCTCTGGGGACGCCACCTGGGTGGCTAATGTGCGGAAGAACCGCCGTGTTTACAACGGCGGTTCCCCGTTCTGAGGCTCCTGAAAGTGATCGCGGGTCTCGGGCGGACATCGAGTCCGCCCGACCCGCGGGCACGCTCGCGCAGCCGCCGCTGCCTCCAGGGGGCGCATGGGAGCATGCGCAGTGGAGGACGTCCATGGACGTCCTCCCGGCATTTCAGGTCCGCGCTGGAGCCGTATTTCGGCAATAGCGCGGACCTGGAGGGGTTAAAGGAAGGAGTCCATTCCATAGGGATGGTTGTCGCCCTAGTAAGGCGTGTAATCGGTGGGTCCACCGCAGGGGTCTCCCACCTCTGAAGAAAGCTCTTCTCAAAGGGGTAGCGGACCGCAAAGTGAGTTGTGAGAGAGGGGGAACGCTGTGGGCGTTGCCATTCACGAAAAAGGAAATGGTCAAAGAATATGTTATAGGGATAAGCCCTGGGGACCCTAGGGGGTCTGGAAGACCCGCACACATACACAGCGGAACGTGATTGATCATCCTGATCCAGCTGCAACTTAGTGCGAATGCCAGCGATAATGGTGGCCACAAGTGCTGCCTCTTGCGCAGCTGCCAGCCTCTGGTCCCCTTCAGGAGGTGCAGTGTCACCTTCCTCATTTTCTGATAGGTCTGCAGGGGTCCCAGAGACCCCTGATGCCAGTTCCTGTTCAGATTCTTCCCCAGAAGATAATGGAGGGGGAGGGGGGCGCTTCCTGGCGACCCGCGGAGCGGTGTCTTCACGGGGAAAAAACTCAGTGAAAACCGCAATCAACTGATCCAGAAAAGCCCCTTGGTCTGATGCAGACGGAGCGGGCCCCTGGGGAGCTGCTGGAACCACCTCAGCAGGTTCAGCAGGGGTATCAGCCATAGCGACGTTTAAAATAAAAATGACAGAGGAATCAGAAAAGGGGCGCCCACACCCACAGGCCTTACAGAGGACAGTGCCCACCACCACCAGCACCCAAGGGGAGCCCAGCTATACTTGCTGTCCCGCTGCCAGTTGTTGCAGATCGTCCTGAAGAGCTGCCTGCGTTGTCACCGCCATTTCTGAAGAGGGAGAGAAACTGCAGCCACGTGTAGATAGCAGAGCATGCAGTCAAAATGGCCGCTGTGAAACACTAGAGGCCGACACACCCTTTCAGGAAACGTGCAGTACCACCTATGGCCGCTCCGAGCGCTAGAGGGAAAGCCCCATAGGCCGGAAATGTCTGCGGCTATGGCAAAATGGCGGCGATCCGCCGCAAAATGGCGGCCGATCACCGCATGGCGATCCGGATGAGAAGGCCGGGAAAAAATCGCAGCGGTGCTGGGGGGGGGGGGGCGGCGGGGACGTGTGGCGGGGGGCAGGGAGCTCTAGTGTCCCAATGGTGGCAGTCCCGGGCGTTACTAGTAACCCACTGTGCGTCGGTCGTCGGGCCCCCCCGTGCCCCTGGTAGGGGGAGGAGGGGGGCACTCACTTACCCATCCGCGGTAGCCACCGAAGCAGACTGTGCGCCGTAAAGGCGGTATGCTGCAGGCCCAAGTCGCCCCGCCCTTAATTGCATCGGTGAGGGGGTCCAGTGGGGGGATTGCACCCCGGACCGCCCGCACGGAACGGGCCGGATGCGGCGGGTCCCAGTGGCGGGACTGGCTTTGCATCATGGTGGCCAGGTCGGGGAAAGTACAGAGCTCTGAGACTCTCTATGCCCCGACTGGCTTCTTGATAGAAGATTCATCTTGATTGAAGTGAAATAAAAAATAAAAAATAAAATGACAAATTGGTCACAATGGACCGCAGTTCTTTTCCCAGAAGGGAAGCCAGATCAACTCCTTGCAAACTAGGCATTGAAAGCTGAAGAGCTATTCAGGAAGGGGGTTTGATGTAGGAAAGGAGGACGGCCCCCAAGGGAGGGGCCAGCTGTTTTCTTTCCCTGCCTAGCTAACTCCTAATAGTAACGGACATAAAACCCACATAGTCATGAAGAGCTGCGTCTGTCAGTGAAAGTAAGGAGAAATGGCGCAGAGGTCGTTTCTTCACTGCGCATGTGCTGAAATGACGTTGGCATCAGCAGTACACTGCATATCTCCTGAACTGTGCAGGTTTGGGGGACACGCAGGGCACCTACAGGTAAGCCTTATTATAGGCTTACCTGTAGGTTAAAGTGGTTGTCATGAGTTGACAACCACTTTAAGAATAGTAGATAGGCCACGCAAGGGAGAGTTATAAGCCAGACTTTTTTCTGTCATCTGTGTCCCATTACAGAGATTTCCCTTCACTTCCTGTCCCATAGCCAAACAGGAAGTGAGAGGAAATCCCTGCAAATTAAGGCAATTTCTTAGGGACCCCCAGGTCACCAGAACTACCGTCCACATTGGAACATTTGCTTTCTATTACTTTTCCGGGACAATCCAAATTTGGGATTTTCTTTAACTTTCACTTTTGATGATAATGGTAAACAGGACAAATAGAGAGGGTGAATCTCTTTAAAGTGGTAGTAAACTCTGTACTACCACTTGTACCTACAGGTAAGCCTATAAAAAGGCTTACCTGTAGGTACTGTGAATATCTCCTAAACTTGCACAGTTCAGGAGATATTCAGAGTGCATGCAGCCGATGACATCATCGGTGCATGTGCTCTGAAGGTCCAGCTTGCAGTGACGTCATCGCAGCTCCGGCCAATCACATAGCGGGAGTTTACGAACTTGGAAGACAGCCAGGGGGAACATGGCAGGGAACATGTCAGCCCTCTCAGTGGTGACTCTATAGCACTGGAGGTGCACTGGAGGACCTTGTAAGTTTTTTTTTTTTCGAAAATCGGCGGTTTACAACCACTTTAACGGCGGCACGGGAATAAAAACTAACAAGCGTTCGAATCCCTCTCCACTCTATCCAAAACAAACAAAAAATGTTGTCTTTAGTTACACATTAATGTGCAATTTTTGAAGATCAATAAAAAAATGCTATTTAATGTGAGATTTTACTATAACAGAGAGACTAACTGCAAGATATATTTGGCCCTTCTTCAAATCCAGGAATCTTCACCTATATTAGCACATATTAGATTTCGGCTACCACTGAAGCAAACAATTAGTCAACATGTTGCAACACCTAAAATTCCATGTTCAGAGACCATATTAAGATCTGTTTTCTCATCTCTAATTAATTTTCATCTTTCCTTTTCCCAGGAATGGAAAATGTCAAGGAAGTGATAGATATTCTTTGCAGAGCGTGAAGGAAATGCTCCATGCACTGCATGACAGCATCTGCCTTTGAACCGACACTCCTGTTTACTATTAAAAGCTTCATATTTGCCGAGCATTCTCAGACCATATGTTATCGACAAATGTTGCTAAGGAAAAAACAAACAATCGTTTTCATCGGGTTTTTTCACAGGATGTGGAAATTGTCACACAGGGACTAAACCCTAAACAAGAGAGGCCTGCAATAAAGACCGTATTTGTAGATGGCTCTAAGTACTCTTGGAACGCTAATTAGATAAGAGACAGCAAACATTCCGTTAATTTCTTACAACGCAATTGAAAAAGAAGAAAGGCTGAGCTGAGATCCTAGCAGTCAGGTAGTATTTAATGTACATTCCACTCAAACTTGAACAGTTTGCATTCAAGTTCACTCAGAAGAAAATACATACCTGCTTATTGCCTTTAAAGAAGAATTCCAGGTATGGAAATTTTATACATAGTTACATTGGCTTAGCTTGGACCAATGTAACTATATATACACCATACCTAGCCAATCCCAATGGAAGCTAGAAATCATTGAAGTATACATCGCTACTCATGTGATCTCCACTTACTTCCAGGTCCCGTGCTGAGCGGCTCCCCTGCTGCATTCTGAACACAAGAAATATGGTCAAGGGCACCATTCAGAGAATGCTTTGCATTTTCTAAATAAATGCAAAGCTTTCTTTGATTGGACAAGGTGGAGAAGTGGGGTGGTGATGTCACGTTTTCCACATCATCCAATTGTAGAACGCTCACCTGGAATTCTTCTTTAACCACTTAAGGACCGGAAGGATTTCCAGCTTTAGGACCGGAGCCCTTTTTGCGATTCGGCACTGCGTCGCTTTAACTGAAAATTGCGCGGTCGTGCGACGTTGTACCCAAACGAAATTTGCGTCCTTTTTTTCCCACAAATAGAGCTTTCTTTTGGTGGTATTTGATCACCGCTGCGTCATTTCTGATCGCCGCTATAAACAAAAGAAGAGCGACCATTTTGCAAAAAAAAAAAACAAATTTCTTACTTTTTGCTAAAATACAAATCGAAAAAAAAAAATATAAAAAAACATTTTTTTTCATCAGTTTTGGCCGATTTATATTCTTCCTCATATTTGCGATAAAAAAAATCGCAATCGGCGTTTATTGATTGGTTTGCGCAAAAGTGGCCGCGTTTACGGATGAGGAGAATTCATTTCTGGGGTTTTTATTTTTTTATTATTTTTTACTAGTAATGGCGGCGATCTGCGTTTTTTAGCCGTACTGCGATATTTCAGCGGACATGTCGGAACATTTTGACACTTTTTTGGGACCATTGGCATTTATACAGCGATCAGTGCTATAAAAATGCACTGATTACTGTGTAAATGCTATTGGCAGTGAAGGTGTTAACCTGCAGGGGGCGCTCTAAGGGTTAACTGTGTTCCCTGGGCGTGTTCTAAGTGTGGGGGGACTGCCCTAGCTGGGGAAGGGAAGTGATCACAGCTTCCATGTAGAGGAAGGCTGTGATCACAGCCCTTCCCCTCTCACAGAACGGAGGTCCGTGTTTACTTACACGGACCTCCGTTCTTTCACTCTGGGGGGGGCATCGCGGGTGGCCGGCGGAGATCGAATCCGCCGCACCCACTCCCTGGCCCTCCCCGGACACAGTGAGTGCGCAGGCGCGCCTCCGGCGGCGCGCGCGCGCTCACTGGGCTCGATCTCGCGGCCGCCGTCATATGACGGCGATTTGCGCAATAGAGCCACCTTGTCGCCGTCAAATGCCGATCAGCGGTCGGCAAGCGGCTAAAGATAAAAGCTAGGCCACCAGCAAAATATAAAGTTAATGCATGCAGTGCCTTGAAAAAGTATTCATACCCCTTGAAATTTTCCACATTTTGTCATGTTACATCCAAAAATGTAAATGTATTTTATTGGGATTTTATGTGATAGACCAACACAAAGTGGCACATAATTGTGAAGTGGAAGGAAAAGGATAAATGGATTTCAACATTTGTTTTTTTACAAATAAATATGTGAAAAGTGTGGCGTGCATTTGTATTCAGCCCTCCTGAGTCAGTACTTTGTAGAACCACCTTTCACTGCAATTACAGCTGCAAGTCTTTTTGGGGATGTCTCTACCAGCTTTGCACATCTAGAGAGGACATTTTTGCGCATTCTTCTTTGCAGAATACCCCAAGCTCCGTCAGATTGCATGGAGAACATCTGTGAACAGCAATTTTCAAGTCTTGCCACAAATTCTTAATTGGATTTGTCTGGACTTTGACTGGGCCATTCTAACACATGAATATGCTTTGATCTAAACCATTCCATTGTAGCTCTGGCTGTATGTTTAGGGTGGTTGTCCTGCTGGAAGGTGAACCTCCAACCCAGTCTCAAAAGTCTTTTGCAAGTTTTCCTCTAAGATTGCCTTGAATTTGGCTCCATCCATCTTCCCATCAACTCCGACCAGCTTCCCTGTCCCTGCTGAAGAAAAGAATCCCCACAACATGATGCTGCCACCACCATGTTTCACAGTGGGGATTGTGTGTTCAGTGTGATGTGCAGTGTTAGTTTTCTGCCACACATAGTGTTTTGCTTTTAGGCCAAAAAGTTTAATTTTGGTCTCATCTGACCAGAGCACCTACTCCCACATGTTTGCTGTGTCCCCCACATGGCTTCTTGCAAACTGCAAACAGGACTTCTTATGGCTTTCTTCTTGCCACTCTTCCATAAAGGGAAGATTTGTGGAGTGCACGACTAATAGTTGTCCTGTGGACAGATTCTCCCACCTGAGCTGTGGATCTCTGCAGCTCCTCCAGAGTTACCATGGGCCTCTGGGCTGCTTCTCTGATTAATCCTCTCCTTGCTCAGTCTGTCAGTTTAGGTGGACAGCCATGTCTTGGTAGGTTTGCAGTTGTGCCATACTCTTTCCATTTTTGGATGATGGAATGAAAAGTGCTCCGTGAGATGTTCAAAGCTTGGGATATTTATTTATAACCTAACCCTGCTTTAAACTTCTCCACAACATTATCCCTGACCTGTCTGGTGTGTTCCTTGGACTTCATAATGCTGTTTGTTCACTAAGGTTCTATAACAAATCTCTGAGGGCTTCACAGAACAGCTGTATTTATACTTAGATTGAATTACACACAAGTTGACTCTATTTACTAATTAGGTGACTTCTAAAGGCAATTGGGTCCACTAGATTTTAGTTAGGGGTATCAGAGTAAAGGGGGTTGAAAACAAATGCAGGCCACACGTTTCACATATTCAATTGTAAAACATTTAGAAAACCATTTATCATTTTCCTTCCACTTCACAATTATATGCCACTTTGTTTTGGTCTATCACATAAAATCCCAATAAAATACATTTACATTTTTAGTTGTAACATGACAAAATTTTCAGAAATTTCAAGGGGTATGAATACTTTTTCAAGGCACTGTATAAGTGAGCTGTTTACGTGACAAAGAGCTGGTATTACTGTCCATTCAGTCTTGAGATTTACAAAGCTCCTCCACACAGTATAGCCTTATCTGGCAGGGGAGGAGACCTGCACTTGTGCTGTGCAGTTTTACTTTCACTTACAGGTCTCCTCCTCCACGCCCCACCTTGTGACTGGGTCATGAAAGGAGAAGCAGCAGACTGATGAGATCATCTCGTTGTCATTCTACTCTCTCATCTATCACTATGCTCTTTGCACTGTAGAACACCTGACTGGCTACTTGTGCTACTTCCTACCCCACTCTGAGCTCTGCCATACAGTAAACTGCAAGAGGTTGATACCAAATGAAGTTCAGGTTCTTACACTTATTGTATTAAAACAATAATTAATTATTACAAAGCTGCATTAGGTTGCTTTTTATATCTACTGTACCTGAAGTTCAGCTTCCAATTTTATTGTGGTATAGCTTTCAGCGCCTGACTTATGTGTTTGCCAAACATGTTCAATGCCCGTTTTCCATAACCTACATCTGAGCCTTCAAAAATGCAGAGCAGTATGTTCACTTGTTCAGATGCCCACCCTTTGTAGATGTAGGTGGTACAGCACAGAATCATGTGTTAATTGATTGTAGCTCACCCAGGTAGCAGCTTGAAAATTTGCTAATTCTGACTATGAATTTAACAATTCGATTCAAAGCCAAATTCCAGGAATTCAGAAAATTTGTAAAAACTGCAGGTATACCATGAGTTAAGTCAAACGAGGTGCTTGCCGCCTCATAGATGTATCCCTATTATTCACATCTAACAGGTTTATTGTGCTCCAGGAAGATAACTTCCGAGCTCCGGCACTGCTCAATGTGGTCTCAGTTACTCCAAGAGCAGAGTCGCTGGAATTGCTATGCCTGCCCTTCCCCTCCTTCTGCCTATTCACAGAAGCCTTTATATTATGTAAACTCATTCACAAACTACAAAGACTTCTGTGAATGGGCAGCAGAGGGGTGAGCATAGCTACTGTGTGCGATTCGTTCCACTCACAGCTTCAGTGCATCCTCCAGGAGTGAAATAAACCTGTCACATATAAGTAATAGAGGTATGTCCCAGAGGTGACATGCACCTAATTGGACTTAGTTCATAGTGTGTGCCTGCACTTTTTGAAAAGTTGCTGAATTCCTGAAATTCACCTTTAAGGGACCAGTGCTCTAGCAATAGGTAGGGTAGTTGATAAAGGTAGGGTCAGGCATCTTGTTGTGTCTGAAGTGTAGCATTTGACTCTTCCTGAAACAACAACCCATCACTGTTTTGACAACTGCACTCCCTTGAAGCCTAAGCTTTGGAAAAAAAAAAATCAGCACAAAGGTAGAGTTGAGCGAACCCGAACTGTAAAGTTTGGGTTCGTACTGGACTTTAGGGTGTCTGTGTCCTGAACCCGAACCTTTGAGAAAAAGTCCGGGTTCGGGTTTCGGGTATTTTTTTGCGTTTCACTCCTTTGCCCTTAGAAGCCATCACAGCCATGCCTACTAATGGCATGGCTGTGATTGGCCAGTGCATCATGTGACCCAGCCTCTATATAAGCTGGAATCACGTAGTCCTGCATGTCACATCATCTCATACTAGTGTAGGGAGAGGATGTTGCCGCTGCTGTGAGGGACAGATTAGCTTTAGAAAATCTGTTAAAAACAGCGATTTATTGGTGGGTGGGTGCTAGAGGAGATTTTTGTTTGCTAAGCAAAGTGCCTCATATAAAACCTAAGCAATTTTTCTGTTTGTTAGGTGGGCGTTTGCAGCCATTTTTGCAAGTGCAGTGCACTTGCAACTGCTTGTTTGTCAGGGACACTACTTTAATCATGTTCTGTTAGTTCAATTGGCAACATTTTGGCATATTTAAATACTGCTTTTACATTGCTGTTAGAAAAATTTAAAAAAATTTTTTTTTGTGCAAAATATTACATTTGTGGCCAGCGGGGCATTTCTTGCACAAAATTAAAAAGTGTGTCTACATTGCTGGTTTAAAAAAAAAAAATATTCTAAATACTACATTTACGGCCAGCGGTTCAATTCTTGCACAAAAATAAAAAGTGCGTCTATATTGCTGGTTTAAAAAAAAAAATATTCTAAATATTACATTTGCGGTGCATTTCTTGCACAAAAATAAAAAGTGTGTCTACATTGCTGGTTTAAAAAAAAAATATTCTAAATAGTACATTTGCGGCCAGCGGTGCATTTCTTGCACAAAAACAAAAAGTGCTTCTACATTGCTGGTTTCAACTCTAAACAAGGGACATTACTTACATTTAATCCCAAATGTCCATTATGCTGGTGCCTACTGTCATGGTGGAAATCTGCCTCCTCCAGTGCTGGACCTGTGACAGGCTCTCATAAGGAGTGCCGACAATACCTGCCCTTTCGTACCCGCCTCCTACATTCACACAAACCGCACTACAGCTTCCATCAATGAAAATTGATCTATGAATGGAGAAGTAGGACCTTTCTTTCATCCACCCATCCTCCATTCATAGATCACTTTTCATTCATGGATGCTATACTTACCATTAAATGTACTGTAAGTAACATTACTTGTGCTAATTTAAAATAAAATGATCTAAACTTAGGCTTTAAAGATACCAATTACTTTGCCCATGCAGGGCAAAGTAAAATCGCTGCTTAACTTCACCCTCCCAACACCATGGATTCACCCTTCCTTATTTCTGTGCTACTCCACTGGGCATCTGAAACCAGGGAAAGAAAGCCATGTGGAAGCTCACAGGAATCCCCAGATTAACCGAGATCCGGAATGCTGAATGATGACATCCTTGCCTTGACAAACAAGCCCAAAGTCAGAGTCTATGGTAAATATTACTTCCATTTTTTGAGTATTTTTGTTTTTATCTTAGGCCTTCTGATTTAGATCAGGGATGAGATTCTATGGTGTTGATTTACTAAAGGCAAATAGACTGTGCACTTTGCAAAGAAGTTGCACATTGCCAGAGTAGCTGCTCCAGATCTTATTAAATGAGCAGAAGCTCTGCTGACTCCAATCATCCAATCATGTGGAAGCAACAATACAATTAATTTATTTTCCTTGCACGTGATTGGGTATTCTTTGCAGGGTGAAGCATAACCTCATTTAATAAACTCTGGAGCAACTGCACTTTGCAAAGTGTTTTTTGCCTTTAGTAAATCAACCCCTATATATTGTAGGGCTCAGTTGTTACAGACATCAATGCCCGCTTTAATGACATTGGCTGAGGTTACGCTCTTGGTTTGCCACACTGCACAAGGAATGGTCATTGCTACGCTGCCATTAAGCACTTTACATCTGCACAGCATCAATCACAGGACGTGCACTAAGGTAGCTCATTAAATTATTGTGAAGTGATTGCCCTATGAGTGAAAAAAATTGTTTTGTGCTATTCATAAATCTCCTAAGTCATACCCTCCCCAATGTGAGACAATGATGCCAAACACGGAGCTGAAGGGGACTGCAATTAATGGGAGGTAATTTGTCTTTCACAGCAGCAGATCCTAATTGTTCATACATGGCAGTCCTTTAAGGAACAAATAGCTCTTCTACATATTCCACTATCATTTCTGCTGGAGATATAGGAAGTTCTGATATCGGGAATAATATTATCAAAGTAGATATTTGGCAGAGGAGAAAGGAAATAAGCTGGTATGCGGCTGCAGTTCTGGTGTTAGAAGTCTAAAGTACTAATTCCCCGCTATAACAATTTATAGCTGTAATATAAAGGTTATTTTTCGTAATTTTCTTGGGTATATTAATAGCTGAATTTCAGCTAACAGCTAAATACACAGCTGGAATATTTTACTTGCCAAAGAAATTGCAAAATTGTTCAGCCAAATTTTATGATCCAGACACCCCTACTAGACAGTATAGCCAAAAGCTTGGTCCAAGCGGCGAATGATCATTTCCTACTTCATGACATGACTGCAGGACTCAACCTAATCTAAAGGTGATGGACTGGCCAAGCATGTCTCCAGACCTAAACCCTATTGAGCATCTTTGGGGCATCCTCAAAGGGAAGGTGAAGGAGTGCAAGGTCTCTAACATCCACCAGCTTCGTGATGTGGTCATGGAGGAGTGGAAGAGGACACCAGTGGCCACCTGTGAAGCTCTGGTGAACTCAATGCCCAAGAGGGTTAAGGCAGTGCTGGAAAATAATGGTGACCACACAAAATATTGACACTTTGGGCCTAATTTGGACATTTTCACTTAGGGGTGTACTCACTTTTGTTGCCAGAGCTTTAGACATTAATGGCTGTGTGTTGGGTTATTGTGAGGGGACAGCAAATGTACACTGTTATATAAGCTGTACACTCACTACTTTACATTGTAGCAAAGTGTCATTTCTTCAGTGTTGTCACATGTAAAGATATAATACAATATTTACAAAAATGTGAGGGGTGTACTCACTTTTGTGAGATACTGTATATATATATATATATACACACCAGGCGGTCCCCTAGTTACAAACATCCAACTTCCAAACGACTCCTACTTACAAACAGAGGTAGACAACAGGAAGTGAGAGGAAATCTACCCCATAGGAAGCGAAATTCACTCCTGTAAGAGTTATTATGGAAAAAAGGTGTCTTGGTGATAAAGATGCTTTATCACCAAGATTTGTTTCCACAACAACCTCCAATTTTCAAAATCCAATTAAAATTGGGACAGGAAGTGAGGTGAAATCTTCTGAACAGAAACAGAGACAGCAAAACAAACATTACAGGGGTGTTAATCCTTCCCTATGCTATCCAAAAAAAGATTTAAAAATATTTTTTTTGGCTGAAGCTACACTTAAAAAATGTACCTGTTCCCACTTACAAATTCAACTTAAGAACAAACCTAGACCCTAACTTGTTTGAAACCCGGGGACCGCCTGTATA
Source organism: Glandirana rugosa (assembly GCA_018402905.1). Classification (NCBI taxonomy): domain Eukaryota; kingdom Metazoa; phylum Chordata; class Amphibia; order Anura; family Ranidae; genus Glandirana; species Glandirana rugosa. Next base: position 488,596 of record BLSH010153513.1, read on the forward strand.
TATATACAGGGTGGGCCATTTATATGGATACACCTTAATAAAATGGGAATGGTTGGTGATATTAACTTCCTGTTTGTGGCACATTAGTATATGTGAGGGGGGAAACTTTTCAAGATGGGTGGTGACCATGGCGGCCATTTTGAAGTCGGCCATTTTGAATCCAACTTTTGTTTTTTCAATAGGAAGAAGGTCATGTGACACATCAAACTTATTGGGAATTTCACAAGAAAAACAATGGTGTGCTTGGTTTTAACGTAACTTTATTCTTTCATTAGTTATTTACATGTTTCTGACCACTTATAAAATGTGTTCAATGTGCTGCCCATTGTGTTGGATTGTCAATGCAACCCTCTTCTCCCACTCTTCACACACTGATAGCAACACCGCAGGAGAAATGCTAGCACAGACTTCCAGTATCCGTAGTTTCAGGTGCTGCACATCTCGTATCTTCACAGCATAGACAATTGCCTTCAGATGACCCCAAAGATAAAAGTCTAAGGGGGTCAGATCGGGAGACCTTGGGGGCCATTCAACTGGCCCACGTCGACCAATCCACTTTCCAGGAAACTGTTCATCTAGGAATGCTCGGACCTGACACCCATAATGTGGTGGTGCACCATCTTGCTGGAACTATGATGTTGGTGATAGGGAATTGCTGGCCATCAAGTCAGTTTTAGAGGAATGGCGGTACCTCCTGGAAGGAGCAGCTCACCCGGTATTGGTTTTTATTGACCATAAAAACCATAAAAAAACCATATGCTGTGAAGATACGAGATGTGCAGCACCTGAAACTATGGATACTGGAAGCCTGTGCTAGCATTTCTCCTGCAGTGTTGCTATCAGTGTGTGAAGAGTGGGAGAAGAGGGTTGCACTGACAATCCAACACAATGGGCAGCACATTGAACACATTTTATAAGTGGTCAGAAACTTGTAAATAACTCATGAAAGAATAAAGTTATGTTAAAACCAAGCACACCATTGTTTTTCTTGTGAAATTCAAATAAGTTTGATGTGTCACATGATCCTCTTCCTATTGAAAAAACAAAAGTTGGATTCAAAATGGCCGCCATGGTCACCACCCATCTTGAAAAGTTTCCCCCCTCACATATACTAATGTGCCACAAACAGGAAGTTAATATCACCAGCCATTCCCATTTTATTAAGGTGTGTCCATATAAATGGCCCACCCTGTATATATATTTATATATATATTTATATATATGATGCTATGTCCACTTTACCTATTGAGCTCTGCTCACATGGCAATAGGATAACAAATGCTAATTATCTAATCCTACTGATCATTAAGGCCAACCGTTTAAGGACCAATAGAAAGTCTAAGGAAGGGAGATGAATCAGGGTCAAGACACCACAAGGAAATCTAAGATAGCATATACCGTAAAATAGCCTCTATCTACCAAATATTTTGATGCGGTTTTCAATGTTCTGCTTATGCATTTTTATCACTATTGATAGTTCAGTTTGCATTGCCCAGGTTTACTGTTTAATACAATTTGGTAACCTGTTTGCTGGGCCCATTGAACAGCCACAGAACTGATGGGTAGAGCTTTCAGTCTTGAAAGACTTACTATACAGTTTTGAGAAAATTCTTGCAAAACGTAATTATCCCCAGGAAGCCATATGGATCAAGAGGACGTAAACCTCTCAGCATGGGCAGACCATGATCAAAGATGAGATTAAAGCTTTAGAAATCTGATGAAGACGGAAAGCATATGGACCTCCAAAGGCATTTTGAAGATGTGAATTTTAAAATAGTTTTTCCTATAGTCCATATGGCCAACATAACAATGAAAGTTAAAGCTAAAATATAATTTTTGCACCCTTAAAGAGCACCTCTCATCATAAAGGAAAACCTATTTTATATGCAGGTATATTAGCCACCACATGCTTATAATACTTTATGTGCATCCAGCCAGTGGGTTTGTTGGTGCCCCCAGTGTTATAAGCCCGGTTTAGCCTTGGTTTGAGCCTGATTATTCTATGAGGACCTAGCCATGTATTTATGCTTGAAACTGTAGCATGTTGCTTCACATTTTTATGTGGGTTAAGCAGTCACCCCATTTGTGAAACCTTTTTTATTTCTTCAAAGCTGAATTCCAGTGAAGGCACACTATAAGTTAGGCCCAAGGAGCTACATGACATCTCCTAGGCTTATCTCTATTATTTATATCTGACAGGTTTATTGCTCTGCCAGGATACTCCAGATACTGAGAAAGGAGAAAGTCACACAGAGCAGCTATTCCTGCTCCTCTCCTCTGCTGCCCATTCAGAGAAGCCTTTGTAATTTGAGAATGTGTTCACATAACACAAAGGCTTCAGTGAATGGACAGGCGGAGGGGAGGGAAAGGCATAGCAGCTGCTGCGACTCTCTGGTTCAAGATACATAGCTCAGAAGGATCAGTGTCGCTCTCTCGGAACTACAGCAATAGCTGTCTTCCACGAGTACTATAAAGCTGTCAGATATAAATAACAGAGCTAAACCCAGGCAGTGTCATGCACCTCGCTGGACTTAACTCATAGGAATTGATTTACTAAAGGCAAATAGACTGTGCACTTCACAAGTGCAGTTGCTCCAGAGTTTAGTAAATGAAGTAAACCTTCACTTTGCAAAGAATACCAAATCACGTGCAAGGAAAATTTAAAAGACTGCATTTTTGCTTGAACATGATTGGATAATGGAAATCAGCAGAGCTTCTGCTCATTTACTAAGCTCTGGAGAAACTGCACTTTGCAAAGTGCACACTCTATTTGCCCCATAAATCAGCCCCGTAGTGTGGCTTCATTTTTACAAAAGAACTGCATTCCTGGAATTCAGCTTTAAAGTCCTGTACCCCTGCCTGATATGATTTACTTCAAAATGGCTTAAAATACCCTTTTCTGCTTTCTGTGCTCTGTACTGGGAGAGTTGAGTAACAGCCACACCTCTCACCATAAGTGTCCTCACACAGACCTGTATTGCAAAGAAGGGGAAGGGAGGGGATTCGTCTGACTACTGTTACTGAGTGCTGATTACTGGGTGCACTAGGTCTAGCTTTGGTACTTACTGGACTACACAGTCATATTCACACATCCTATACAATTGCTTAAAAATGGATGATGGGGTATCTATTTCTGTGACTTGACTTGGACTTTCACTGTTGCTTGTGTTACCATAGGGTGGCAGAACACAGTACAATATTTCAATGAGCTTTCAATAATAGAAATGTCCAAACAGAAGAAGGTAACTTACCACCGACATGCTGGGTGCATCTTTGTATATATAGAGACTGTTGGGGGTAGGTTGTATTCATCCATTTGGTCATTTTTTAAAGTTGGTTCAAAGTGGTTTGAATTGTCTACAAACTGCCATGTGTATAGACCGCATATGAGGCTCAGCCTTACTGAAGGATATTTCAACTGTGTACTGCTCTCTACACAAATATTGCATCCAATACCATACTTCTATGTAGAAGCCAGTAGACTGTGGATACAATTCTGTGTTGTCCTTCCCTAGGCACAGTGAGCTCATTTTCAGCAATTCATGTGAATTAAAGAATAAGGATTACAGCTCTGCTGGGTGCCTGCTCCCTGATCCCTGCAAGAAATGTAAGTACATTATCAGTAAGCAGCACATTGGCCTTTCCTGTATAGCTCTGTACTCTCTGAACAAAGTCTATAATGTGTAATGTGAATAGTCTCTGCCAGTCTCCCAAATGGTTTGTGTAGGTGGGCACATCAAACATGTTTTCAGGTGCATTACCATCCATTTGAAACATATTTGAGATGCTTCTGAGTTCCTTTTGAGCTGCTTTTGCATTCCCATTGACTTGCATGAGGACAAAAGCAGTTCTGACACAAATAAATGTGTGCTTTCCCGAGCCCTACCATGGCAATATGTGCAGTTTATCTGGCATAGGTAATCTAACCTGTACAATGTATGGCAACATCTCTAAAATGGTTAAAAGAGAAGAAATACTTTCTACATTACTTGTAGTCTTGGATTGTTACATTTTAGTCCGTTTGCATGGATATAGGCTTCTGCTTACTTTTTCTCTAAGGGATCTATAATAACTAACTGTAATACTCAAAGTGAATTAAAAATAGGATTCTGCTTTGACATTTAAAACAAGCATAGTATGTCAGAACCAGGAAAGGAACCACAACATATTGAGCAGGTGGTATAGGTGCCCTTCTACACTACATAATAGCTGCCCCTCAGACTCCAATCATTGTTTGAGATGGGAAGAAGAATAAGGTATTATGCTCCATATTTGGTGGACTTGTCGTCATATCCTCCCTTTCTGAAAAGAAGTTCTTCAACCTATGTAATGAAATTATGGGAATGATTTGGTGGAAATCGCCAGAAATAACCCCCCTTTTCATTCTTCCAGGATACCCAGTGGAGGTGAAGAAGGGCCTCTTACGATTTTTCTTTCTGCAGGTATGGAATCCCTAGGCATTGGAGGTCATCCACTATTCCATATGCATTAAGTGGGCCAATTAACTAAATAAGATCATGAGAATGGAGAAACTCACTTGGTTGACTAATATCATAATGTTGTTCCAATATGGAGTGAATGGATCACATTCTCTGATATCCTTATCTCCAACCCTATTTTTGATATAACCTTGACGTGTCATAGAGTTCGTTCTGACACTATACAGTAGAACTCACCCTGCTGGATCCCCCCCACTATCCATCCCCCCATTTCCTTTTCCTGCTCTCCATTTGGAGAAAATAATCTTGCACTCTGTGACAATAGTGTTATTAAACAGACTTTACTTACTAAAAGGCACAGGTGAAATATTCCCTTATAAGTCCAACAATCATGTCTCTGTCTACCATGGATAGATTTTCTGTAATGTGGGCAGTTTCTCTAACTCTCTAGCATGGGCAGCATCTCCCTAATGGGGCAATATTTCTGTAATAAAGAAAAGTAAATCAATTTGTTTTAGTCAGAATTAGCAGAGAATCTGTCAAATTTGCTCAGAACTATAGTTGGCCTGGAAGCCAAAGAACCACTTACCAGCTCAATATTCAATCAGCTTCCCAAATAGGAATCCCATGCTTCAACTGGACCCTGCTTTTAGCAAACAATGGGTTTACAGGGCAGAAATCCTAATAGAAGTCATTGTTTTAATAAGGACATAGTATACTTCCATATTTGAGGCTTTTGTCTTTATTAGGTCAGTGATGTCACACACTAGACTTCCCTGTTTCCTTATTGGAAAGGTTGCTGCACTAAACAGTGAACAGGTAAGTGGTCATCTAAACACTGTTTACCAGCTAACTATTGCGTTGGCCAATTTAAATATGTACCTGAAAAAATTGAATTCACCATGTTGAATCACTGATGGAGTGGATTTTCCATTATTCACTCACCTTTACAAGTAACACTGGCAGTCCAAAAAAATGGCAAGAACTGTGCCATGACTTGTGACAATGGACTAAAATGGCAAGAGAAGTCTTCTCCTCTCCTGAATCAGATGATGGCATTGTGCAGTAAAACAAGGCGGAGGCATTCTTAGTCCTGGCATGGGTGGGAAAAAACAGCAGCACCTGCTCCATCCACCCACTGGAACTAATACGAGAATATTTAACACAGAGCATAGGGAGATGGACAAGAACCGCTAGGCACAGTGAACGCTAGCAGTCTTTGAACTGAACACTACAGAAGTATCTACCGGTCTACACTAGATGGCCACAAAGTTTGTGAACATCTGACCATCACACTTAAGGTGATTGTACAGATAATTATTTTATTTAAAAAAAAAAAGTAACGTGTTATAATTACCTGCTCTGTGCAATGGTTTTGAAGAGTAGCCCCGTTCTGGAGTCCCCTGTTGGCACCACTCCTCTTCAGAAAGTGGCTTTCTATGAGGGCACTTGTGCAGACTCACTCATGAGCCACCCTGCCTGTGTCTCTAGACAGTTCAGCCCGCCTCCCACTTCTTCATCACAGAATTTGATTAATAGCAGCGGGAGCCAATGGTCCCCGTGGCTATAAATCCACCCAGTGAGGAGAGAGAGAGAGCCAAGAGAGCCGCTGCTCTCGAGCACATCACAGGATCACAATTAGACTCAGGTAAGTATAAGGGGGAGCTGAGGGAGATCCTCTGGCACATACGGTTTTTACCTTAATGCTTTAGAGTTTCTAACCACAAAGCCAGCTCAATAAAGACACAGTTTGATGAGTTTGGTGTGGAGGAACTTGAGTGTCCTGCACAGAGCTCTAACATCAACCCTACCGAACATTTTTGGGATGAATTGGAATACCAATTGCAAGCCAGGTCTTATAGTCCAACATCAGTACCTGACATCCCAAGCCTCAAGAGTGAAAGACTGTATTAGCCACAAATGAAGGGGAGGGGGGCTGGGGGACGACGACTATATATTATTGGTTATGTAACAACAAGGCCATATAGATGTTATAACCAAGTGTCCGCAAACCTTTGGTCATATAATGTACATTTACATATACAATAGTGAAAATATGGCAAGATAGGCACAGTATCGTTCTCTGCTCCACAGAAGATCATGTAAAGTGAAGCATATAAAAATGTGAAAATAGCCTAAAGTCTAGTACACATGATGTGAGCATCAGACAAATGATCATCCATTTTTGTTTGCATGTTAATCTCCTTATCAAAACAGGAGAGGTTACTAAAGTATCAAAATTCTCGTACGAAATAATAAAAACTCGGAAGTGATGTACTGCATTTGTATTGTATTTTCGGACAACAACTGTGCTGCTTAACCACTTCAAGACCAGGCCTATTCCTGACACTTGTTTACAAGTTAAAATCAGTATTTTTTGATAGAAAATGAACCCCGAAACATTATGTACATTTTTTTAGCAGAGACCCTAGAAAATAAAATGGTGGTCATGCAATATCTCACGTGTGATTTGAACACCATTTACATTTGCGGACATGACTTATGTATGCGTTTTCTTTGGCGCGCGAGCATGGAATGATGGGGCACTTTAAAAAAAAATGTATTATTCATTTTATTTTTTTTACACTCTCCCTTTAAAAAAAAATTCTGAACACTTTTATTGCTGTCACAAGGAATGTAAACATCCCTTGTGACAGTAATGGATATTGACAGGTACTCTTTATGGAGGGACCCCAAACCCCTCCAATGCACTTAAAAGTATTCAAAACGTTAATATCGACATTTTTTAATACTGCTATTTTTTATAAATGGGTGCCGTTGGCTGCCGAGTGAACCGGAAGTGACGTAGTGACATTGCTTCCAGGTTTCTACATCAGAGACCTGATCAAAGCCAAATCCGGCTTTGTTCGGGACTCAGGCCAGCTGGCGGACGTGCCGCCTGGCGGCTCGGGTCTCCCGGTGGGAGGGGAGACTCGGGCAGAGTGGCAGAAGGCGGCGGGAAGGGGGGCATCCCCTCCCACTGCTTATAATAACAACCTTGTGACTGCTTAGCCGCTTCGTTGTTACTACTAGAAAGCCAACCGTCAGCTCTAAAAACAGTACCTGGGTGATGCCTGCACCCCTTCAGCAAAATGACATACAGGTACGCGATTTTGCGGGAAGTGGTTAAATGAAAATCGTAGGATCTGGTATCGTACAAGGAAAATTTTCGTGCTTGACCCTTTGGATAATTTTGGATAAAAGCTGTGTACTAACGATCAGATTATCATACTGACTATAATGGCCAAAACAATGGAGGCAATAGGTAAATCAAAAATTCATCTTTATTATACAATGTTAAAATATATAAAATTAGAGGTATCCTGTCCCACACATCTGGGGAACAGAATACCTTCTAATTCGATATACTGCATGCAGCTCGCCATGGTTTGGCTACCACTCTTGCCGGTAGAATGTGCAGATTAGCACATAAAATTAATATGTATACTGAGCTGCTCTATTGGTTAACTTGCTGTATTTTGGTACTAATACTATATTGCTCTTGGTGGCCTGCTTTCTTCCTGTCTGGGTCTTGAGGAAGCCAAATACTTGGCAAAAAGCATTGACTTTACAGACAGCAGGCTAAATGCACATCACCCAGATAGCATTTATCATATGCATATATGTGATTGTATGCATTTTTAAAAAACTGCATATGCCAAATTAGAAAGTATTATTTTCCCCAGATGTGTGGGGCAGGATACCGCTAATTTTATTTATTTTAACATTGTACAATATAGATGAATTTTTTATTCACCTATTGTCTGCACATTATTCTGGCTGTTATAGGTTACTGAAAGGTTTTTCTTCTGGTATATCGTTTTTTTCCTTTGTATGATTTGGACGAAGCCTCCTAATTTATAATCAGATTATCGTATGATTACTTATAGAAAGCGGTATTTTTCATCCAATTTTCTGATCATGTGTATGGGCCTTGAAGAATGCTTTCTTTTCAATTTTAATTAATCAAATGAGTGCTCTCTGAAAATGAACACTAGGATAAATATACATCTTATGTTGTGTAATCCAGCACATCTGGAACTATGGCTAAAACAGCATCTACCAAAACATACACTTACAACCTATTTACAACTACAAAGGAATAAAATCCTTTTAGCTCCGTTACCTTTCTGATCACGTAAAGGTCTCAGTGTGAAGGACTATAGCAAAATTCTCCTCTTCAGAATAGAAATTGTTGTTTGGATTACAACCGCACAATAACTTGCCAAGAAATCAGGCAACAAATGTACCTAGACTGCCTAAGGTACTAATTAAACTACATTCTCTGCAATGAAAGTGGTTCATTAGAGTTTATGTTCATTCTATGCTATGCAAAGTGAGAAAGGCAGTTGTACAATTCTGCCACAAGGTGGCAGCAGAACACCATAGACGTCATAAATAACTGAATTTGTTGGTTTTGGTACCTCTTACAAAATTGAAGTCAGCGCTGAGAGGTTTGAGGTTGCTATTTTGATGAGTCTGTAGCACCTGAATTAGCTCAAATGTTAGCAGAAACAGCGACTGCTACATTACAGATTACAGGAGATAATAACGCTATAAAAATCATTAGACTAAAGCTGTATTGGCACTAGGGCTGCTAGCTCATTCCTTTAGAACTGAGAACATATGAATTACACAGGTTCAGTGGTTTGTTAAAATAGTAATTAGATTCACTCAGTGCTTTACATGCATTTAATTAGTAACAGAGCCAGTGAAATTTATATGTGTTCATTTTTAAATGAATTGAGTTGACAACCTTGACTGTAGTAAAGAGTCAGGGCTCCATCATACCAATTGCATTGAACTGCATCGATCGGCACAGATCAGGACAGACTCAATGCTAGGGCAGTAAGGAAAGAATTGATTTCTATGTGGCCTGTTCAAACTATAGCAGCTGGGGTGCATAGATGAAGTGACTAAAAAAGGAAAACAAAAAATAAAAGAAAAATGTAATTGGTGCAATGCACTGTAACAACGCATCACACCGTTCCTACATCACAGACACAAGCTTGCAGCCTTTTAGCATACAGGATGGTGTGAATGAGCCCTTAAAGATCAGCTAGCATGTGAACAGCAGGCCTAGACACCTGTCTATGTGATCTCTGCAAAAAAGAGAAAATATGGACTGTGATTGGCTAATCTTCCTTTTCAGCAAAGATTACCATACACACCCAAAGTCCTTCAGACATGTGCTCAGCACTGGAGGGAGCTTGCAAGATATCCCCCCAAACAAGAACACTGTATTTATTAGGTGTATTTTTAAAAAAAAAATGTCTCGTCAAACCGCATGTACATTCATTATGTCCAAATTGGGTAATATCAAATGTTATTAGGCTGTTTTCTTCATCATACAGAAAAGAGGAAATTAGTAAAATACCAACCATTATATAAAGCTGATGATCATAGTAAATTATATACTGTACTATGATCATCAGCTCCATCTAGTGGCCAGAATGCGGTAATTTAATGATTCGCTCTATGCGGCATGAATAAATGACATTCAACCCAAAGAGAAAATAGCCTTAATAACATTTCATGTTACCCCCTTCACACAAAACAAATGTACATGCAGAATGATGGGACACATAGCTTTGAAATTATTTTTATAAATACACTCTTTGTGTATACTTTTACAGTGCATTTAGTCTTATCTTTACCCATCCCAGCAAGACTGCTTTAATTTAATATTTGATGATAAGTGTGCTTTCATAATAATGGATCCCAGACCCTAGAAGAGCTCAGCTCTGACCCTCAAGGAACCCTGATTGTTAATGCTTATCGCACTATCCTCATATATTTATTGCCTGGAAGAGGCTTTCATGCTCATCTTTATTATACTCTGGCAAGTAAAGCATATATGTGTTATGATGGGTGTTATTAATAATCAGGATAGCTGTGTCTCATTCTCCAATGGGGTCTAGAGGAGACAAGTTACCCCATCCTCAGACACACTTCCAACTACAAAAAAAAAAATGATTCCACAATGTTGTAAAAGGATTGGATGGGTGATCACATCCAATACACAGCAAGGATGTATGATGGCTAAATCAAGTAATGAGATCTTGCGGAACTCAGATAGGCAAATAGTGATTTTTTTTTATCAGTTATTTTTTTAATGATTTGGTCTTTTAAATAAGCCAGTTAAAACAAAAAGAAAAACAAGCAAAAAACACAACTTTGCAGTGCCCCCCTCTGCATAAGCTAAACGCTTGTTACATACAGGGGGTTGCAGAAGAGGCTCTATTACTTTTAAAACAAATGTCAAAAGTGCAGCGCAATGTATTATCTATTACTTGCCTGACTCCCTGCTCCAGATCTCTCCTCCAAAGCTCCAGTCTGTGGATGGAGCCTCAGCATCATCATGTACAGAGCAGGGCCTTTAACCCTGCATTGTAAGTGGTAAGCAGTAGTGTGACTGCCACTGGGAGCAGCTTACAGAGAAGGGGGTGGCAGATTCCAAATCTCTCAGAGAATGGGGCCTGAATAGGCTACCCTTTACGCGTTTGTCCCGCCAAAGAAGCTCAAGTACCAAATTTTAGCATTGAGCCAGGTGCATTTTTCATGTAGGTTTTGCTGCGTTTTTCAAGCATTTTGTTCTGCAACAATTGCAGCAAAATTGCACTGTGATTCTTAATGGACCCCAGACGTACATCATGTGTTTACTGTGATTTTAGCACGATTTGGAAATGTGGGCAGAATCACACCAATTTTGCCCACAATTACAAATTGTTCAAATTTGAATGGGGCCTGATAATACTTGGTGCTTAAGCCAATGTTTTTTCTTCTTTTTTTTAATAGGATTTAAACCATGGTACCAAAAAGTAAACATTGTGAGCACCCCAGCATTAGTTTGTCCTTACTCTTTTTATTGTCACTTTTGCTGGACAGGTTGAATATACACTATATTACCAAAAGTAATGGGACACCTGCCTTTACACACACATGAATTTTAATGGCATCCCGAGTATATATATGACTGGGTCATCTTCTGCCCTTGTCAGGCAGATCAGTGGTCTTTTTATAGTGTTTCTGTTATCCATGTGTGTTTTTTTGCTTTTTTTTATACATTACATGTCAATTTATGTCAACTATGCTCATGTCTTTGATGTGAAACACCACTACATCTGGTGGGTTTTAAGTGTATCAATAAATGGTATTTTTTACGTATAGCTTTTTTTCTTGGTGAGTTGGTCTCCCCATTCAAAGTCCCAAGGGGGGTTTCTCCTGTGCTTCTATAATTTAATGGCATCCCAGTCTTAGTCCGTAGGGTTCAATATTGAGTTGGCCCACCCTTTGCAGCTATAACAGCTTCAACTCTTCTGGGAAGGCTGTCCACAAGGTTTAGGAGTGTCTATGGGAATGTTTAACCATTCTTCCAGAAAAGCATTTGTGAGGTATGGCAGTGATGAGGATGAGAAAGTCTGGCCCACAGTCTCCACTCTAATTCATCCCAAAGGTGTTCTTTCAGGTTGAGGTCAGGACTCTGTCAAGTTCCTTCACCCCAAACTCGCTCATCCATGTCTTTAGGAACTTTGCTTGGTGCACTGGTGCTTCAAGTTTGGGGTGGAGGAACGTGACTGGGCCTGCACAGAGTCCTGACCTCAACCCGATAAAACACCTTTGGGATGAATTAGAGCGGAGACTGCAAGCCAGGGCTTCTTGTCCAACAACAGTGCCTGACCTCACAAATGCGCTTCTGGAAGAATGGTCAAACACTCCCATAGACACACTCCTAAACCTTGTGGACAGCCTTCCCAGAAGAGTTGAAGCTGTTATAGCTGCAAAGGGTGGGCCAACTCAATATTGAACCCTACGGACTAAGGCTGGGATGCCATTAAAGTTCATGTGCGTGTAAAGGCAGGTGTCCCAATACTTTTGGAACTATAGTATATATATATATATATATATATATATATATATATATATATATATAGTAAATAATACACAAAAGAGAAAAAAAAAGGAAATTTAGAAAAAAAAAAGAAGAGCAAAAACAAATTTCTATACCAACCATTCATTACCCTAATTTCTGTCATAGCAGTACCATACCCCCAACCTCTCCCTGTTTTGTTGCAGAGGCAGCAGCCCGGGGGTCTACACCTGCCATAGGCTGTAATGCTTCACTTCATGGCCACAGCAGGACCTCTACCCCGTCACTTTTGGCAAGTATTACCGCCCGCCATTCGCAACCCAATCAAGTGAATGGGGTTGCTCCGCAAATGGCCCTCAACCATGCACACTGCACATGGTTGCACTGCTTTAGTATAGGGCCCGAGGGATTAAAGCAGGCGGTGAGGTGGCGATACAACACCTCCTCAATGCCAGTCAATTGCTCTCTGAAGAGCGATCCGAATGCAAATTGCTCTCTAGAGACCAAAGCACACGTGAAAGAGTCCTAAGTGCATACAAAATAGAGACTCATATGCATATACAATAAATGGTGACCCTGGAAACCAGTCTGGGATGTGTTTCAGATGCATATATTGTGCTTTCGTATTTGTGTGCATGACAAAAGCAACAATAAACACAGGTGAGCATTGCTCTGTATGATCCAACTAAAAATGTCACATCCATCAAATGTACTTCACATACGCAAATCTGAAGCAAAACCTAAGGTGGCACTAAATTATATCCTTATTCTCCTAAAATAACCCATACGCATCCTCTATGTAATGGCCCTGATATCTATTTTTAATAAAATTGTTTCTTACCGGGGTGGATAAAAATCAAGGATTTTTTTTTAAAAAAAATTAAAAAATCATATTATTTTTATTTAAATCTGATTTTTTTTTGGATTTAAAGTGATTGTAAAGTCTCATTTTTAAAAAAAATAACAAACATGCTATACTTACCTCATTTGTGCAGTTGGATTTGCACAGAGCAGTCCAGTTCCTCCTCCTTTCGGGTCCCTCTTCTGCTGCTCCTGACCCCTCCCTTCTATTGAGTGCCCCCTGAGCCAGCAGCTTTCTAAGGGGGCACCCGAGCCGAGTCAGAGCTCCGTGTATCCATGCACACATGGAGCCCAGATCTGGCCCCACCCCCCTCTCTCCCCTGATTGGCTGACTGACTTTGAATGACTATGACTGACATAGAATGCATTAAGATAAAAAACCTTCTGCCTTTACAACCACTTTAAATCTGATTTTTTTGATTGCTATCAAATTTATTTCAATAAAATGCTTTTGGAGTAAAAATATATCTAAAGATAGTGTTCTATTTAAGATACATTAATAATTTAGTGTATTTGGCATGAAATGGAGCTTAGTTATGTAACATGAGGCTGTATATTCTCTAATATTTACATTTTTGGTAAACTCATTCAATGAATCCAAGCTCTGCAAACTGAGATAACATGCACTGCATTGATGCATTCACACAATTTCACAGTAACCATGAGATAAAACAAAGGTCAGGAGTATTCCATTATCCCATTGTTTTGCAAATCTATGTACACTACAAACTGTATGATAGAATCGGTTCTGATATCGCTGTTTTATTAACCTGACAGCTTATTATTCTAAAAAGGAAATCTTCATTTTGTTTGCAAATACTAAAGATTCTAACTACCAGCAAGAATAAGTCCTTACATTTAAAGAGCACCTGTCATTTCAGATCCATTATGGCAGTGCCCGTTAGCGGGCATCCACTCACCTGCTGCTGCCACGTCCCTCACCTTGTTGTGTCACTGCCGCATCACCAGATGTCCCATTAAGATGAATGGGACTGTCGGTGAGTCAACAGCGGGTCAGAGTAGGAGCCACTGCGGGACAGAGATGACAGCTGCTCTTTAAAAATGATGATTTAAATCAAGTTGATCAAGCCTTTTTACTAGTGATTCAAATCAAATCCACCCTGTTCCATTAATGTGTTTTTCTGCCTCCTATTGACATCGTTCATGATTTTCTGAACCCCTCATTGTCCCTTTCACTTCCGTTTGTTTGAAATGAGCAGAGCATGTTAGTTGTGGTCATGTGCACAGCTCTATGCACACTATACATCCCATAGTCCATGTCAAGAGAGGGTGGCTATATCCCTACATATAGCGGGCCCATAGAGAATAAATATAGTAACCCTCTAAAAGAAAGTTGGATTACAGCAGCTAAAAAAAAAAGAAAGGAATTTGAAGATTTGGAGGATGCTGACAACAATAAAAGGATATCGAAGGTACTTTTAGGATTTAAGAATACATACTTGAACAGAATTTTTTTTTTTAACCAGAATTTACTGTCACATTAAATTGCTGTGTACACCAGCCATAAAAAAACAATATATTTTCACTTTGAGGTTACACTCAGGGATATTACATCATTCTTATGAGTATCTAACTAATAGCCTTATTGAGTGAAGAGTTTTTTGTATTTCAAAGTGCTAATCCTTAAGTGCAATAACTCATAGCAGTCAATCACAATCCATCTTGCACTGGTCTGATTTCAGCTGATTGGCTTCTAAAGGTTACGGAATTTAATTATAAAAATTGCTGAAAAAGGCATTATGTACAGTACACTACACTAAATGTAGCAGTTGACATACACGTGGGAACATGTTCAAAAAATGCATACTATGTTCTCATATAATTATTGTCTCTTTCCATATGTTCTTTGTCAGTGTCTTTCTCTAGCAGCTATAAATAAACCTCCTTGGATCTCAATGTCATTGTCAATGCCACACAGGATGCAGGTGCTACAGAGAGGTAGAAGGTCATATCTTTAATGGAAGAAATGCATTCTCAATATGCTGGATATACCCACATCTCCCACTTCCATATAATTAACCCATTGTAACCCAGACATTACTGTAATATATATATATATATATATATATATATATACGCACTGTATATATATATATATAAATATATATATTTTTTTGTTTACTTTTCTTTTGTCTTAGGCTGGCCATACATTATACAAATTTTCTTATTCAATTTTCTTTAGATTTACCTTCAACTATGTAGTACAAGGGCCTGTCTGGCTGCATAAACATTGAAAGTGTTTAGGTTTGACATCATATTATATGGTTTTGGTAAATCCAAAGGAAAATTGAATAAGAAAATTGTATAATGTATGGCCAGCCTTAGGCTGGCCATACATGTTAGGTTTTCTGTCCAATTTTCTTTAGATTTACCATAAACCATATAATATGAGGTTAAAACTAAACAACACTTTCAATTTTATCCAATTAGGCCTTGTGCTACATAGTTAAAGGTAAATCTAAAGAAAATTGGACAGAAAATCTAACATGTATTGCCAGCCTTAATTTCTGTAGCCTTGTTAGTCATTCTAGCTCATAAGGACTGCTTCAAGAAGACAGTTGGATTTTGTGACTATACCATGCTATAGATGCAATATCTTAAACGACCACTAGATGGCGGATAGTTTCCTATGTTTGTTATGGCGAGTATAATCACAAGGACACAATTATTTATATGTAGTACAATTATCATTATACTGGATTTATATAGCGCTAACAGTTTGCACAGCAATTTAGAAAAATAAAGGGAGGCAATACAGTTACAAAACAATTCAAGAGAAGAGGGTTAGGAAGGCACTGCTCATGAGAGATTTCAATAAGGAGTTGTGCACATAAGTGCTTGAGATCCGCATTTCAAATGTGTTAGGAAAGTGTTCTGAAAAAGATTTAAAGCTAAATTTCAGGTACAGCTTCTTTTTTTGCATAATTACATTCAGCTTGGACCAATGCAAGTACATATGTGCCATACCTGCCATACCTGTAGTAGGTGTCGCTGCAACAGGGATTACCACTGTTCCATATACAGAACAATTTGCATTTTTCTAAGTAAATGCAAGGCATTCTCTGACTGGATGAGTTGAAGAGGTGAGGTGATGATGTCACAGTCACTACTTAGTCCAATTATAGAGTGCCTTGTATTTACTGAAAAAATACAAGGTGTTTTGTGAATGGTGGTCATGCCAAGTGAATGATCCCCTGCGTTCACTATGCAGCAGTGTAGCCGCTCAGCTCAGATCCTGGAAGCTAGCAGCAATCACTGTAATAGTGGAAGCAACTACTGTGATTTCCAGTTTCCCCAGGCATGGATGCCACAGGTATGGAATATGTATATTGTATATACACTATATTGCCAAAAGTATAGGGATGCCTGCATTTACACGCACATGAACTTTGATAGCATCCCAGTCTTAGTCCGTAGGGTTCAATATTGGGTTGGCCCACCCTTTGCAGCTATAACAGCTTCAACTCTTCTGGGAAGGCTGTCCACAAGGTTTAGGAGTGTCTATGGAAATGTTTGACCATTCTTCCAGAAGCGCATTTGTGAGGTCAGGCACTGATGTTGGAGAGAAGGCCTGGCTCGCAGTTTCCGCTCTAATTCATCCCAAAGGTGTTCTATCAGGTTGAGGTCAGGACTCTGTGCAGGCCAGTCAAGTTCCTTCACCCCAAACTTGCTCATCCATGTCTTTATGGACTTTGCTTTGTGCACTGGTGTGCAGTCATGTTGGAACAGGAAGAGGCCATCGCCAAACTGTTCCCACAATGGTTGGATCAGTGCACATAGCAAGATACATAAAGACATGGATGAGCGAGTTTGGGGTGGAGGAACTTGACTGGC
Organism: Glandirana rugosa; assembly: GCA_018402905.1. Classification (NCBI taxonomy): domain Eukaryota; kingdom Metazoa; phylum Chordata; class Amphibia; order Anura; family Ranidae; genus Glandirana; species Glandirana rugosa. The sequence goes on from BLSH010153513.1 coordinate 505,621, forward strand.
CTGCACAGAGTCCTGACTTCAACCCAATAGAGCACCTTTGGGATGAATTAGAGCAGGGACTGCAAGCCAGACCTTCTTGTCCAACATCAGTGCCTGACCTCACAAATGCGCTTCTGGAAGAATGGTGAAACATTCCCATAGACACTCCTAAACCTTGTGGACAGCCTTCACAGAAGAGCTGAAGCTCTGTTATAGCCTCAAAGGGTGGGCCAACTCAATATTGAACCCTACAGACTAAAACTGGGATGACATTAATGTTAATGTGCATGTAAAGGCAGATGTCCCAATACTTTTGGCAATATATTGTACATATTTCCCACTCCTGTGCAAAAAAGCCATACCTAAAAGGAGAAGTTTGAGTTATTTAATCTCTTCTGCTCTAAAGCTGGCCATAGACAGTTCAAATCTCAGACAGTTTAGAATGAAACATGTATGGGCAGGCTGAATGTACCCAAGTTGATTGATCCATCAACTTGGGTATAACCAGCCTGCTGGGTTTTACATGCGATTATTGCTATAACCACTAGTAATAATCACTGTGTTCAATAATCACTGCATGGCTCTGTGGAAGGGATTTCACTGTCAACACTGTGGTTTCAGGAAATAAATTTGCTCCATCTATGGCTGGCCTAACACTGAGAACTGACCAATTACATGACCGGGGATCGCTTAACTCTGTCAGCTCAGAGTAGAGAGCAGTGACTGTCAGTCATCACTCTCTGTCTGATCGTCCAGTGCTTACTGAAGGGTTGGGCTGCAAAGTGGACAGGTACAGCTGGTTACAGCTCTCAGCCACACACTGAGAGGCTGAGCTAGCTGTCAATCAGGCAGCCGGGATATTTCGGGATCCTTCCAGAGCCTGATAGATGACTCTGGGTCCCCAGAGAGCAAAATAGAAGTGCATTCTTGTGACCCACAAGAGAGGTATGGTCAAAAAAAGCTTTGCCGATTCTTTTCTTTAAATTTCAGCTTTAAGCGTAATGGTTAAAATATAAATTGAAAGGTAAAGGTCAGAGTTTTTAACATCTATTTTATGATGAATTCTTTTGCAATTTTCTAGATGTATCCTCTTCTGTTCCCTTGTGTTTGGTCATCTACTTTTAATTTTTTGGCATTGCTGTCAATGGAAAAGCATGGCTAACTCACAGTGTGTCTGATAAGAGGTTCCCCTACCACAATGGCCTTGTAAAAAAATCAAAAAAATATAAAATGAAATTTTTTACTTTGCAGAAAATAAATGCCCTTTAAAAGAACGATTCAAAGAGCCGAAATGGTCAAGTTTTCCGGCTCCGTGACTTTTACAAACGTCTACCCTTGTCAGCGACTTTGATATGAGAGCCTCTGGTGTTCCTGGCATTTCACATCCCCCATTAAACATCTGCACTGTTCCCAAAGTTCCCATGTTTGATCTGCCGTTACGGGGCACTAGAAATAAAAGTACTTCTCCATTCTTCTTATAGGAAACGACTGTAAGAATCTCTGAGAATTAGCCCGAGGCTTTATCAGTTCGATTGCTTCATCAGGGAAAAATGGAGGTTGTGCCTCTGGCTCTGGAGACAGGAGAAAGTCCCTGACTAATCTTTCATTATTAATCCTATGTCTGTCTTTTTAGCAGAAAGTTTGCATTACAAAGAGATACCTGTGATATAAACCTGCGCTTTCATCTCACAGCGGGTGGTGAGAACAAAAACCAGGGGGCTGGATTTAGGGCCTGGACACATTAGGGGAGATTTACTAAAACTGGAGCACTCGGAATCTGGTGCAGCTGTGCATGGTAGCCAATTAGCCTCTAACTTCAGCTTGTTCAATTAAAGTGGTTGTTAAGCCACTGTCATATCTACATATAATCCTCCGTTTCCTAATGCTCCGGCTATAGCTGATTTCAGAGTGCCGCTTGGCACTCACGTGACCGGCCGGCTCTCTCCTCTCTCGATCTGACAGCTGCAGTGGGAGGGGTCGAGGATTCCCTGCTGATGTCAGTTGGGAGGAGGGGAGGAGAGGAGGAGAGAGTCAGGCGGCCACGTGAGAGCCGAGAGGCGCTCTGAAATCAAATATAGCCGGCATTATTTCTATAAAACACAGACACTGCAACACATAGCATTAGGAAGCAAAGAGGATTATATTTTGAATCAAAAGTAATTTTAGCATCGCGGGGGGGCAGGCACTGGTAAGAGCTGACCGGCAGGGAAGAGAGGGGGGAGAGGACAGAGGAGAGCTGTGGATGATGGAGGCACGTAAACTGACCACAGCGTCAGGGCTCAGAAGCTATGATAAACTGTGGTCAGTTTACAGGGGGGAGGGCAGAACCAGGCAGGTATTTCAGATAATACAGGGGGCCAAATTAATGTGCTGTATAACATGCTTTAAAGGAACAGGATTCATTTTTTTTTTCTTTAGGGTAACAAATGCTTTAAGCTTTGACTATAAATCCTGGAAGCTGATTGATTTCTATGCAGAGCTGCACCACACTTTGCATTCTCCAGTTTTAGTAAATTTCCCCCCATTGGCTGAGCATGGGGTTGCCAAAGCACCGCTGTGAAATGCCCTGTGAAAAGAGATCCACTTTTCAGAGGGGTAGTAGTATAGCCGCAAGTTTAAATGAGCCCCAACGGATCATTAACACTAGTGGTTGATGGTAGTAAAACCCAAAAGTTGAGTTCATTTTATAGAATGAAATGTAGTAGCAGCATATGGTGTGAACAAAGCAGCATCAGAAAGTACAGACAATGAGGACCATTTACCAAACAAATTAGCAACAACAGAAGATCAGGATTATTTCCCATAATCGTCAGCTCCATCTAGTGATCATAATGAGGTATTTTCCTGAAATACCTTAATCAAGAAAATACTGCACTATGGCCACTAGAAACCAAAGAGCCGGCAACACAATCATCTCTTCATTAAAAATCCCTTTATTGAGGCATAGGTAAGATCCAGCCAAAAGACATACGTCTGATTTCATCTATGCTTCAATAAACTGATTCATTATTGCAGAGATTATTGTATTGCCAGCATTTTCGTTTGGATTCTTGCATGCTGAAAAGCCTGCAGTGGCTTGTGAGCCTGAGCACCAGTGGTCTTCCTTTATCCTGTGGATTTGGGACTTGTAGGTAGTAGCGCTGCATTCTGTAGATGTATTTGCATTATGGCCTCTAGATGGAGCTAAAAATCATAGGAAATAAACTTATTAGGGCAATTTATGGTCATTAATTGCTACGATCGTGCAAATGCTTAAGACATTCAAAGAGTACATTTTTTTATATACAAATCTCTTACAGTAAATCTGTCTCATAACCTGTCCTAGTGCTTCTGTTTAGCAGAAATGCGTCAAAACTAATAAATGTATGCGCTGTGTTTTTCAGATCTACTATAGGACATGTTCATATTATGTACAAAACAAGCAAACACTCTTGCGAGCAACCCAAAGCTAATCAATGCTTAATCCTCTGATATTGTCAGCAGCAGGCACTTCTCGCACTCCCATATTATTTGCAAAACAATTATAATTAAAACGATGTGCTACACTTCTGAACCAACCTAAAACCTCCTTCTAAACAGATAACTTTTCTGTGTATCTGTTTCGAAGGAGGTTTTAGGTTGGTTCAGATGTTCTCATCATATATTTAGCAGGACTAACTGCAAAGACAACCAGGAGAGAGACCCTATATGAAAAAATTACCACGAGCAGGAACTGTAGAAGAATCGGAGGAAATAGGAGTCTTTGTTGTCTATCTAAACCAAAGCCCTGACATTTTCTGTATAACTTAGAACAGAAGTCTCCAAATTATGGTCCAAGGGCCATATCCAGCCCACTATAAGATTTTATCTGGCCAGCGGCAGCCTAGGCTAACTGGCATTGGGTGCGCTGTCTGTATATCATAAAATGAAGACCAGGGCATCAACAATCTCTTCTCCAGTCCCCAGCACAGATTTCCCCCCTCCCTTGGCTGTGGTTTGTTGCTAGGACCGTCAGCATCTTGGTGACCGATAATATGTTGCCCTGCCCCCAATATTTACAGAAGGACTGGAATTCCTCCATACACACCTCTGCTTCCTGCCAGCTTCCGTATTGCTGCACCCTGAAATTTAAAGGGGGGCCCTGAATGCAAGAAGGAACTCTGCTGGGAACTTCTGGATGTAAAGAGGCCCTCTGAACTCTGAAGGGCACTACTATTACGTGGGGGGGGGGGGGGGGGGGGG
>BLSH010153513.1:547060-565539 GCA_018402905.1 Glandirana rugosa
AGGTACGAGCCGTTAGTAGTTTGGATTGACTTGACCTCTACAAAACATTCCTCCTTACCAGGTTTTATGTAAGTAGGTTTTAGGTCTGTGAGTAATGTCCGATATCCTTCGCAGATCTCCGACAATAATGACGATTTCCTCCGAGATGATTTATATCTACACTAAAAAGACAACCCCACGGGTTTAAATACGTGGACAGATTAAAACAAAATTACGTATAACGTGTAAAAGACAATTAGGTTATTTGGATTAAAGTGATGACTTTATAATGACACAGGAAGTCAATTAACAGCCTCTAGACGCTTCCTATAGCCTGTAATGAGTGTCTGGATTTTGGATGAATGTATTTTGGACCATTCCTCCTTACAAAACATCTCCAGTTCAGTTAGGTTTGATGATTGCCGAGCATGGACGGGCTTCAAATCACCCCACAGATGGTCAATGATATTTAGGTCTGGGGACTGGGATGGCCATTCCAGAACATTGTACTTGTTCCTCTGCATAAATGCCCGAGCAGATTTTGAGCAGTGTTTTGGGTCGTTGTCTTGTTGAAATATCCAGCCCCGGCGTAACTTCAACTTTGTGACTGATTCCTCAACATTATTATCAAGAATCTGCTGATATTGAGTGGAATCCATGCGACCCTCAACTTTAACCAGATTTCCAGTACCGGCACTGGTCACACAGCCCCACAGCACGATGGAACCTCCACCAAATTTTACTGTGGGTAGCAAGTGTTTTTCTTTGAACGTTGTGTTCTTTTGCTGCCATGCATAACGCCCCTTTTTATGACCAAATAACTCAATCTTTGTTTTATCAGTTCACAGCACCTTATTCCAAAATGAAGCTGGCTTGTCCAAATGTGTGTTTGCATACCTCAAGCGACTCTGTTTGTGGCGTGTGTGCAGAAAAGGCTTCTTTCGCATCTCCCATACAGCTTCTCCCTGTGCAAAGTGCGCTGAATTGTTGAACGATGCACAGTGACGCCATCTGCAACAAGTTGATGTTGTAGGTCTTTGGAGGTGGTTTGTGGGCTGTTTTTGACCGTTCTCATCATCCTTCGCCTTAGCCTCCCCAATATTTTATGTGGCTGCCACTTCTGGCCTTAACAAGAACTGTGCCTGTGGTCTTCCATTTCCTCACTATTTTCCTCACAGTGGACACTGACAGCTTATATATACAGTTGTATGCAAAAGTTTAGGAACCCCTGATAATTTCCATGATTGTCATTTATAAATATTTGGGTGTTTGGATCAGCAATTTGATTTTTATCTATCAAATGACTGAAGGACACAGTAATGAAATGAAGTTTATTGGATTAACAGAAAATGTGCAATATGCATCCCAATGAAATTAGACAGGTGCAAAAATTTGGGCACCCTTGTCATTTTGTTGATTTGAATACCTGTAACTACTTAGCACTGATTAATTGGAACACACACTTGGTTTGGTGAGCTCATTAAGCCTTGAACTTCATAGACAGGTGCATCCAATCATGAGAAAAGGTATTTAAGGTGGCCAATTGCAAGTTGTTGTTCTCTCTGACTCTCCTCTGAAGAGTGGCAACATGGGGACCTCAAAACAACTCTCAAATGACCTGAAAACAAAGATTGTTCTACATTATGGTTTAGGGCAGAGATATGCAATTAGTGGACCTCCAGCTGTTGCAAAACTACAAGTCCCATCATGCCTCTGCTGCTGTGTGTCATGCTTATGGCTATCAGAGTCTTGCTATGCCTCATGGGACTTGTAGTTCTGCAACAGCTGGAGGTCCGCTAATTGCATATCCCTGGTTTAGGGGAAGGCTACAAAAAGTTATCCCCACAATGAAAACAAGAAGGAAGTTTGTTTGACATCTTTGCAAATGTATTAAAAAAAAAAAAAAAATCATATGTACATAAGTATTCACAGCATTTGCCATGACACTCAATATTGAGCGCAGGTGCATCCTGTTTCCACTGATCACCCTTGAGGCGTTTCTACAACTTGATTGGAGCCCACCTGTGGTAAATTTAGTTAATTGGACATGATTTGGAAAGGCACACACCTGTCAATATAAGGTCCCACGGTTAACGGTGCATGTCAGAGCACAAACCAAGCCATGAAGTCCAAGGAATTGTCTGTAGACCTCCGAGGCACAGACCTGGGGAAGGGTACAAAAATATTTCTGAAGCATTGAAGGTCCCAATGAGCACAGTGGCCTCCATCATCTGTAAATGGAAGAAGTTTGGTACCACCAGGACTCTTCCTAGAGAGGGCCACCAAACTGAGCGATCAGGGCAGTGACCAAGAACCCAATGGTCACTCTGACAGAGCTCCAGCATTTCTCTATGGAGAGAGGAGAACCTTCCAGAAGAACAACCATCTCTGCAGCACTCCACCAATCAGGCCCGTATGGAGTGGCCAGGAAAGATGAATGCAGCAATATACAGAGACATCCTTGATCAAAACCTGCTCCAGAGCGCACTGGACCTCAGACTGGGGGGAAGGTTCATCTTCCAACAGGACAACGACCCTGAAAATGGCTGTGCACGGACGCTCCTCCTCCAACCTGATGGAGTTTGAGAGGCCCTGCAAAGAAGAATGTGAGAAACTGCCCAAAAATAGGTGTGCCAAGCTTGTAGCATCATAGTCAAAAAAAGTGAGGCTGTAATTGGTTCCAAAGGTATTTCAACAAATTATTAAGCAGAGTCTGTGAATACTTAGGAACCTGTTATTTTTTTTATTTTTTTTTTATATTTAATAAATTTGCAAAGATTTCAAACTTCTTTCACATTGTCATTATGGGGTATTGTTTGTAGAATTTTGAGGAAAATAATGAATTTAATCAATTTTGGAATAAGGCTGTAACATAACAAAATGTGGAAAAAGTGAAGCGCTGTGAATATTTTCCAGATGCACTGTATACTCATGCGTCACTTTTGCAAAATGTGGGTTTATTAGCATTCCTTGGAGCTTGTCAAAAAGGCAAAAAGGTTTTTGACCACATCACCCTTGTTAAGATGACAATCATTGCCTCCTGCCCAAGTTTAACGTGTAGAAAGGACAGTTGAAAATGTATCGGTGGCTATAAGCAACAATGTACATATCCCATACTCTGCATACACAAGACCATAAGCAACGTTCTACCCAAATCCTAAACAGTTTTCACAGGATCTGGTGTATCGGTAAAATGACGCCAACAAGATACAAAAAAAAAATCCCACCTGGATAGATGAAGAGTTATATTTTCTAACACAATTACAGGATATTGCTTATTTGTCATCTGTTATTGCAGTTTGAATTACTGTTATCACCTGTGACTTCCACACATAAGAGAGGGCGAAAAAGTTAAATAAAACCGTTTGCAGGTTATAATGAAAAAGTGACAGTTTATCACTGATAAAAGTGTTCTGTTGTCCTGGAAGCTAGAAAGAGATATATAATGACCCAGGCTGAACGGCAGTTTGGCCTGATTCCTCTCCTTATATCAGATGTTCTGTAAAGGGGAACTGAAGTCCCTGTTTTCAGATTAGGTGTTTGACTAGTGACTATTTATAGCTGTCTCTACAGCTTGATGGTTGTAAGAGGCACTAACAGCAAGCTGTGCACCAAGACTGGATGGAGATAGAGAATCAGCCTTCGTTTATAAAGTGTTCTAGTCCTCCCCTGGCTGCTTGCAAACTTTTTAAGTCATAGATCAGCAATATTGCGCTAAGAGGTAACATTAACCACATACCAACCACCCAATAGCAGATTTACTGCTACAGTGTGGTCGGCCGTGCTATGCAGAATCACGCATATATACAGTAAGTGATTCTGCACTTGCAGGTAGGGGCGAGCACCGCCGGCACGCTGCTTTTGCTTTGATTTGTCACAGCAGAAGCCGGTCAGTGGGTGTCAGCCAATGGATGTCCGCTTGGAACCTGCCAAACATCAGGCAGAGACACAGGACAGAGCTCTGCCTGTAAACAAGGCAGAGCTCCGTTTTGACAGGGGTGGAGTGATGGATTTCGAAAGTCCATCACTTCCCTTAGTAAAAGCAGCACACATAATACACACAAACACTGGCTAGGCATACATTTAACCCTTTGATCGCCTTCACTGTTTAAACCCTTTCCAGCCAGTGTCATTAGTACAGTGACAGAGTGAAGAAATGTAATCAGCACAACAAGGATTCCTCAAAAGGATCCAAAGTTTTATTCACATGGTCACATGGGACACATATGGCAACGTTTCAGAGCCACGCAGGGCCACTTTATCAGGCAAGTGACCAAAGTGACCACAAATATTTCTATCACTGATCACTGTATTAGTGTCACTGGTTCCCACAAATTGTCAAAAGCATGAGTTAGTGTCAGAATGTCCCCCTAAAATATCACAGTCCAGATATAAGTCGCTGATCACCACCATTACTGGTATTCAAAAATAAATAAAAATTCCAGTATATATCCCATGGTTTGTAGACGCTATAACTTTTGCGCAAACCATTCAATATAGCTTATTGGGAATCATTTTTCCCAAAAACATATAGCAAAATACATATTGGCCCAAACTTATGAAGACATTTTTTTTTTCTTTTATTGGATTATGTATTTTTCAGAATTGTTGGTCTTTGTTTATAGTGCACCAAAAGATAGCTCTGTTAAATCGGTAGTAAACCCATCCATTTAATAGTTTAAAAACCAGCTACATTTCCGGCATGTGCCGGAAATGTAACACTACTATTGGTTGTGCTCTAAATCAAACCATCCAATGGCTGGTGTCATAGCTGATCACATGTGCAACATCATGGCAGTTGTAGATTAAACAGAGGCCAAGATGGCAGCTTCCTTGGATGAAAATGATAGCAGGGTTTACTACCACTTTAAGTGAGCAGAGGACAAAGAACTAGTCATTAGTGTTGCCTGTAGACTCCCTGCAGCTGATCTTTTCCCATACTATTGACTTTCCATGCCTTGTTCTGCGCTGTTTCTAGGTGGATGTGGCCATTTGATAGAGGAGCAAGGCTTTGCTTCCCCATGTCAGGGCTACCCCACTGATGGTTGGTGATCTGATAACTGGTGAGGGAATAATCAAGAAGCAGGGAGATGTTTGCACTTCTCTCCAGTAAGGAGAACAATTAGCAGCACTGTAATGACATCACCAAATCTCACTCCACTTCTGAGGCTAGGTATCAAGGGCAGTAATGTCTTATATGATTTCACACTGCAAATGTACAGTTAGGCCTCATGCACACCACTGCTGTTGTGAGTTTTGGTGTTTTTTCCTGCCCTTGAACTCTCCTAATGTAATCCTAGGTGTCTATGCACACATGGACGTTTTAAGCAGTTTAGTAGCAGGTGAGTTTAGAGGGATTTTTTCTGAATGCCTTAAAATCGCATTCAGGAGAGGGAATTTTGACCACAAAAAATGCTGAACTCTAGGCACTTTAGCGTTTATTTATGTCAATGGCCAATATACATTTAAACTCTCGCCAATGACGTAAGTAAATGCCCAAACTCCAAACACTGCTAAACTCGCCTAAATATTGAAATAATCCAGCTTAGGTGAGTTTATAACGCAGATTTTCTCCTGTCAAGATAAACAGCGTTTACAAGAGACCAGTGTGCATGAGGCATTAATAGGCTCAAAGCACAGAACTGTGTTGCTATTTCTAAATACTGGTGAAAAAATGTACAATTTTTAGAATAATGCTTTGGCATTCCCTCTCTCTCTCTCTCTCTCTCTCTATATATATATATATATATATATATACTGTATATACAGTACTGTGAAAACGTTTAAGCAGTCACGTGCTTCCCTGATGGTATGGCATGATGGTTAAGTATCTGCCTGTATTTCTCAGCATTGAGGACACCGTTAATTAGGCAACGTTGAGGACTGTAGACGCAGTGGTTGGCCAAGGAAACTGAAAGCAGTAGATGAGGGCCACATCATGCTTACTCCCCTTCACACATGGGAATATGTCCAACAGTGCCATCAGCACTGGCCAAAACCAGTAGGACCCAGGTACACCCATCTACTGTCCAAAGAAGTCTGGCCAGAAGGGGTCTTCATGGAAGAATTGCAGCCAAAAGGCCTACCTCAAGGCTAAGCGACTCAACTATGCATGAAAACATAGCAACTGGGTGCATAAAAATGGCAGCAGGTGCTCTGGACTGATGAGTCAAAATTTGAAATATTTGGCTGTAGCAGGAGGCAGTTTGTTTGCCAAAGCCCTGGAGAGCGGTACAATAATGAGTGTCTTCAGGCAACAGTAAATTATGGTGGTTTGGGGCTGCATTTCTGCAAAATGGAGTTGGAGATTTGGTCAGGATCAATGGTGTCATCAATGCCTCATAGCTGTATATCTGCAGTGTGATATCTAAGGCAGTGTTGCCTTTGATTGCTGGTTTCAGGAGATTTGGATTGAGATTTGATGATGTCACTACCATACCTCCCAACAGTGCTGGATTCTGTGGGGCTTTTAAAATAAACTACAATCCTGAAGATCCAAGCACTGTGCTGTAACTCCATTGCCTCTCATAACTATTCTGCACAGTGGGTGCCCAGAAACAGAAAAAGCAGCTGAAAACAATTCATCTGCAGTTGGTCCACAGTTTAGTAGGTGTGCTCCGCCATTCTAAGGCCTCATACACACGGGCATTTTTTAATGCCACGTTTTTGGGCGTTTTTCTAACGCCATGTTTTTGGGCGTTTTTTTACAGCTCTCCATGTTATTCAATGGGCCCATAAAAACGCAGACTTTTTGAGCAGTAGAGGGTGTTGGCGTTAGTGAGCTGTAACTAGAACGCGGGACCAGCGCGTTCCGAGGCTGTAACGTTTTAGCATTTTTGATGCCGACGCCGCAAAACGCTCACTAACACTCACTAACGCTGTACCGGCGTTAAGCTGCATTTTTGACGCCGCCGTTTTTAGGTTAAAAAATAGCAGAGGATTTTTTTTTTTAAAAATGCCGATTGATGCCGACGCTCAATAACGCTCACTAACGCCAATACAATACGCTGGAAAAAACACAGATTATTCAAAAACGTCAGACACAATGCTTTGCTTATTTTTCCTCATACGCCTAGGGCCTCCTACACACGGGCGTAGTAGCAAAATGTCGGGACCGACGTCAGGCAAAAATTGGGGTTTTCGTCTGCGTTTCGCATTGGCGTTATTGACCGTTAGTGAGCTTTAGTGAGCGTTGGCGTCAATAGGTGTTTTTTTTTTGAAAAAACATCCCTCTGCTAATTTTTAACCTGAAAACGCCGGTTAATGCGGGTTAGTGAGCGTTTTGCCGGCTCGGCGTCAAAAACGCTACAGCCTCGGAATGCGCTGGCCATGGGTTCTACTTTCAGCTCATTAACGCCGACGCCATCTACAGCACAAAAAAAGTCTGATTTTTTATGGGGCCATTGAATGGAGAGCCGAAAAAAACGCTAAAAAACGCCCGTGTGTATGAGCCCTAACCTGTAACCATTCCCATGTTCTGGAACTGCAGTCAAACAGGAAGTTTTGATACTGGCTTGTGACAGTGCCAGACCTATCCTGAATGGTTGCAATTTCAGAATTTCTGAATGGTTAAAACGTTACAATGACTGAGTATATATACTAAACGGCTGACCAGCTGCAGATTAATTAATGGAAGTGGCTGCAGACTGCACACAGGACTGCTGCAAGGCTGGTGGGGGGATGTAGGGAATGAGGAGGCATAGAAAGCAGGAGGAAGGGAGCGCATATATACACACTTAACGCCAAACTATTATTTTTGGCAAGTGTTCCTTAGCCCCTGACTGTATCTGTGTGTTCATGTGGCAGGAGTTTTCTTATTGATCAAAGGAACAATCAAAGGTTTATATGAGACTCACATTCACAGCGCAGTAATCATGCAATATGTTTTGGGAACAAGCATTGCAGTCAGTGTATGGTGTATGCTGCAATTAAAAGAGAAGTTAGGGAATTCAAAAAAAAACCATACTCACCAGATGGTTGCAGCACCAATCCCAGCTGCAGCTGTCCCCCACGGCTTCTACCCTGAGAACTAAATGATTAAACACAGCCGATCACTCAGTTCTCTCCCTCCACTCACAGCAGGGTCACAGGCTCTTTGCTCTTCCTCTCCAGCGCTCAGTGGATCGCTGGGCTGTAGGGGCTGGCTCAGGCTCTCAGCAGAAAGATGAGAAGCCTGAGTCAGCTGTCGGTCCAGGCATCTGGGTGGACGCGACTGTAATATCGATATTGTTTCCAAAAGCCAACCCTTGGTTGCTAACATGCAGGCAGTTCCTGCTGCCCATTGTTCTTGGTTGCTAGGAAGCAGACGGCCCAGGCACCACTGACTACACATTATTGATATTTACATGTCAGCTGGTGGTGAGCAATAGGCTGCAGTAGTGATGGCCACCGGTATGCATCTAAATGTTAGCATCACCATTTCATGAAATATGGCCCAAAAATGTGTCCATTTTCTAACGCTGCTCTGCAGCAGTACATTACACTGCCTGGCTCAGCTGTGTGAATGGGCACATACATAGACATGCTGCTGCATAAATATGTGCAGAAAAATAGCCCCTGTGTGCATTTGTGTGCAGTGTTTTTCAAGCCTCTGTGAATGAGACCCAGAAGAAAAAGAAAGAGCGTTATGGGAAAATATTAGGAGATAACAAATATAATCACTAATAAATATAAAAATACAAGTGAGAGAATTTACTGTAATAACAAAAATGAATCAAAAATATTAATTAAAAATTTAAAATAATAATCAAGATTTAATGAATAAATAATGCACAAAACATGAGACTACATCAACCCTCATAAAAATTGGACTAGTGAACTGGTAAAAAGCATGGTAAAGAAGTACTGTAGGCAAAACTTTGGATAGAGCAAGGGAGGGTTATAACCCCGGTCAGGTTTTTTCTCACCATCTGTGTCCCATTGGTTAGATTTACCTTCACTTCCTGTCCCATAGCCAAACAGGAAGTGAGAGGAAATCCTGGCAAATTAAGGCAATTCCTTGGGAACCCCCGGGTCACCAGAACTGGTGTCCCCATTGGAAGACCCCCCCCCCATTACTTTTCTGGGGACAACTAAAGACTAGGACAAATAGAGAGGATGAATCTCCTTAATGGGGACATAGAGAGCAATAAAAACGGACAGGAGATCTAATCCCACTTCATGCTATCCAAAACTGAAAAAAAATTGTCTTTAGTTGTACTTTAAGGACAATTTTGCGTTTAAACCCCTGGTCTAGAAATAAAAACCCAACAGGACCAAGGTCGCCGAAGCCAATCTGGAGCTACCAGAATTGCTGAGATTCCCTCTGCTTCTATCCTGCGCAGAACCCGCGATCTCTTGTTCTGCACACAAAGGTCTGTACCTTGTGATTGTACCTGGAGGCCATGAGGTCCACCTCTGGTATGCCCCATTTGAGGCAAATCTGGCGGAACACTTCTGGATGTAGGGACATTCCCCTTGATCCAGAGTCCGGCGGCTGAGAAAGTCCGCCTGCCAATTTTCCACGCCTGGGATGTAGATTGCAGAGAGAGCTGGCACGTGAAGTTCTGCCCACCGAAGGATCAGAGCCGCCTCCGCGGCTGCTGCTGCGCTTCTTGTTCCGCCCTGATGGTTCACATATGCCACAGCCGTGGCATTGTCCGACTGAACCCGGACAGGGAGACCTCGCAGCCTTTCTGACCAATGGAACAGGCAAAGTCTAATCGCTCTCAGTTCCAGTACATTTATCGGAAGACAAGCTTACCGTACTGACCAATGACCCTGGGCAGAGGACTGACCCAGGACTCCTCCCCAGCCCGATAGGCTGGCATCTGTCGTTACTATCGACCAATTGAGGGGGGGAAAACATTTCCCCAACCTTAGGGCCGGAGCCCGAATCCACCAAATCAAGGACCCTCGGGACTGATGGTCCAACCTGATCAGTCTGTCTAGAGATAGGGGAGATTTGTCCCACTGCGACAAAATCGCCTTCTGCAGGAGCTGAGTGTGACTCTGAGCGTAAGGTATCGCCTCGAAAGTCAACACCATGAGCCCCAACACTCGCATACAGAACCGTAAGGAGAACCACTGGCATGATAATAGGGTTCGCACTGCTGTCTGAAGTGTCAGGAGCTTGCTTGGTGGTAAAAACATCCTTGCCTGCACCATGTCCAGAATCAGACCCAGGTACTCCAGCCAGCAAGATGGAGTCAATGATGACTTCTGCAGGTTGATTAGCCAACCAAACTCCTTTAACGTGGACACCGTAATTGTCACGTTCTCCTCCAGAGCCGAAGCAGACTCTGCTCTAGGAAGTAGATCGTCGAGGTACGCTACAACCGCGATACCTCTCTGTCTCAGCAGCGCCAACATCGGTGCCACCACCTTGGTGAACAACCGGGGAGACGAGGCCAGCCCGAAGGGAAGTGCCACAAACTGGTAATGCAGGTCCCCCCACTGCGAAACATAGAAAACGCTGGTGACTGTGACAGACAGGAACATGGACATACGCGTCCCTGATATCCAAGGACACCAAGAATTCCCCTTGGTGTAGGGCAGCCACATGACCAAGCGGATGGACTCCATCCTGAAACTTTTCGCCTTTACGAAGCGGTTTAGCGCCTTCAGGTCCAGAACTGGCCTGACACCACCCTTTTTGGGTACCACAAAAATGTTTGAGTAAAACACGCAAAATCTTTCCACCATGGGTACCGGTACAATCACTCCCTGTTCGGCAAGTGCCCGAACGGCGCCTAGAAGCGCCTCCCGATGCCCCTGAGGGAGTCTCAAGTTTGAGGGGAAGAACCTTTCTAGGGGCAGAGAGCAGAATTCTATCCTGTACCCGGAGGACACCACCTCCAGCACCCACCGATCGGTGATGCGGGCAGTCCATCTGTCTGCGAACCCCAACAACCGACCCGCCACCCTTGGATCGGGCGGGGGCAACCCATCATGCGGAGGTTGATTTATCTTTTGCTTTTTCGGACTTATGCTGCCAGGGCCTTTTACTATGCCCCGCGGAAGCCTTGAAGCCCTTACCCGCTGAGCCGCGTGCCCGAAAAAACTTCTTCTGACCTGAAGAAACAGGGCCCTGCCTACGGCGAAAATCCCGCCACTTTGGCTCTGGGAGGTAAGTACTCTTCCCTCCCGTGAAATCCTTAATGATTTCATCCAACTGTGGGCCAAACAGACGCCCTCCCAGAAAGGGAAGATCTGCAAGAGCTTTCTTTGAAGCCTGGTCGCCTGACCAAGAGCGGAGCCATAGCACCCGCCTGATAACAATTGCAAAAACAGACATTTTTGACAATATGGGAAGAAGGTCCAAAGCAGCATGGCATATGTAGCGGAGACCTTCTTCCAAATGTTGTGCCCGCTGTACTTCAGCCTGTGCACCCTCACCAGATAAACCAGTGTGCAGCGTGGCAGCGTGCTCATGAAGAGACTGGGCCGCCATCGCAGTCGCTAGCGCCGGCCCCATGACTGACCCAGCCAACAAGAATAGTGCTTTAGACACTGCCTCTGTGCGGCAATCGGCCGCCTCCCTAAAAGACGGAGACCCCTCCAAGGGAATGGTCGTTGCTTTATTCACACGAGCCACTGGGGGGTCCACCATTGGGGAAGCCCATCTCTTAGTAAAACTATCCTCAAAGGGGTAGCGAACAGCAAAGCTTTTAGGAAAAGCAAAGGAATTTGGTGGCCATTCCTTGAACACCGCCTGTTCAAACACCTGATCATAAGGGAAAGCCCTAGGAGACCTAGGGGGCTTAAGCGGTTCACAACTATATGCGGACTCATGCGACTCTCCTGCTTGGTCAAGCTGCATGGAGTCGCGGATATCAGTGATCAGCGCTTCCACTATCGCTTTATCGTGCGAAAAAAAGAGCCTCCTGATCATCTTCGCCTTCTGAGGGCAGTTCACCCCCTGAAAGGTCCACAGGTGTGACCATTGAGGTGCTCTCTAGGTCCGAATCCTCCCCTGAGGAAAGAGGGGGTGGGCGCTTCTTGGGGCCCCTCGGAACGGGGTCCCCCGCCCGGGGAAAGAACTCCCCAAACACCGCCCTCAGCTGTTCCAAGGACACCAAGGTTCCTGGGGTGGATTGTTGATCCACAGGTACCCCTGCCATAGTATTGCCAGCTTCTGACATCCCAGCCTTCCGGCACCCCCACTGTGTGACCACCACCTCTACCCCACCAATCAACCAGGGAGACCCGGGAGGATTGCACCCACTGCTACCAGCACCCAGGGAGAGCCAGCTATACTTGCTGTTTAGATGCCTCAGCACTATGACCGGAAGAGCAATGCCCAACAATCTAATGCACTCCAGGAGCTTGCCACTGCGCGTCAGCCACGTTGTCCAAGCGAAAACCGGAAGCTCACTTCCGTTTTTAAACACTTCCTGTCAAGAGGTCTGAACTTCTCCCAAATGACCATTGGGGGCCGCCAGAGAGCAGGCTGGAAACCACATGGTCATCAAACAATGGACGCTGCCATTAACACACGCATGGTCGGCCACAAACGAGCGTGATCCACATTTAATGGCGGCGACCTGCCTAATGCAGAGCTCCGAACCGCTTGACGCAGAGCTTCGAACGGTGAGTGCAAGGTGCGGTACTGCGGGGAGGGGGAGGGGGGGAGATAATCCTCAAAGGGGTACCCCCAATATGTCCCTCTAATGGACCCCCACCAGCTGGCTACCACAGAAGCTGCCCAGGTGCCCACTCTCCGTGCCCCTAGGGCGGAAGAGGGGTCCACTCACCAATCCGACGGGCGCAGCGGGTAGCCACCCGGAGCAGCCTTACCTCCCCAGAAAGTGGCATGCTGCTGGCCAGGCCACTGGACAGGCGAACCAGTCACTGGGCTCTAGTGGGTTTAAGCCACTGGCCACCCGCACGGATGCGGTGGGCCCCCCTAAGGGTAGCTCGCATAGTGTCGGCTGGACTGGGGAAAGTTTTGGATTCAAGATATCCTCTATACCACCAGCCAGCTTCTTGAAAGCAGTCTTCATCAGATGAATCTTCAGGAGGCCGCAGATCCCATAGGGAACCAGGTCTACTCCTTGCACTAGGCAAATAAAAACTGATGTGCTGTACAGGGCAGGGGGATTATATGCTAAGGTGAGGACGGCCCCCTGGGAGGGGCCAACCTATGCTTTTGTTTATTTTGCCTAGTCTACTCCTAGTAGGATGAGCATAACCCCATGTGTCATAAGAAGGCTGCGTCTGTCAGTGAACGGAACAGTAATTGAACTTGTTGCTCACAGTGACAAATCAAATTCCCAAAAAAATAAAATGAGTATCCTGATTGGCTGTCGTTTGTAACAGTCCAACTTTTGCTCTGGTTTTGATAAATAAGCCTTTGCCATCTTTTGCTTCAGGTTCATAAATCGGTCCCATTACTAAGCTGTTTCATCTTCAATTTTTCTATAAATAACTCACACTCATAGTGAGTATTATACCGCAGCAATTACTGATCTAGTCACCGACTATGCTGGAACATTACACAAGGGGTACATTACCCTATATATCAGCGTTAACACAAATCCTTAGCCAAACGCATCCTCTGCGGAGAAAGCAGAACTTATGAATCATACACATGCATTCTAAGAATGAGCTGCTTCATACTAGACTTAAATGCACAGTTCACCTTTTGGCAAAATGTAATAAATGCACCCACATTAAGAAAATAAAAAATTTGCATTTATTACATTTTTGCATCCAAACTTGCAGAGCATTGCAGCTGGGATCAGTGCATTGCGGGTAGAGTGCACATGCTTTTACTTTATTACCTCCAGCCCCAAGTCCTTCTGTTATGAGGTATGATGATAATACATTTTTGGTTTTGGGTTTAACCGCTTGCCTACAGGGCCCTTTTACCCCCAAATTTTCAGCTTTCAGCGCTGTCACAATTTGAATGACAATTGAGCTGTCATGCTACACTGTACCCATATAAAATTGTTATTTTTTCACACAAATGGAGCTTTCTTTCAGTGGTATTTAATCGTCTCTGGGTTTTTTATTTTTTACTGAACAAACGAAAAAAGACGGAAAATTTGGAAAGGAAAAATGTTTTTCATAGCTTGCTATATAAGCTTGCAAACAGGTAATTTTTCTCCTTCACTGATGTGTGCTGATGAGGCTACACTTATAGGCTGCACTGAAGGGCACTTATAGGCTGCACTGATGGGTGACACTGGTGGGCACTGATGATGCTGCACTGATAGGCGGCACTGATGAGGAGGCATTGATGGGCACTGATGAGGTGGCACTGGTGAGCACTGATGAGGCTGCACTGATAGGCTGCACTAATGGACATTGATGAGGAGGCATTGATGGGCACTGGTGAGGTGGCACTGATGGGCACTGATGAGGAGGCATCGATGGGCACTCATGAGGCTGCACTGATAGGCGGCACTGATGGACATTGATAGGTAGCACTGATGAGAAGGCACTGATGGGAACTGATTGGCAGCACTGCGCTCTAAGCCCACCCAGTTGTGTGACAATAGTGAATGAATATTCACTATTTTCACACTAAATCTCCCCGCCAAACAGGAAGTGGATCGCGAGACCTATTTCCCAACTGGCCAAAAGGAGAAGCAATCTTATTGGCGAAGGGGGAGGAGGGGGGAAGAGACACATGGAGAAGCAAGGGGAAGACCGACCGCATTCGGTGTTCCCCACATTTATGTCTGTCGTCGCCGGGGGTGGAGGTGTGGCGTTGGTTTGCTGCCCCCCCAACTGCCACTGCATTAAAACCATCAAGCATGGTCTCCTGGTAAAACCTGCTCTGAGAAATGCTGTGCAGCCATTGCTAAACAGCATGTAGACAAGAAGTGGCTGCAAAGATGCTGCAGGAGTTGAGAGAGATAAAAGGAAGCATGAAAACAAAGGTGGAAGCAGGGGTTTTATAAAATAAAAATACAATTGGTTCACTGTGAAAAGAATAGCAAACTAAAGGATCCATTTATATGTTTCCACCCAAGATACACACAACTTTTTGCTTCACCCAGGATTCACACTTCAATCATATTAGAAAAACGTGTGAATCTTGGGTGAACCCCTTAAACTAACCATAGATTGAGCGATTTTCTTCCCTGCAACCATGGGTTTCAATATAGAACACAGTCAGTGTTAATAGGGGAATCCCTCCCGTGGAGCCATAGCAATAATCAAATGCAAAATCTGACAGGCTGGTTGTACCCAAGTTGATTGATCAATCAGCTTGCCCATACATGTTTCGAATCTTGGCCAGTCCCTGCAGAACCGACGGTGATTCAAACTGTCTATGGCCGGCTTTAGAGTAATTCAATTAGGGTTTGGATCTGCTTTAATTTGTGTTATTATACTGTATAGTATGTAGCTAGAAGCAATATATGGTTCCCTTAAATCCCAGGTTTCACAATGAGGAAACATAGGTGATTTCACAACAAGCATACAGTAGATAGGAATCATCAACAGTAATTGGATTATATTTTATGGTTTATAAACAATCCTTTTACATGAATCAAGAGATCCCTGGAAGTAATAATCTAGTGATTCATAAAACTGAAAAAACTTTAAACCCATTCTTCAATTATGAAATATAAGTCATATAAGCCAGCCTTCTGTAATTGCACAGAAAATTCAATATTTCCTATTACAGAGTTAGTACAAGCTCCTTTTAGTAGTAGTAGAGAATTGTACAGTGTTCGCTATTGATTACCCTGTAGAAAGTTTAGAATTTAAAGTGGTTGTAAACCTCAGACATGAAACATGAACAAATCCTTCTATAGTGTGTATTTGTCTCAATCCTCAATTAAAAACGTGCTGTGTACATTCATCTTTAAGAGTAGAGGCCCCCCTTAAGGTTGTGTATTGCCCCATGCTAGCCGCAGCCTTGTCCCAGGGCATTGGTGAAAACAGCACAGAAGTAAAGGTACCCCATGTTTGTGTGTGAAGTGACCCTGTAACAAAATGCCTAACATAGCCCAGAAGAACCCATGTGGGGTAAGCCTTTCATGTGACCCAGTATTTTGTGCCCAACGAGTTAATGGGAAAACATGGAGGATGTGACCAACAACCACACTACGGACCTGTCTGCCCGCATGTAGTGAAGGGATAGCCTATATACTGTAAATTGGCAATCCATTTATACGTGTTATTGGGGTAATTATTTAAAACCAGAAACACACTTTCCACCCCAAGTGACACTCCTTTTGAAATGTCTACACATTAGAGAAGGAAATATAACCATTAATGTACAGTATTCTTTAGCTCACTTAAGCTGTGGCATCTGATGCAGAAATGGGTCACTACAGGAATATGTGTTTTGATGTTGCTAATTGTGAATATATAAAGGGTCATTTGTTGGTGGGGGGATTGATCCATCTCCCCAAGGTTGAATTCCATAGGGCATTTTGCACACATCAGGTATACCACATTTGAGGATATATAGAAAAAAGTACCCTGCATCCAGTGATACCGGCACTTGTTTTCCTGTGGGTTCTGTGGATATGTATGCATGGAGATGACCCATTTTAGTATTGGGCTATATAGGGAACTTCTCAAAATAAGCATTTTAGATTGGGGGGCTGTTGATAGGCTAGTAGAGGTGGTTCCAGGAATATTTCTCAAAGTCTTTCATCTCTTTGCAGAAGAGCCTGGAGCACTTTCCTGATCTTAGAGCTTCTAGGGCACGGGTAGCAGGTGACCACCAATGGGACTTAATTTTTTGACTTGTTCTGTGGATGTTAAGTGCTCTTCACGGAGAGAGATGCTGGACTGTAAATGTATACAAAATTAAAAACTCTGGACTACGGTATGAAAAGGGAGAGAAATGTGCCATAGTGATTTTGATTGAATTTTTGACCTTGAACATGGTGCATACTAGCTCATTATGCCTTTTGCATTGCAGGTTTTTTTTTTTGGGGGGGCGTCTTTACAACCACTGTAACAGGAAGTTGTGTGTTTCTATAGTGCCTTCAGTGTATACACTTTAACACGGAAAAATGTAATACCTTTGTATTTTTTCCATCCTTTGTACTTGTTATTTTTTAATGCAAAAACCAGAATAAAATAAAATTGAACTAATTTATGGTTTAAAAAAACACTATTCAAGTATGTATAAAAAATCTTCTATACATCTCAGACTCCTCCAAATCTCTTATTTCCTTTTTTGCTGCTGTGATCCAACTTCCAGTTGTAGGGTGGCTATGTTCATTCCCTGTATATGGGAACATAGCCACCCTCTCTTGCTTGCTCCTGAGAAGGGACTAGGAACTATGGGATTTGTAGTGCGTATAAAGCAGCACACATCACTGCAACTAATATACACTGCTTGTTCCAAACAAATGGAAATTACGGGGAACAGGAGAAGTTCAGGAGCTCACAGAGGACATTACAAGGAGGCAGAAAAAGACAAATAAGAAATAATTTCATGAAAAATAGATTACAAGGCCATTAGGAAGGGGAAGTGTATGGATTATTTTTGGAGAATAAGGATCTTGTTTAGTGTCATTTTAAGCTTTGATAACAATAGCTATATTATAACTATTTACAATAACCAATACTATTTAGGTATGTCAAGCACATCTCTTGCCGGTAAAAAACAGAAAATATGTCAGATTTTCAGGTTGACAAACAGTCCTTACGGTAGGCTGACCTTCATTCTTGTCAAGCTGACCTTGAGAAAATAGATGCCGATATCCTAGCTTATTTTTTCTTCTTTTCATCAAGCCTGTAACCTCCAAATCAATGTTCCCAGTCCAAAAGGTAAATGACATTTAGGCAGGGCTGCACAGGACATAAGGACAAACAAGGGTAACAAAAATGCTACTTAACAGAAAATAGGACTCTGGCAAAAGATATGAAATTTTTTTCATTTCTAAATTGTAAGAAAAGATCTGTGTGCCGCTTAAAGTGATATTTTTTAAAAATAACAAACATGTCATACTTGCCTTCTCTGTGTAGTGGTTTTGAACAGAGCAGCCCCGGTCCTCCTCTTCTCAGGTCCCCCACTGGTACTCCTGGCCCCTCCCTCCTGTTGAGTGCCCCCAGAGCAAGCAGCTTGCTCTAGCTAGTAGAGATACGCGCTATAGACGAAAGACGTCTACAGCGCGGATCTGAATCTCCGGGACGACGTCTATTGACGTCCGCCCCCTAACACGCCCCCTGCGCGCTCTCACGAGCGGCGGCGGCGCGCGCGCGCCGCCGCCGCACGCTGCGTGGGCGTGCCCGCGGGTCGGGCGGACTCGATGTCCGCTCCTGACCCGCGATCGCCCTACAGAGCTGTAGAACGGGGAACCGCCGATGTAAACACGGCGGTTCCCCGTTCTGTGAGAGGGGGACAAGCAGATCTACTGATCCCTGTCACTGGGATCAGTTAGATCTGTTATGTCCCGGCCAGCCCTGCCCCCCCACAGTTAGAACACGCCCAGGGAACATTGTTAACCCCTTCACTGCCCCCTGCAGGTTAACCCCTTCACTGCCAATGACATTTACACAGTAATCAGTGGACATTTAAATTTCTGATCGCTGAATAAATG
>BLSH010153513.1:565671-586178 GCA_018402905.1 Glandirana rugosa
AGTAAGTCTCTAGTGGTGAGTTTCTGTTCCTGCAGAAAGCTGCAGGCCGCCAGCCCTTCACCAATTCCTTCTCCCCGACATCTACCTGCGAAGAATGACGCCCCTGACACACCCTGTAGCGCCCGAAGGTTACGTCCATCAACGGAGTATTACCCGATTATACGCTACGTATCATCGGATAATACGAAAATGTAACGTCCCATTATTTCTCCTTTATTTTGGGTAGTCCCAAATGAAGGAGAAATTACCTGTGTGTCTTGTCGTCGAGCCGTCGCGCGGACGAATCCACGGGGATCGGTGAACGAATGACCCGTGAATTTGGGGGGAGGACGGTACAACGCCGCACGACCGCGCAATTGTCATTCAAAATGCAACAGCGCTGAAACCTGAAAATTGGTCTGGGCAGGAGGGGGGTTTAAGTGCCCAGTAAGCAAGTGGCTAGGGGCACCTAAGCAGGCGCGCTGCCGAGCTGCTGTTCTGTGTGTCCATTAAAGAGGAAGTAAACCCTGATGGGTTTTATTTCCTCTTTATTACCCTGCAATGTAAAAGCATAATAGGCTACTATGCATCGCATATTAGCCCATTATGAGGCAACTACCTGCATTGGAAGCCCGCGATGTCCCACACAGTCCCCGCAGTAAGAAGCGTCCATCTACAGCCCCTCTTCCTTAACCACTTCCCGACCGCCGGACGTCGAAAGACGTCCTTGTCTTTGAGTGGTGATCTCTGAATGATGCCGGCACCTACCAGCATCATTCAGGTATCATTTTTTTCCGCCGGCGATTCCCTGCACCATAAGAACGATCATAGCGGCATTTCAGCCGCTTGATCGTTCTTATCGGCAGCGGGAGGGGACGCCCCCCCTCCCGCCGCCCTCCGGTGCTTCTCCCGGGCCGCTCGTACCATCGGCGGCCCGAAGAACAGATCCGTCGCCGGCGGTTGCTGTGCGTAGTGATGACTGATGACCAGTTGGTCACCAGTCATCTCAATGTGCCTCGGAGGCCCGGGCGCGACCTATGACGTCACGTCCGGGTCACGTGATGTAAACAATGACCGTTTACTCGGCGGAAAAGACCGAGATCGCTCGTTTTTTTTTCAGATCTCGGTCTTTCCAGCCTAGAGGGGAGGTGTGAGGTCCTATTGACCCCATATCTCCCCATAAAGAGGACCTGTCACGCAAGATTCCTATTACAGGGGATGTAAACATGTAACCAGTAAACAATTTTAACGCATCACCTATGGAGATTTTTAAGTACCAAAGTTTGGCGCCATTTCCTGAATGGGCGCAATTTTAAAGCGTGACATGTTGGGTATCTATTTACTCGGCGTAACATTATCTTTCACAATATACAAAAAAATTGGGCTAACTTTACTGTTCTGTTTTTCTTTTAATTTATGAAACTTTTTTTTTCCAAAAAAAACGCGTTTGAAAAATTGCTGCACAAATACCGCGTGACATAATAAGTTGCAATGACCACCATTTTATTCCCTAAGATCTCTGCTAAAAATATATATATATATATATATACATATATATATAATGTTTGGGGGTTCTGAGTAATTTTCTAGCAAAAAAACAATGATTATTACATGTAGGAGAGAAATGTCAGAATTGGCCTGGTTGCGAAGTGGTTAAGGGGCTGCGGACTCCGGCTCTGTGACTGGCCGGAGTCCAGTGATGTCACTCCTATGCAAGCGTGCGAGAACCGCCAATCACAGCACGATCTCAGTGAAAGAATGGCACAGTGGCCTTTTCTTCACTGCGCATGTGCCCGATGATGTGGGAACATCACATTACACTGCATATCTCCTGAACCATGCAAGTTTAGGAGATATGCAGGGAACCTACAGGTAAGCCTTATTATAGGCTTACTTGTAGGTTAAAGTGGTCGGCAAGGGTTGACAACCACTTTAAGTAACAGAGCCGTGCCTCGGCTCCGCCCCTCTCTCTCCTCATTGGCTTACTGGCTGTGATAGATAGCCATTGGCTCCCACTGCTGTCTCATCCAACGAAGAGGGAGAGTCCCAATGCTCTCATGCACATCGCTGGATCTCTGGTAAGTATTGGGGGGAGGGGGGCTGCTGCACACAGAAGGATTTTCGCCTTCATGCAGCCTTTAGAACCACTTTAAACACTTACCTATTTTTTGCTGATACCTTGTCAGGCAGAAGGCACTTGCTGAGACTGTGATCCAAGCCTCAGCATACAGTAAGTTCTGTTAGAATGACAAATATGACAGCTAGGCACAATTGGGTTGATTTATTTAGGCAAATAGGTTGTTCACTTTGCAAGGCATTTTTCCCTTAGCTTGGTGAATGGTGTGAAGTTCTGCTGATTTCCAACAGCCAATCATGAAAAGGCACATATACTGTTTTGTTTTTTTTCCTTCCATGTGATTGAGTATTCTCTGCAATGTGAATTTTCCCCACTCTTACTAAACTGGGAGAAAATAAACTTCCACTGCAAGTGAACAGCCTATTAGTAAATCAAGCCCAATGTGGCAAAAAGAACTCAACAGGCAGCAAGAGATTAAATGGCTTCATCCATTACATCTTGGAAGCCGAGTTCTTTCCTCAGCGATAATTTGCTAAGGCAAAGAAGTGGCTCCATGCATAAGGAAGAATATGGTTTGAGCAATTCCAAAGCTAAAGAATATGTTACCCCAATAAGTCATATTCCTGATATGTGTCTGTTATACCATGTGTGTTAAAAAGTATCCTGTTCTCTTTGCATTGCTTCCTTTGTGAGAAATCCTGCCAGTCAACCTGCTTTTCTATTTTTAACTGACCATACTAGGCATGAGAACACATCCATCTCAATATGGTCAGTTTTCTGGCTGTGCTGGATAACAGCCTGCCTGTCCTCCAATGGTCCAGACTTGGGCTGACACTCCCCCTCTGCACCACCATTCACTGCGAAGATCAGTGTACCAGTGTGATCACTTATAAAAAAAGGGGGAAAAAAGTATAACTAAATATATATATATATATATATATATATATATATATATATATATATAAACATTTTGCCTTTCATTTCTATTTTAAACCAAATGGATTGTCGAATAAGGTAAGGGTTCACGTATACTTTAATTAAAATGTAAACCCTAAGGGCTGGTTTATACTGGAGTGCAGCGGCTGGTGTGCGATGTGATCCGACTAAGCTCAGCGCAGCAAAGCCATCATTAAAATCCTACATTTTTTTTTCTCTTTCAGATTTAATCTCACTTGGAATGGATGAATAGCATGGGGAGAAGGACAGCAATGTTTAGGGCAGTCTTTCTCAACCTTTTTAACATTGAGGAGTCCTTAAGGTGGAGTTTCACCCAAAAGTGGAAGCTCCGCTTATCTGCCACCTCCCCCCTCCAGTGCCACATTTGGCAGCTTTCGGGGGGAGTGGGTACCTGTTTTTGACAGGTACCCATCCCCACTTCCAAAAGATCTCCCCGCGGCGAGATCACTCAGAAGTTTGGCCCCTCTCCTCCTTCCCCAGCCGCCAGGCCATTCAGAAAGTGCAGTGCGCATGCGCAGTGGTGAACTCCGCTTTAAAATAAAGGGATTTTATTAAAACTTACCGTAAAATCCTTTTCTCCGAGTTCACTGACAGACGCAGCTCTTCATGACATGTGGGTTTATGCTTGTCCTATTAGGAGTTAACTAGGCAGGGAAGAAGCAAGCTGGCCCCTCCCACGGGGGCCGTCCCCCCTTCCCACATAAACCCTCCACCTAGCTTAGCTCATCAGTTCGTAACAAGCTGTACAGAAACAGAGCGCAGAGGGGTGGGTGCTGCATCTGTCAGTGAACTCGGAGAAAAGGATTTTATGGTATGGATTTATAAAATCCCTTTTTCCCCTTCGTTCACTGACAGACGCAGCTCTTCGTGACATGTGGGGATGTCCCAAAGCTGTGTCAAAAAGAGGGGCGGTTAAATGATAACAACTGTACCCAACAGAACCTCTAAGGAGGCGCCAGACGCACCTACACTGCAGCCTGTAAAATTTTACGGCCAAAAGCAGCATCCAAGGATGCAGACACATCAATCTTATAAAACTTTGTAAAAGTGTGTACCGAGGCCCAAGTGGCCGCCTTGCACACCTGAGACACCGAGGCCTGGTGTCGGAAGGCCCAGGAAGTGCTAACAGCCCTGGTAGAATGAGCCGTGACCGGGAAAGGGGGGACCTTACCCCGAACAGAATACGCATGGGTCACGGTCTGTCTGATCCAACGGGAAACAGTAGCTGACGAGGCCTCCAAACCCTTGTGCGGGCCATCCGTCAGTATAAACAAAGAATCAGACTTCCGAAAAGAAGCTGTGGCACTCAGATACACTCGTAAGGCCCGTACGACGTCCAAGGAATGCAACTCAAATTCCTTAGGCTGTGAGGGCCATGGACACAATGAAGGAAGAACAATATCTTCATTAATGTGAAAAGAAGAAACCACCTTCGGAAGAAACGAAGGAGATGGGCGCAAAACCACCTTGTCCTTGTGCAGGACCAGATAGGGAGACTTGCACGACAGTGCAGCCAGCTCAGACACCCGCCTAGCGGATGTAATGGCCTCCAAGAAAGCCACTTTCTGCGACAGCAGTTGTAAGGAAATCTCCCTAATCTTCTCATATAGCGGTTTCTGAAGCACAGAAAGCACCAAATTCAAATCCCATGGAGCCAGCGGGGACCGCACCCGAGGCGCCACATGGCGCACATCCTATACAAAGGTACGAATCAACGAATGTGATGCCAGGGGTCTTTGAAAAAGGATCACCAGAGCCGATATCTGGCCCTTGAGAGTACTCAAGGCCAGCTTCTTGTTCAGGCCCTGCTGTAAAAAGGTCAAGACCCTGGACACCACGTAAGAGCGAGAGTTGTGACCCTCCGCCTCACAGCAAGCTATGTAAGCCTTCCAGGTGCGGTGATAAATCTTGCAAGAAGTACACTTGCGTGCTTTGAGCATGGTAGGGATCACGGAGTCAGCGACACCCCTATCCCTCAGCACCTGGGACTCAATAGCTAGGCCGCCAAAGCCAGCGAGGGTAAAGCAGGATGCAAGATGGACCCCTGAGACAGTAGATCGTCTCGCAGTGGGAACCGCCTGGGAGCATCCGCCACCATCTGCACCACGTTGGCGTACCACGGATGCCAAGGCCAATCCGGAGCCACCAGGATCATCGGAATTCCCTCCGCTTCCACCCTGTGAAGCAACCGCGGAAGAAGCTTGATTGGAGGGAAAGTGTACAGTAGACGATACCAGCCCCAAGGGGCCACGAGAGCGCTCGTGGCTACCGCCAACGGATCTCTCGTCCTGGGCACAAAGTTCTTTACTTTGTGGTTGAACCGAGACGCCATGAGATCCACATCCGGCGTCCCCCACTTGTGGCAAATTTGGCTGAATACCTCTGGATGGAGAGACCACTCTCCCTGATCCAGCGTCTGGCGACTGTGAAAGTCCGCCTGCCACATTCCACGCCTGGAATGTAAATGGCGGAGATTGCCAGAATGTGAAGTTCTGCCCAACGCAGGATCAGAGCTGCTTCTGCTGCAGCTGCTGAACTCCTTGTTCCGCCCTGGTGGTTCACATAGGCAACTGCTGTGGCATTGTCCGACTGAACCCGAATCGGATGACCTCGCAACCTCACTGTCCATTGAGATAAACACAGCCTGATCGCCCTTAGCTCCAGCACATTGATAGGGAGGCGAGATTCCTGCGCCGACCAACGGCCCTGGGCAGACAGTTGCCCCAGGACCCCACCCCAGCCCGACAGGCTGGCGTCTGTCGTGATTATCACCCAATGAAGGGGCAGGAACGACTTCCCCCGAGTTAGCGCCGGGTCCCGAAGCCACCAGGTCAGAGAGCCCCTGGTCTGGGAGTTCAGGCGGATCAGAAGGTCCAAGGACCATGGAGACCTGTCCCACCGGGACAGAATCGCTCATTGGAGAAGGCGAGTGTGGCTCTGGGCGTAAGGCACCACCTCGAAAGTGGAGACCATGAGCCCCAGCACCCGCATACAGAACCATAATGATGACTGCAGGTGTGACAGTAAGGTTCGGACCGCCGTCTGCAGCGACAGTAACTTGGCCGGAGGTAGGAATACCTTCGCCTGTTCTGTGTCCAGAATCAGACCCAGATACTCCAGGCGACGGGACAGAGACACCGTCGACTTCTTCAGGTTGATCAACCAGCCGAGATCCTGCAATGAAGCCATGGTGATCCTCACATTCTCCTCCAGAGCCGGGGAGGACTCCGCTCTCAGGAGCAGGTCGTCTAGGTAGACTACTACCGCAATGCCTCTATGCCTCAGTAACCCTAGTACTGGGGCCACCAGCTTGGTGAAAATCCGAGGAGCTGAGGCCAGACTGAAAGGGAGTGCCACGAATTGGTAATAGAGGTCCCCCACCGCAAAATGCAGAAAACGCTGATGCCGCGGACAAATGGGAACATGGAGATACGCGTCCCTGATGTCCAGAGACGCCAGGAAGTCCCCCTGATGGAGGGCGGCCACAGAACGAATTGATTCCATCTGGAACTTCCGTGCTTTTACATACCGGTTCAGGGCCTTTAGGTCCAGAACTGGCCGGACCCCCCCTCCTTTTTTGGAGACCACAAACAGGTTTGAGTAAAAACCTCAAAACCTCTCCCCTGGAGGCACAGGCACGATCACCCCCTGGTCTGAGAGTGCTTGAACAGCCCCAAAGAGGGCCTCCCGACGCCCCTGCGGGAGGTTCAAATTTAACGGGAAGAACCTGTCTGGGGGTAGAGTGCTGAACTCTATCTTGTACCCGGTGGACACCACCTCCTGAGCCCATCGGTCGGAAATGCTAGTAGTCCACCGGTCTGCGAACCCCAGAAGATGTCCCCCCACCCGAAACCCGGGTGGGGGCAGCCCATCAGGCAGAGGAGGGCTTGTCAGTTTTGCACTGCCACTGCCACTTACCGGGCCCTGCAGCGGCCTTGCCAGGATGGCTCCCTTTTCCTGCTGCGCCCGAGGCGCGAAAAAACCTCTTCTGACCCGAAGAGACAGGCCCCTGTCTACGGTGGAAATCTCGCCTTCAGGGCTCCGGGAGGAAAGTGCTCTTTCCACCAGTGAAATCCTTAATGATCTCATCCAGCTGTGGACCGAAAAGACGGCCCCCTGGAAAGGAAGATCCGCAAGGCCTTTTTTGGACACGTGGTCCCCCGACCATGAGCGTAACCAAAGGACTTGTCTGAGAATGACGGCAAATACAGCCATTTTGGATAACATAGGGAGCAGATCCAGAGCTGCATCACAGAGGTATTTGATACCCTGAAACAAAAATTCAGCCTTCTGCGGCGCATCCATCAGGCTACCGCAGTCCATCATTCTGGAGCTCCACCATATGCTCAGAGAAGTACTGCGCCGCCATGGTAGACGCCAGGGCCGGCCGCAGAGCTGAGCCTGCTAACAGAAAAAGAGCTTTTGACACCACCTCTGTCTGCCTGTCAGCCAGATCCTTAAAAGATGGAGACCCCTCCAAAGGGATGGCCGTCGCCTTGTTAAGGCGGACTATCGGGGGGTCCACCGCAGGTGATGCCCACTTCTGTAGAAAACTATCCTCAAAAGGATAACGGATGGCAAAACATTTTGACAGCAAAAAGGAATGCTGCGGACACTGCCATTCACGATATATCAGGTGATCAAAGAACTGATCATAGGGATAAGTTCTAGGAGCCCTGGGGGGCCTGGCCGATCCGCAAACATATGCAGACGTCTGCGACTCCCCTTCCTCGCTCAGTCGCAGAGTAGTGCAAATTACAGAGATAATGGCAGATACCAGTGCCTTTTCGCGCACAGCTGCCGCCCCCTGGTCCTCCTCACAGTCAGAGGGGGCCAGTTCACCTTCAGAAAGCTCCACTGGGGTCCCTGTGACCCCGAGGCCATCTCCGGTTCAGAATCCTCCCCTGAGGAACGGGGGGAGGAGGGCGTTTTCTAGGGGCCCCTGGAGCGATGCTCGGCTCCACCCGAGGAAGAAACTCGCTAAAAACCGCCCTCAGCTGGTCCAAAAATGCCCCTTGCGCAGATTGCACTGTTGCTGAATCCTCCTCAGCAGGCACAGCAGGGTACTCTGCCATAGTTTTTCCCCCGAATAGCAAGTAACTGCAATGAAAAAAACCTGTTTAAGGCACCCCCACATTGCCGCACACCACCGCCCCACAGAACACCAGGGAGACCCAGGAGGACTGCACCCACCGCCACCAGCACCACAGAAGAGCCCAGCTATACTTGCTGTTTGCTGCCAGTAACTCTCCTGAGGACCGCCAGAAGAGCCGCGCCGTCAGCCACACAGTTCCAAAGAGAAAGTAAAAACGGCTGCAGCATGGCGGCCCAAGTCCCCGAAAGAACAGATGAAATGATCGGTGCGGTGCGGGGGGGCTGGGGGGGGGGGGAAGGACCCCAGGACCAGAGGACCCACACCAGTGGCTACCACCCAGAAAGTGTCAGACACCCGTCGCCCCCCCCCCTCTATGCCTGAAACAGGGGAGAGGGGGGCATTCACTCACCACTCCTGTCGGGCGTAGCAGGTAGCCACCCGTTCCCAGACCTTCTGCCCCTGCCTGGGCAGGAAGCTGCTGGCCGAAAAGCGCCCGAACCGGACTGCAGTCCGGGACCTGGGCGCAGGTGGGGTACACCCCCAGGCCGCCCGCACGGAACGGGCACAATGCGGCGGGTCCCCATACCGCGGGACTGGATTGCATCGGACGGCCGGGCCGTGGAAAGTACAGAGACCTGAACGACCCTCTATGCCCCAGCCGGCTTCTTGATAGCAGACTTCATGCTTGATAGAAGTAAGTGAAAAAAAAGAAAATAAAAGAAATAAAAAGAAACGGTCTTAATCCATACCGCAAATCCCCTAAGGGAGCCAGGTCAACTCCTTGCAAACTAGGCATTAAAACTGATGAGCTAAGCTAGGTGGAGGGTTTATGTGGGAAGGTGGGACGGCCCCGTGGGAGGGGCCAGCTTGCGTCTTCCCTGCCTAGTTAACTCCTAATAGGACAAGCATAAACCCACATGTCATGAAGAGCTGCGTCTGAAAGAAAACTTTCCGGTCTCATGGAACCCCTGCTAATAATTTATATATGTGCGTCACACAGCACATTAGCATGATAGTCAGAGAGAACAATGTTCCTTACATTTGTGGTCATTGGGAAGAATGTCCTACCTACCCACTTGCTGACCGCAGTACATATACCGTAACGCACCTGTACATCGCAGCTTTCTTCCGGGTTCAGGGCGCAGAGCCTGCTAGGTGCCGGCTCTGCTGTGATTGAATACAGTAGGACTTAGTTAGCAGGTCCTGCTGATCAACTGTGTCCAATCACAGCCCAAAGCCCTGTGTTGACAAACAACACAGTACTCTGTACTGATGGAACAATCTATGTGTTTCTTCTGTCTGCAAAGAAGGCAAAAGAAACAAAGTGATCTTTAGTAAAAAGCAGCACACTGTTAGGCCCACACATAACCCCTTGATTATCCTGAGATGTTAACCCCTTCCCAGCCAGTGGCATTAGTACAGTGACAGTATACAGTATTTTCGCTGATCACTGTATTAGTGTCACTGGTGATGTCAGTGTCCGTTAGTCAGCTCCCACAAAAGCGTAAGTTAATGTCAGATTGTGCGCCGCACTATTAAAGTCCCACTATAAGTCGATGATCACCGCCATTACTAGTATAAAAAAAAATAACATTTCCAGTATATATCCCACGTAGACAATATAACTTTCACACAAACCAATTATTATATATTTGCCGTGATTTTTTTTTTAACAAATACATGCAGCAGAATAAATTTTGGCCCAAATTTATGAAGGAATTCGATTTTTTCTAGCAGAAAGTAAAACATTTTTTTATTTTTCATAATTTTCGGTCTTTTTTCGTTTATATAGTAAAAAATAAAAGACCTGGTGGTGATTAAATACCACCAAAAGAACACTATTTGTGTGAAAAAATATATAAATTGAATTTGGGTACAACACAATTGGCAGTTAAATCGGAGCATCACTGAATAGCAAAAAATGGCCTGGTCATAAACGGGGTAAAATCTTCTGGAACTCAAGTGGCTACAGATAGCTAAAAAACATCATTGGTTTCAATGGTAGTCACCTGAGTGGCAGAATTTGCACATAGCTCAAGAAACCCCAGGTTTAAACACTGTGATATTGAATTTGCCGACCTCTTGCCTTCTCTCAAGGCTACTAGAGAACACCACCGCACTTGTGACACCCTCCTGAAGATCTCCTCTTGACATAAGCCCAGTCAAGTACCTCTCTCTCTTCAATTCAGCTTCCATAAGAGAGAACTTCCACTGCAAGACTAATTTAAAAATTCATGAGGTGTGTGGAAGTGCATATGAAGACATTGTTCAGATAAATAAAAATATTTCGAGGCTTTGAAGGAATGCATGAGCAACTAAAGCGTGTTTTCTTCTACTGGCATGGAGTCATCCTTTAAGAATAGTTCAAATGCTTGCTATGGCAAAGAAACTTTTCAGGCCCTTGTAAAAAATGTCCCAAAGTGATTCGGATAATCTTGGAAGGACAGCTAGCACAGATATAAGGACATTGCGTAGCTTCTGTCCTAATTATAATGTCTCTAAAACAAAACCGACCAACTTTGATATTGGAATGGAAATGGCTTCTCTTCTGTCCGGCTGATCTTGTTATTATTGAAGGGGAGCTGGAAAATGATTAAAGCCTTGATTTCCGCCACTGAAAGACATGACGTTCCGTGAGCTCAGATCAGTCGAAGCAAGCAGCTGTTACACAATCAGGTATTTTTAAACCCCGCTGGGTCCCTCTTGGTGCCTGTGTGTAGTTTGTGTTCTCATTCATCAGTGCAAAGTCTCGTTTCAAGGAGATCCTCACCCCTGCTTTGTATGACAAACCACAGGGGACGTTTCAAACATTCTTTTATATGGAACGTCGTTGCAGAAAGCTTGGTCAGCTTTCCCGGCACTTTGGACAAATATGAATCTGGTGGACAGGAAAATATTAACTCCTGACGGGCCTGGAGGAATTGAGCCGTTATTGGGCAAAAATGATAAAGAAGTAAAGATAAGAATCAGAAAGTAAAATTAGAATACCTAAAGCCCCCTCCTGGCAAACTGGAAGGACACTTTCCCCCCCCCATGGAAGGAGTGGGTTAAGAGTTGACCAAATTAGTGTTATGGAAGAACTAATCCGTGTAGCGCAAGACAAAATATCCACATATAAACAGATTTGGGCGGAATGGCATTCGTTTAGGAAATCCCAGATCTGCAAGGATCTGATAAGGGTGGCCACCTGACTGCTCACAGAGAGCTGCAAAGAGCTCATAAACTATTAGGAGTATAACCAGATACGATGGATTGTAGGTCATTTCCCTCGAACCGCGTCTTGAGATGGGTGCAGAAATCAGTGGCAACCAGACTTCTCACTTTTCACTATATAGTTTACCTGAATTTGTTAAAGCTTTTACCTCTTTTTTTTTTTTCTCGCTTTTCCCTCTCCCCCCTCGTTCTATTACCCCCTTCCCTTACCTTTTTGCTAGTTTTGCTATTATCTGGGTACCCACATTAACAACACTGTAGGGGAGGTGGGTAGGAGGCATGGGACGCGAGTCAACCCCCTCACGCCATCCCCCCCTTTTCCTTTTCTCTTCTTTGCTTATTTTACCCAGCTAAACCGGAGTGGTACATGTGAGTCAACATCCCTTAACATCCCACAGGCTGCACAAATAATAGAAGAATTGCACAGGGGGTGTGAAAAGGAGCTAGTAAGTCCAATCGGGACTTAGAAACATGAGAAATTTAAAAACCACAATTAGATTTTGTCATGAGGCTTGTGTATAACTGTCTTATTGGGATGGAAGTGTTGGAATATACACAATGAATGTATCCCACTAACGATTGAACAATCTCAAGATGTACTGTGAAATGTTCCATATGTATGTACTGTTTACGCACAGTTTTCTCAATAATAATGTTATTGGAAAAAAAAAGAATACCTAAAGCCCATGAGACAGGAGGGCAGGTTAACTCCAATACGCATGGGTCCGAAATTAGGGGTTCAGTGTACAGGCGATCCCCGGGTTACAAACAAGATAGGGACTGTAGGTTTGTTCTCAAGTAGAATTTGTTTGTAAGTCGGAAAAGGTACATTTTTAAGTGTAGCTTCAGCCAAAAAAAACTATTTTTTAAACTGTTTGGATAGCATAGGGAAAGGGTAACAACCCTGCAATGTTTGTTTTGCTGTCTATGTTTCTGCACAGAAGATTTCGCCTCACTTCCTGTCCCAATGATGATTGGATTTTGAAAATGTTGGGTTGTTGTGGAAACAAGGATTGGTGATAAAGCAACAGTGGAGACCCCTTTTTCCCATAATAACTCTTACAGGAGTGAATTTCCCTTCCTAGGGGGAGATTTCCTGTCACTTCCTGATGTCTCCCAACATTTGTAAGTAGGAGTCGTTCATAAGTCGGATGTTTGTAACTAGGGGACCGCTTGTATTCCTAATAACAGCTGAGAGCTCCCCCACAAGCAAAGCGGCCAGGGAATCTGCCCCATAGCTTAGTAAACAGCGTTACAGGACACCAAGGAAAATGGGACTACACATACTTTGTCCTATTGGGAACTGAAATGCCGTTAGAAAAAAAAAGTGGTACTGCTTCTTATACTGTAAATATATGGCGGCATGGTGGCTCTCCTGGGCAGGATCACGTACCTGTATGTGATCCTGCACTCCCAGGTCTGGGGTGTGCACATGTGCAGCCGGCAACACGCTCCCACTGTGATTGGACACAGTGGGAGCCAATCAGCTGGTCCAGCAGATGCGATGTCCACCAGGACCTGCCGACCATTCGGGACACAGGGAGAACAGCAACCTGCCTATGTAAATAAGGCAGATCACCGTTCTGATAGAAGGTAAGGTTGTGATCCTGTGCTCCTACAAAGCAGGAACACGGATCTCTGCCTTCCCAGAGTAAAAGCAACCCCCACATAGTTAGCAAGCACTTCCTAGGCACACATTTAACCCTTTGATCGTCCCTGATGTTAACTCCTTCCCTGCCAGTGTCATTAGTACAGTGACAGTGCATATTTTTAGCACTGTTCACTGTATTAATGTCACTGGTCCAAAAAAACTGTCACTTAGGGGTTGATTTACTAAAGCTGGAGAGTGCAAAAACTGGTGCAGCTTTGCATGCTAGCCAATCAGCTTCTAACCTCAGCTTGGTCAATCAAGCTTTGACAATAAAACCTTGAAGCTGATTGGTTTCTGTGTGGAGCTGCACCAAATTTGCACTTTCAATCTTTAGTAAAACAACCGCTTAGTGTCTGATTTGTCAGCCGCAGTCCCTATACAAGTCGCTGATCACCGCCATTACTAGTAAAAAAATGAATAAATAAATAAAAATTCCATAAGTCTATCCCACAGTTATTGGGATTTTTTTTTACCAAAAACATGTAGCAGAATGCATATTGGCCTAAATTGATGAAGAATTTAGATTTTTTTTCCCCCCATTTTTTATTGGATATGTTTTATAGCAGAAGTAAGAAATATTGGGGTTTTTTTCAAAATGGTCAGCCTTTTTTATAGCGCAAAAAATAAAAACTGCAGAGGTGATCAAATAACACCAAAAGAAAGCTCTATATATGGGAAAAAAAGGACATCATTTTATTTGTGTACGGCGTTGCACGACCAGGCAATTGTCCGTGAAGTATCGCAAAAAATGGTCTGGTCAGGAAGGGGGGTAATTCTTCCGGAGGGCAAGTGGTTAAGAACCAAGGTGGTGGTTGGTGCTTGCATTTCATTGCCTTCAGTGACATTTATGGATGATGTCATGGAACACGTGGAAAATGATTCCTGTGACATCAACACTCTTACTCACTTGAGGACATTATGGTTCACAAATTCCAAGTATTATTTCAGGAGAATGACATCACGGCTTTCCAGATCCGGGGAGAGAATTTATGGGTTTTATTTCTCAGAGGTCTGTACAAACTTTGCAAATACTGAATACATTTTTCATTTTATTTTCAATCACCCTAACCTACCCACGGGGCTTGAAATGACGAATATATATTTGAAGTCCAATTTGATTTTTCCATTAAGCAGTCATACATCACTGCATTTTTTCCTATTCTCCAGACACTCTGGATGATAACTTACACTACGTATCCATTAAGAACTAAAACATTATCTATCTATCTATCTATCTATCTATCTATCTATCTATCTATCTATCTATCTATCTATCTATCTATCTAACCAATTTTCAGTCATAATCTTATACAATAAAATGCAAAGCTATCATTTGATTATATGCTGTCAAAACACCAATCAAAATACTATTTAAAGTAAACCTGTCAAAATAAAAATCCCCATCCTCTCCACCATTCCGTCTTAGGCTGCCTCCGGTACCTAAATGTACTGCCATTTACAATCCTGCCTGCTGCCCCTGCAAACTCTCTTCCAATGCCTGGATTTGCCAGTGATTTCACTTTGACAAGCCGGGGTGCTGGATAAAGATTTTCGCTTTTGAAAGAATTGCTTAATTTAATCTACATATAACGTATATACCAACCCCAAGAACAAAAAAATTATTATACCGCAACTTACCAATACTTAGATGTGGTAACTGCATTAGCTTCCTTTTTTCAGGCTAAGTACATTTTCGACAATTATAAAAAAAAAAGCTTGTTTATCCTGGTAGGAATCTAGTGTTCTTCTTGTGTACTGAACTGAAATCTGCCATGTCAGTTCTCTTTTTTGATCTTCAAAACATCACCCCACCAATTCATGGAGATGAGGGAGGAGATGTTCTGTAGTCCTATCACACTTCCTGTCCTAGGATGACAACAATACTCCACCATGCAAATAACATAAAAATACCAGTGCGCTGCCACTACTAAACAGCATATAGTAAATAGAAAAAATCGATATACAGCTGCAGCTCACACTTACGTGTTCCCACACCAAATAACATCTAAAAAACAAAATTAAGAGTGAAGCACTGCTGACAAATATGTGCATAAAAAAAAAATCAAATCTCATTAAATAGACACATATAAATGAATAATCATAATATTTCAATAAAGTCCACACATATGCAAGAATCTTCTTAGTAAATAGTGCAATAAAGTTCACCAAAAACAAATACAGATAGGTCCATACAGTATCTCACAAAAGTGAGTACACCCCTCACATTTTTGTAAATATTTTATTATACCTTTCATGTGACAACACTGAAGAAATTACACTTTGCTACAATGTAAAGTAGTGAGTGTACAGCTTGTATAACAGTGTAAATTTACTGTCCCCTCAAAATAACTCAACGCACAGCCATTAATGTCTAAACCGCTGGCGACAAAAGTGAGTACACCCCTAAGTGAAAATGTCCAAATGGGGCCCAATTAACTATTTTCCCTTCCCGATGTCATGTAACTCGTTAGTGTTACAAGGTCTCAGGTGTGAATGGGGAGCAGGTGTGTTAAATTTGGTGTTATCGATCTCACTCTCTCATTCAGGTCACTGGAAGTTCAACATGGCACCTCATAGCAAAGAACTCTCTGAGGATCTAAAAAAAAAGAATTGTTGCTCTACATAAAGATGGCCTAGGCTATAAGAAGATTGGCAAGACCCTGAAACTGAACTGCAGCACGGTGGCCAAGACCATACAGCGGTTTAACAGGACAGGTTCCACTCACCGTGGTCAACCAAAGAAGTTGAGTGCACATGCTCAGTGTCTTATCTAGAGGTAGTCTTTGGGAAATAGACGTATGAGTGCTGCCAGCATTGCTGCAGAGGTTGAAGGGGTGGGGGGTCAGTCTGTCAGTGCTCAGACCATACGCCGCACACTGCATCAAATTGGTCTGCATGGCTTGTGTCCCAGAAGGAAGCCTCTTCTAAAGATGCACAAAAAAGCCCACAAACAGTTTGCAGTCTAAGGGCATGGATTAATGCAACCATGTTCTATAGTCTGATGAGACCAAGATAAACTTCTTTGGTTCAGATGGTGTCAAGAGTGTGTGGTGGCAACCAGGTGAGGAGTACAAAGACAAGTTGGTCTTGCCTACTGAAATGCATAGTGGTGGAAGTGTCATGGTCTGTGCTGCATGCATGCTGCCGGCACTGGGAAGCTACAGTTCATTGAGGGAACCATGAATGCCAACATGTACTGTGACATACTGAAGCAGAGCATGATCCCCCTCCCTTCGGAGACTGGGCCACATGGCAGTATTCCAACATGATAACGACCCCAAACACCTCCAAGATGACCACTGCCTTGCTAAAGAAGCTGAGGGTAAAGGTGATGGCCTGGCCAAGTATATCTCCAGACCTAAACCCTATTGAACATCTGTGGGGCATCCTAAAATGGAAGATGAAGGAGCCCAAGGTCTCTAACATCCACCAGCTCTGTGATGTCGTCATGGAGGAGTGGAAGAGGACTTCAGTGGCAACCTGTGAAGGTCTGGTGAACTCCATGCCCAAGAGAGTTAAGGCAGTGCTGGAAAATAATGATGGCCACACAAAATATTGACACTTTGGGCCCAAATTAGACATTTTCACTTAGGGGTGTACTCACTTTTGTTGCCAGTGAGTTAGACATTAATGGCTGTGTGTTGAGTTATTTTGAAGGGACAACACATTTACACTGTTATACAAGTTGTACACTCACTACTTTACATTGTAGCAAAGTGTCATTTCTTCAGTGTTGTCACATGAAAAGTTATAATAAAATATTTACTTTTGTGAGATAATGTATATCTCTGTTCCAGTAAAACCTAAAAGAATATCTATTCAATCTATGTTGCAGTGTCATTAGAAGGTGACTGCAAAAATATGTCTGAACCCAGAGTGTCAGGTGGGCTGGAGGGTTCACAAGGTCAGGGCGGTGCGAAGAACAGGTAATTCCAAGCAGCCCTCAAGGGGGCAGTGCTACATATATTATATATATATATATATATATATATATATAGACACACCCACACAGTATATATATTTTGACATTATGAAAGGCGAGGTGATCGATGAACGATATGTATCGCCTTGCATGCGTTCATTTGCAGTGATCTATAGGTAATCTGGTTCAGGTGTTGGCAGCCACCTTAGCAGGGTTGGTTCCGGACCAGATTTTGTGGTCCACTTGTGTCCAACAACAGGTGGTAGAAATAAGCAGGACTAGAGCAAAGGTTTGCTCTTGGCCTGGGACTCAGGAAGCCAACAACCTGAGAGAGCTGCTGAACTGAAGTTTTGCTTTGTGATTGAAACAAAAGGTTTGCATTATCTTTGTTTTGTGGGTGACTTGGAGAAGCCCTTCACCTCTGAGTTAGGAGCCTGTAAATGTTTAGTAAGAGCCTGGATGGCGAGTATTTATTTTCTGTTTTGTTTGTTTGATTTTCATGCAACCTTTTAAAAAAAAAAAAAAAAACGGCCACAAGTCAGCTTCTAAGAAAGACTGGTCTGGACTACCTTTTTCCCAGGGAAGGTGATCCCCACTTGAGCTAACCCCCACAATATACATATATACACACACACACGCACGCACGCACGCACGCACGCACGCACGCACGCTATGTAACCAAAAGTATTGGGACACCTGCCTTTAGTGGAACATAAACTTTACTAGCATTCCAGTCTTAGTCCGTAGGGTTCAATATTGAGTTGGTCCACCCTTTGCAGCTATAACCGCTTCAACTCTTCTGGGAAGGCTGTCCACAAGGTTTAGGAGCGTGTCTATGGGAATGTTTGACCACTCTTCCAGAAGCGCATTTGTGATGTCAGGCGCTGATGTTGGACGAGAAGGCCTGGCTCGCAGCCTCTGCTCTCATTCATCCCAAAGGTGTTCTATCAGGTTGAGGTCAGGATTCTCTGCAGGCCAGTCAAGTTCCTCCAGCCCAAACTCACTCATCCATGGACCTTGCTTGGTGCACTGGTGCACAGTCATGTTGGAACAGGAAGGGGCCATCCACAAACTGTTCCCACAAAGTTGGGAGCATGAAATTGTACAAAATGTCTTGGTATGCTGATGCCTCAAGAGTTTCCTTCACTGGAACTAAGGGGGCAAGTCCAACCCCTGAAAAATAACCCCATACCATAATCCCCCCTCTATCAAATGATTTGGACCAGTGCATAAAGCAAGGTCCATAAAGACATGGATGAGCGAGTTTGGGGTGGAGGAACTTGACTGGCCGGCACAGAGCCTTGACCTTAACCAGATAGAACACCTTTGGGATGAATTAGAATGGAGACTGCAAGCCAGCCCTTCCCATCCAACATCAGTGCCTGACCTCAAAAATGTGCTTCTGGAAGAATGTTCAAACATTCCCATAGACACTCCTAAACTTTGTGGACAGCCTTCCCAGAAGACTTGAAGCTGTTATAGCGGCAAAGGATAGGCCAACTTAATATTGAACCCTACGGACTAAAACTGGGATGCTATTAAAGTTCATGTGCATGTAAAGGCAGGTGTCACAATACTTTTAAAAATATAGTATAGGTCTAAATGTGCCTTCCCCAACGGGGGTATATATATAACCCATGATCTCTCCAACCACTTTTTCCACCTTTATTCAGACACACAGTATTGTCCCTTTAGATCTTCAGTATTGTTAGAGCAGGTACTGTAAATATTCAGAACCATGGATACACCACCATAGTGTAGTAATAAAATAATTTCAGTAATTTATTTCAAAGTAATGCACTCACAAAATAAAATAAAAATACAGCATGTAGAAAATCATCATCAGCTCACAGCAAACCAGTCATTCCACCCAACTTCCTGTATCACTGCCTACGTCACCCTGGCTCTGCCATAACGTGTTGCGTCGCATGGCTTCATCAGAGGATACTCCACAATAAAAAACAGTACAGTGAGTGCTGTCGCGTTAGGACGGGAAGTGTGTTACTGGTCGGATCTCCAGGTGAAATAAAAGAAAAAAAAAGCCTAAAAAGTTTAATAAAAATATGCAGCCACCACATCTAAAGAAGCAGGAAAAGAAGTAGAAGAAATAATAACTTAAATAAGAAAGAAACTTTCTGCCCTCCACAATAACTCCCACACTTTGTCTGACCTTCATAGTACCAGCTAATTGTTTTCTGCTTTGACTGTAGCGCACTCAAGGTCAAGGACTTAGTTAAAATACAAGTGCATACATCACTGTTTTACAATACGAGGAAGGGCCATGTCAGTTCTCTGTAAGCCTGTGTTTTACAGACAGCAAAACTTAATGAGCTGTAGTTAAATATCTCCTGTAATTCCTACGGATAAATCGTTAATGACGAGGGCCTAGTCCGGGGCTTGTTCTATTTATATCTTTGCTCTAATGCTGAATTAGTCTTGCAAAAGCTTCGTAATGATGTACCATAATTAAATGATGAAAATATTTTAATGGCATGTAAATAGGAAGCCATTCTAAATATTTTCTGAATTATCCACATTACATTAATTTAATAACATTTCCACGGCATTTACATGGATCAGGCCATCATTAAACTGTGTTCACCAAGTCCCTCCCATCATCTGTGTGGGCACAAACATCTGGATTGTTTTTGCAAATTGCAGGGTCCGTGTATTCATTTGTTACAAGTCAGGAAAAAAAATGAAAAAGAAAGACTTATGTCCTTGTTTCCTCTTATCTATTTGCAGGAAAGTCATTGCTAGAATGCTCCCTGCTAAAGTGACCCAGCGAGGACATACATGTGGAAACTGCCATTAAGGATTTGGTTTTATACCAGAATGCCAACCAGAAGAAAATGAAGAGCCCAATAAAAGATTAAATAAAAATTGCAGCATTATTCACATTCATTCTGGATCTGTCCCCAGCAGTGTTTCTTTTCTGCCCCAAGATGTCCTCAGTCTTCCAGAGTGATGTCCAGCATTGTCCCTTTACTTGCTTTCATCTGGCCCTTGGGGCATTATTCCACCAACTTAAACCAATGACGGGGCACTATTCCCTGTACTGACACCATCAGTGCCACGATTCCACCAACTGACACTCATGATGGAGCACCATTCTCTCTACTAACACCATCAATGCGGCTTTACTCTTCTCATTGATATCAACAATGGGGTACAAGACCTCCCATTTAAACCAATGATCAGGGCATCTTCTACTCTCACTGGCCACCCTATAGTAATTGGCTCTTTGTTTAGCAAGTTTGGAGACCCCTGCTCTAAGCCAAGTTTTAGGGCTGCCCTTTGGGGTGATATTATAATGCAGCTTGGGATCAGAGTATTACTATTGCTGCACTGAACAGCGCAAATATGTTACAGTAAAAAAAGGGATTTTATTAAAACTTACCGTAAAATCCTTTTCTCCGAGTTCACTGACAGACGCAGCTTCTTCATTAACTTCATGGGGTTTTATGTTCGTCCAACTAGGAGTTAACTAGGCAGGGAAAAGATCAGCTGGCCCCTCCCTTGGGGGCCGTCCTCTCTTCCTACATAAAACCCCCTCACAGCATAGCTCTCCAGTTCGTACACAAGCCGTACCAAATCAGAGCTCAGAGGGGTG
>BLSH010153513.1:591030-632342 GCA_018402905.1 Glandirana rugosa
TCAATATCAATAAATACGTATGGAAAAAGTGTTCTCAGGAGACAGGTCAGGTTATTACAATACCCAGGTAGGAGAAGTGGAGGTCACCACCACCCCCGTCGATGTAATTTACGGTGAAAGAGGAATGCAAGTGACTGTCTG
The DNA here is from genome assembly GCA_018402905.1 of Glandirana rugosa. NCBI lineage: Eukaryota > Metazoa > Chordata > Amphibia > Anura > Ranidae > Glandirana > Glandirana rugosa. The sequence goes on from BLSH010153513.1 coordinate 591,172, forward strand.
CGTCGAAGAAGTAATTGAAGTACCCCAAAATACAAGCAGGTTGATCCTCAATTGATCCGTCCCTTTTCTAGTCGACCGGGGAGGGAACCCCCGGCAGGAGAGAAGGATGTATTTTGGGGGAGTGTCGTATCGAGAGGTCAAAGTTACGGATCAAGCGTAAAAAAGAAAATGGTCATCTCAGGACCGCAGTTCCCTATGGGGAAGCCAGGTCAACTCCTTGCGAACTAGGCATTGAAACTGGAGAGCTATGCTGTGAGGGGGTTTTATGTAGGAAGAGAGGACGGCCCCCAAGGGAGGGGCCAGCTGATCTTTTCCCTGCCTAGTTAACTCCTAGTTGGACGAACATAAAACCCCATGAAGTTAATGAAGAAGCTGCGTCTGTCAGTGAACGTAAGGAGAAAGTGGCATTTAATGTAGCTGCCCCCACCACCACTGGAGGTGAAGAGGATGGACCCATAACATTATTGGACTGGACAGAGGACTCTTGTGAAAAAGGTATGCATAAATAACTATAACTATCATTATATTTTTTAAAGGTGGGCTCCTGGAAGTGTCAAATGCTGAAAAGACTGACGGAAGCACTGGATGAGAGGGTAGGTAGGAGATAGGGGTCGCCATTATTATGCCTCGTCTGATGCAAGGCTTCTTTCTTTAAAGATAGCCTTTTATCCTGACAGGCTTGCTTCAAACCAAACCTATGTTTAGTGCTTCTAGAATGAAGGAAAGGACGCATATGCTACGGAGCGTTTAAGTTAACTTGTTTGTTTTTTCTTCCCTCTTACCATCTCTTCTAATGACTGTAGCCACCGGGCAAATAATGAGGATAGGGCCACAGTGCAATAAAGAAAAACTGACAGGTTTTAATTATTTGCCACTCTATTCAAAATAAATTAGAAGTTTTGGCTAAAGTTCTACTTTATCAATGATCATGTTCAGTCCAGTCCCAAGTAGGCCCCAGACATTCCCAAAGGGCCGCACATAATACTAACCCTACGTAATGCTACAGAAAGCTGTTAGAGCCTGCAGAAATGAAACAGGAGATTGTCAAAGATTACAGTATATGCATGCTACAAAAGATTGTCAGAGACTGCAGACATGCATCAGGAAATACTGTAATTAGAGACTGCAAACATGCTTCAGTTGTTGAAGACATATTACACGAGACTGCAAGAGATCACTATTATTACAATCTCTTTACATTGCTTCCAATTTTGTGTTCCCTACAATTTCACATTTGATATGTATCTTAAGATGAATTATAAAAGATCAGTGGTAAAAATTAAGATAGAAGGCATGGACAGGGATTGAAAGTGTGAAAGAAATAAACCTAACCATTTAACTACTAGAACCCAGTCTAAAGAATATTTTTCTTTTGCAGGCCGGAGTAAGCATATAGGTAAGGGAAACAGACTACTTTCTGTTGGGGCTCAAGGGCTAAATATGTTACAAGATAGATTTGCACTGCAGGATGTAAACTCCACCTAGCCGAGAGCAGCAGTGAAAAGCTACATTTGTCTGCATGTATTGGGGTGTAGGCTCCTTTTATGGAAGGCTGTCTTGGTATGTTAGCATCCTGGCTATCATTTTGGTTTCCCGGGAAGTATTTAAGCCTGCAGCGGGAGGGGCTGTGTTTGGTTGTTAGGGAGTGAAGAAGGCCTCATGTTAGGAGGTAGGACCTGCTTCGCTGGATGGGCACTTTAGCTTTTGAGTGAAAGAGTTGGGTTTCTCCATTGTTGAATGGATTCAGAACTGTACACTTATTTTGTATGTCAGAGGCTATGGATATATTTTGCTGGAGTTGTTAAATTTGTAAACAAAGGATATACTGCAATACAGATCCATTGTTAGGGAATATGACTATTTTGCAGGATTTTTATCCGAATTTCTGGTCTTGACATTCCTGGTATTAAGACCATCTTCCCAATTCATGAACCTGCGAGAGGTGGAAAACGGGATTATTGTTATGGAGTGGGCATGGAATGGAGGTGTAAAATTAGTCTGACTTTGTCATGCTGAAGCTCTTCATGTACCTGCAGGGCAAGATCATGGGCCACTATATTAGTGGACACTGTGTTGACCCTGAGTATTTGAGATATCTTATCTCTAGCTTGGGGCATAGAATGCTCCAGCTAGACCAGCTGGGAGGCCCCTTTGGGTCCTGGGATTTGAGCTTACTCCTAGGAGCAGAAGCATGGTTAGACCCCATATTTCAGAGAAATAATTTTAGATAGCTCTGAGCTGAAGTATGCAGGTGCACCATGGAATATCTGCTCTGCAGAAGTTGGTTCATGTGAAGGCCACGCTACATGCATCTGAGGTCTATGCATTGGGTGGGATATATCTGCAGCTTCAATTAAACTGCTACGCTTTAATGTTAATAAAGTAAACAAAAAACGTATTCTAGGAAACTATGCTGTATTACTTTAATCAGGAAAATGTAATGAAAACAGTAGCACAGCTTATCCAGTTGAGTTAAAATCTGTAAGGAAATAAATTTCCATCAGCCTTGGCACAGATAGACAAACAATGACAGCAGGATACGACCGTGTCAAAGTGTTTTAATAATTGTTTAGTTCCTGTGGATCTGATTCACTCATCTGGGACAGCTGCCGTACTGAGCGTTTAGTCATATTGCCTACTGCATCAATGACCTTCTGGAGGTCATGTCAAGGGTACGTGTCTGTTAATACATTTTAATAGTAAACACCTTTGAAGTGCCAAGAAGTCTCCACCGTCTTCATTTGTGGAACCTGTGGAAAGCATGGGACCTGTAATTGGGCTCATCCTGTGAAACGGTTCAATGTGTGATATGCTTAATTTGCTGCCGTGTTTGTGAACCATATTAAAGTTGCTTATAATAGTACAGAGAATGTGACAAGCTGGAGATTTTATAAGGACAAAAATAACTTCAAAATCTGTGGGCTTAGCATACATAAGCCCTTCTATAAAAGCGTATTTTATGTATATTTGATTTCATACTAATGTAGTGGTGTAGCTACATACGTCGATGTGCAAGCTTTGGACAAGGGCTCTACAGACTGGCAAAGCCCTCATTTTATGCTTCCTCTTTACTATACTGCAGTCTATAAATCCTTATTATGCAGAGTATACAAGTGGAAAGTTGCTGAAATAATTATATTGTGCACAGAGCAGCGATGCTTTCCATGTACTCTCATGTGTCACAACAGACCTACAGCAAGACAACTGGTGCATTTCCATGGTACACGGTTCTTACAGCTAAGAACAGGTTGCTGTTCATCATGGCCCCCGGATTAGGCTACCTGTTGACCTAAGGTAAGTACAGGGGGACAGAGATAGAGAGGGAGCGTGCTCAGTTTGGGTTAATTTTTTTCTTTTGAAATAACTTCCCTTTGAATTTCCTGGAGACTACATCATGGAGTGCCAAAGTTGCTAGCCCTCTTGTTACCCTCCTAGTCCTAGGAGCTTTTAGGAAGAATTTTAGTTTTTTAAAGAGAGAGACTAGCAGCAGTAGTCATTATGGGGTTGATTTACTAAAGACAAATAGACTGTGCACTTTGCAAGGTCAGCTGCTCCAGAGCTTAGTAAACAAGTAAAACCTCAGCTGACTTCCATCATCCAATCATGTGCAAGCAAAAATACTGTGTTTTTATTTTCCATGCATGTGATTGAGTATTCTTTGCAAAGTGAAGCTTTACCTCATTTACTAAAGATCTTGAGCAACTGCACTTGCACGGTGCACAGTCTATTTGCCTTTACTAAATCAAGCCCTATGTGACTGTCTTTCTCTAATTGAATCTCAAAATGGCCCCATATGAACAGATCAAAAAAGGACAGGGGAGATTGGGCTTTATCAACAAAGCAGTTAAAGTGAGGCTAATAACCAAATGAAATGGAACCTACTAGTTCATCTACTAGCTGATAATGCTAAATATGAAATATTCATATGTAACAATTTATATTCACTTGACTAAAAACATTTATCAAGAAAATCCTAACCACATAAAATACACAAAACTACTATATTGTAGTACAACTACATTCATTCTTGTCATACAACTAGCCATTTCTGAAGAATTACAGTCAATTTATGCAAGCTACTTTCATAAGAATTTAGCACATATTCCGTTCCCTGGAAATATATAGTATGCATATGAGTCCCATATCTATCAAAAGACCAACTTATCTCCAAGCTAAGGAGTTCTCAAACAATTTATGTATTTGCATAATGAAAAAAAAAAAAATCAAAGTTGTTTAACGGATTAAGGTCAGGTTGCTTTAATAAGACACCAAACGCTGAGTCGGCGGTTCTGTCCACTGTTTCTTCATAGGCAGAATAGGAACAATGAACTAAATAAGGCATAGAAGAAATATTTTTTCCTCCTGTGTCTTTATCTATAATTTAGCAGGACAGGGGGCTTGATATCTTATTAATGCCATGACAGAGACATTTGCTGCGTTACTCGGGTTTCTGAGAAAATAAATTAAAATAAGGCCTAATGAGGACGTCTTCAACATGGTTTCGACCCTAAATAGGGAAAAAGAAACCTAGCATGCTTCGTCGCGATTTACGGTATCTCAGAAGTATGGGATGGAGCAGATTTCAAACAAAACAACTCATTTTTAACACCAACACCACTCAAAACTGACTTTAGGTGCAGTATGGCAGAATTCAACATTCTCTGTTTTTTTACTGTTGAAGGATCCCCCAAACCTCCAAACAGGGCTCTGATATACCTAAGTTAATGTTTTTACAGGCTTAAAGCTGAATGGCTAACAGCAGTTTCCATTGCCAAGCATTTGAATGTCTACATGGACATATTGGATTTCTGTGCATCCATCCTTCCACAAACATAGTGTACATAGTGTACGATCTGAGCCAACAGTTTTTTTTTTAGTTCAACCCGCTGGGTTGAACATAAAAAAAACGGATAGTCTGTACAAGGCTTAAGCAATACAGCTTGGTCACCTCCCTGCTCCCAGCCTGTGATTGGACCATTAAAGAGCAGCAGTAGATTGAGGCACTCATCCCTCTGCTCACACCTACAATGAGCATATCCCTTGTCTGCACATATACATCCAGCTGTGCCTAATTGGCTCTAACACCACCCCACTCTCTCATTTGTGCCTTATCTGATCACTCAGGGAATGTGCTGTTCCGGAGATCAGGTTCTCTTCCCCACACTTGCTAAGTGTCAGCAAACTAAGTTTCCAGTGAGCAAGAGAGTGGGGTCCAATGGATTACCTCCTTTTATTTAGTGACGGCACACAAAGATTCCCACACCCCATATTGTAAATGGTCTACTAGTAACTAATAAGCAGGTACTCCGATTAAAACTCAAAACACAAAAAAAAAAAACGAACAAAGCCACCCACAACTCGGCCCCCAGCTACATCGGCCCCCAGCTACTAACCTTGTCTAAAAAAAAACAAAAAACAACTAAATCGGTCTCTTCGTTCCTCCCAAGGCCTCCTGCTCTCTAGCTCCCTTTTCACCTCCTTCCATACTCGCCTCTAGGACTTTTCCTGAGTCTCTCCCATCCTATGGAATTCCCTTCCTCAATCTGTCTGGCTATCTCCTACTCTGTTGACTTCTAGGTGATCCCTGAAAACCCTTCTCTTCAGAGAACCCTATCTCACCTCCACCTAACAACTGTATTTCCACTATCTTCGCCAGCTCATCCCACACAGTTATGGTCTTTTGAATAATTTGACCCTCCCTCTTGGATTATAAATTCTAACACGTGGGGCTCTCTGATTCCTCCTGTATTGATTTGTATCGTAATTGTACTGTCTGCACTTATGTTGTAAAGCGCTGTGCAAACTGATGGCGCTATATAAATCCTGAGTAATAATAATAAAAATCAGCCACTGGGAAATCGGTTTTAAATTAATTTGCTCTTCCATATTAACCAGGTTGTGACGGCATGGAGATGTTGGGATTTTTATTTCATAGACTGAATGCCCACGGAATGAAAAGGTCAGTGGGCCCCAACATGAACACCTGGCAATTCTGCAAGTAATAGGGTATATCCAGATTTACCTTTCACCAACAAAAGAACCAAGTCACCAAAGACAGAATAAAAGCACAAGTCCACCTTTTTGATAAACTTGATACTGTAAACCAAGTCAATAGAAAAATCAACTTCATGAACAGCATTTTGTACTTATCTTACTCCTTTTTATGACAAAACAAATACTATCGTATATTCACTCATCCCAATGGGAAACATTTACATTTTCCTCATTGCCACAGGGGTCTATAGAGACCCAGTATGCTGTTTCTATGTGAGCATTCTGTAGACAACTGTAGATAAATCCACACTGACTCAGCATAGCAATGAGCAAAATTTGAACATATCTCATGGAATGCAGTGGATAAGTTCCCAATTAAATATGCTTCTGTATAAGCAATAATGCTAAAGTATCCTAAAAAAAACTCTTAATAACAATCACATGGATGAGCGAGTTTGGGGAGGAGGAACTTGTTTGGCCTGCACAGAGTTCTGGCCTCAACCCGACAGAACACCTTTGGGATAGATTAGAGCGGAGACTGCGAGCCAGGCCTTCTCCTCCAACACCAGTGCCTGACCTCACAAATGCGCTTCTGGAAGAATGGTCAAACATTCCCATAGACACTCCTAAACCTTGTGGACATCCTTCCCAGAAGAGTGGAAGCTGTTATAGCTGCAAAGGGTGGGCCAACTCAATATTGAACCCTACGGACTAAGACTGGGGTGCCATTAAAGTTCATGTGCGTGTAAAGGTAGGTGTCCCAATACTTTTGACAATATAGTGTATATACACACTGTATGTATATATATATATATATATATATATATATATATATATATATATATATTTATATATATATATATATATGTCATGTGCCTGCTAAAACTCCAATTGGATCTGGTAAATACAGACAAAAGTGAAAACACCCTGTAGTGAGGTGGGCAAGAGGTGGCACATGTTAAAAATATGCTCCACGCACAGACTTCAGTTATTACAAAGACGAAGGATAAAGATCAGGTGACCGACCAACAAAGATAGGAAAATAAGTTATTTACAATGATTTTCACAAAGCAAGATAAGTATCATCAGTTTAATTATAGCATACACCACCACTTAGATCATGACTATGCCCACATGAGTTTAAATACACTTGAATATACAATAGATTCACTATTTGTTTTATAATAGATTTTAAAACAATTCAAATGTAATCATTTTTCCTAGATAATATATATAACGACTTTACAAAGTTAGAGCAAAGTGTAATTAACTCCTTCCAGGTGTTGAAAGCTCCTTTCCTTTAATGGGGTTACGCTATGCGGCAATTTTCAGATAATAAATTATGCTTGGTGGAGTGGAACTATCAGAGTCTGTTAATCAAACTCATTAGTTTGTTATCCAAAGATGTTCATCAAAAAAAGATCTTCAATCTGAAGGTAGACTATTTCTGAGACAAGGCTACATGATGGAACCAAATTAGCAGTTTAAAGGCAAATATGGATATAGAGCTGAAAGTCAAAGGAGGTCTTAATGATGCCTGTATCTTCCTAAAACCTCAGGGTAATCTCTTCCTATTGTTCAGCTCAATGCTAACATCTGGAGCCGAATTTCCTATTCCGTGCAAAAAACAAACAGCAACACAGCAGGGAAGTCTGTTCAGATTATCTGTGCTTGAATGTGCACTGGATATAGCCGCATCAGGTCCTTAATGTAGCATTTATCTGGTTTTTATTGAATGGAGAGGAAGGAAGGCACAGATAAGGTCCAGCAGATAAACCCCTACAATATACCACCATCACATAGTGCCTATGACACTATGCAAATTGTATCTGTACATCAGAACATGCTGTATACAATAACTAAACACATTTACTTGAATATCCAATCACCAAATATCCCACCTACGATGACCAAAGCCCTGTCCATCGCAACATAAAAACCCACCACTGCTACTGAAAAAACTTTCTCTTTCAACTTGGCCTTTTTTTCTAATCAATGTGTCAATCCATGGTCATGACCTTTTATTTCTGATATCTGGTAGTTCATGGATACGCATTTCCATCTGATGTACCACAGACATGAACACTTTTCTTTAACCCAGGAAAAAGTCTAAACACTGGACCATACAATGGTTGGCCTTTTCTGCAAGCAAACAGTGAACAACCTGCATTCAGATAAGCAGGGGCTGCACAGAGCTATGGCTATTCCTGATTTGAAGAGAAGATTCGTTAGCAAGGAAATGGTGGGCTCCTGAGAAGGTGAAAATATGTTGTTAGCTGGTCTGGGGCAGGAAAGCCTCTGCATGCCTATGTACCACTGATCAGTTCAGCGGAGACGACTACTGCTAGTGAAGCTGGCTCCAGTCCTGGATTTCATAGGCATTCTGCTCCAACCTACTCAAATCTTTGCAGTACATCTGACCGTTCTGCTCTCACCCCCTTCACCTCTTACCCTTGTTGATTTTATGCTCTTGGCACCTCTCATACTCTTTTCTGACTATTTTTTATCTGCTCGCTACCCAAAGTATGTTCAGCAACATAGTGAGTTCAGGTGTTTCCAATGAAGGGTGCTATTCATTTTACAGTATACAAAGTTATGTTAGACAATAGTATGCTTCCAACCTTGTGGCATCAGTTTGAGGAAAGACTTTTCCTGTTGCAGTATGACTGTACCCTGTGCAGTAAACTCCATAAAGACATGAAAATAGAAGCAAAATATCAAATAGCCCCATAAACAGAGTGTAATCACTCAATCTAGACACATAAGCTTCTGACTACGTGTTTCACTGAGCTTCTGCTTCCTCAGGACATTCAGTGAAGCTATTTTCATGTCAGAAGTGTAAAAAGACAATATTCCATCATATAAAAACAATATGATGAGGACACGAGCACAGATACCAGCAGCAGAGGTGATAATTGTGCTCCCACCAGGTCCCCCTGCCCGGCCAACAGGAGGGTACACAGGATCAAAAGGATAGGTCCAGCAGGTATCACCAGGGCAAAAAAATATATATAGCCACGATGGAGGAGGCCAACATAATAATGCCCATGCTTTTGGAATGGAATTCCAATCAAACCAATATGACTGTGATGGCCAGGTGAGGTGGCCAAACTTTTGGCCATGGGAGGGGTCAGCTTGCTTTTTTTCTATTTGCCTAGTCTACTCCTGGTAGGATGTGCATAAACCCCACTTGTCAATGAAGGGCTGCGTCTGTCAGTGAACGTAAGAGAAAATCCTCTTTTTGTGTTCTGCCCAGATGATACAGTTTAAAGGTTATATTTCATTTGCTACTATTAATAAATGCCCTGAACACCTCATCTCTACATGCACTGCCATAGTAAGTGACAGTAAATGGGCTTGCATTGTTGCTTAGAGCTGAATCACACTCTAGGGCATTATTCATGCAGAGGTGGTATGTTCTTCTTTTGGTTATGTGGTTTTCCTCTGGGTGGTTCAGTTTCCTCTGGCACGGGGAAAAACACACTACCTGGATAATTGGCTTTTAACTAAATGGGTTCTGGTTTGTGTTTCTGTGTGTGTGCCTGGGGCTAGCTAATTAGATTGTAAGCTCCCTTGGGTCAATAGATAATGTGCCTGAATAAAAAGATATAAAAAATACAATATTTATCTATCTTTTTATCTAATCTATCTATCTATCTATCTATCTATCTATCTATCTATCTGCATGGTGGAAAACAACTTTAATGCTGAAATTCAAGAAAACAGCTAAATGCACTATTTTACTTGTCAAATTCCACTAATTCTTTTTAGCCACTGTGATTCACAAACCTTCGCCACATTGATTTTTTCTCTTTTTCAGTTAAAGTGTTACTAAACTCACAGCAGTAAAATCAGTCTGTATATGCAGTAAAGCATGCTTGTTATACTCACTGTGGAACCTAAGAGGTTAATCCTCTGCATTGCGTAAAAAGACTGTTTGATCCATCGCATCACAGCGATCGGTGGTGCCATGGGTCAGTCTGATCCACCACATCACCGACCGAGGTAAAAGGCTTCTATCGGAAGTCTTTTACCATGTGATCAGCCGTGACCAATCACGGCTGATCACAGTGTAAATAGGAATAGGAAGAAATAAATCAGGAGGCCGCCCAGGGGCCACCAAGCAGCCCCTACTAGACCACCGGGTAAGGACAATACAGTGCATTGTAGGGATGGCACTGTGCCCATATGTGATGCCTGCCAGTGCCATCCATAACAGTGCTATATGCACCAGTGCCCACCAGTGCCATGTACCAGTGCCCACATGTGCCACCTATCAGTGCCCACCTGTGCCACCTATCAGTGCCCACCATTGCGACCTATCAGTGTCACCTATCAGTGCCCAGCAGTGCCACCTATAAGTGCCATCAGTGCCCAGTACCACCTATCAGTGCCGCATATGAGTGCCGCATATCAGTGCCCGTCAGTGTTGCTTATCAGTGCCCATCAGTGCTGCATATATGTGCCCCATCATCCATGCAAACTTATCAGTGCCACCTCATCAGTGCCAATCTGTACTGCCTCATCAGTGCCGCCAGTCTAGCCTCATCAGTGTAGCCACATCAGTGACCATCAGTGATGGAGAAAATGTACTTATATAAAGTTTTGTGACAGAAACAAAGAAAAACGTATTTTTTCAAAAAAAATTTTTTTTTTTAATTTGTAGCGCAAAAATTAAAAACCGCAAGGGTGATCAAATACCACCAAAAGAAAGCTCTATTTGTGGGAACAAAATGATAAAAATTTTGTTTGGGTACAGTGTCGCACGACCGCGCAATAGCCTGCAGCCCCGATCTGTGTATTGTGCAAGTAGGGAAGTCTCTTTGCTGTCAGAATACAATGATTTAGTGGGGAGAATTCCCCCATCCACTTTTGAATGTGTGGATGGGGGAATCGGGTCAGTTTTTTCGTTAAACATGCTGGTTGAATGAAAAAAAACAGACTCATCTATGGCGAGCTTTAGACTGATAAGTGTCAGTCTAATGGAGTCTGACACTGCTGGCCCTTCTTCTGTAACATAAAGATATGGTTATGTACTTAAACCGGCTATATTTAGCAGATACATACACTGTGTGCACAATTATTAGGCAAGTGAGTATTTTGACTAAATCTTAATTTTTATGCATTTTGTCCAACTCCAAGCTGTATATATTTGAATGCTTATTGGATTGAGGCATATCAGGTGATGTGTATTTGTGTAATGAGGGAGGGTGTGGCCTAGGGAGATCAACGCCCTATATTAAGGTGTGCATAATTATTAGGCAGCTTATTTTCCTCAGGCAAAATGGGCCAAAAAAGAGATTTAATTGACTCTGAAAAGTCAAAAATTGTAAAAAGACTTTCAGAGGGATGCAGCACTCTTGACATTTCTAAAATATTGGGGTGTGATCACAGAACCATCAAATGTTTTGTTACAGATAGTCGACAGGGTGTTGCAAGACACAAACTAACTGCTAAAGATTTGAGAAAATCAGACGTGAAGCTACCAGGAACCCATTATCCTCCAGTGCTGTCATATTCCAGAACTGCAACCTACCTGGAGTGCTCAGAAGTAGAAGGTGTTCAGTGCTCAGAGACAAAGCCAAGGTAACGAAGGCTGAAACCCGACCACCACTGAACAAGACACATAAGGTTGAAACGTCAAGACTGGGCCAATAAATATCCGAAGACAGATTTTTCAAAGGTTTTATGGACTGATGAGATGACAGTGACTCTTGACGGACCAGATGGATGGGCCTGTGGCTGGATCAGTAACGGGCACAGAGCTCCACTTCCACTCAGATGCCAGCAAGGTGGAGGTGAGGTACTAGTATGAGCTGTATTAAAAAGGTGAGCTAGTTGGACTTTTTCGGGTTGAACATGTACTCAAAATCAAAAGAAAAAAGTTGTTTCCAGCGCTAAAAGACCTTCGGAGTAAAGGCAACCGGAGCATCAAGGAATAAAACACCAAATGTGTGCTGCCCCCCTCGGACAGGGTGATCCGAAAGATACTAAAAAACAAAACAGAAAGGGAGGCGCGTGCACCTAGTGCATTACCATCAAAATTTATTAGAGCTGTGCAGCACAGCTCTGAGGAAGGGGGTGCGCCCCTGAAACGCGTCAGCTGTTACCCCCCCTTGTGCTCTTTCATCTATCCATTTGCATCAACTCGCTTTGGTTTTATGGCTTTGTGATACCACATTGTGGTTTTGCGAGTATTCAGTTTTAAACCTTTTTACAATTCTAATAAATTTTTATGGTAATGAACTAGGTGCGCGCGCCTCCCTTTCTGTTTTGTTTTTTATGAACTCAAAATCAATGCAATCAATCCCAAACCTACTGCCAGTTTTTAGAAGGCACTTTCTTCAAGCAGTGGTAGAGGAAAAAGTCTGCGTCTTTCAAGAAGACCATCACGTGCTTCGAAGTACTTCACTGCATGGCTATCCAGTAAAGGACTTAAAGATAAAACAATAATGATATGGTCCCCTTCCCCACCTGATCTAAACCCTATTGAGAAATTGAGGGCCCTTATTAAATGGAAGTTTACAGTGAAGGAAAACAGTACACCTCTCTGAACGGTGTCTGGGAGGCTGTGGTTGTTGCTGCACAAAAAGTTAATCATCAACAGATCAAGAAACCATCCATGAATGGAAGGCTTTGTGTCAGAAATGTTTATTTGTAAATTTTGAGTTTTTTTTTATTATTCTCACTTTAAGAGCCGGTTCACACAGGGGCGACTTGTCAGGCGACAGTCACACTCCATAAAGTGCAATGAAACCGTTCTAATAGGAGCGACTCAAGTCGCTCTGGCTTAGAAAAAGGTTCCTGTACTACTTTGGGGGTGACTTCAAGTGACTTGCATTAAAGAGTAATTAGTGGTGGTATTGGCGCTGCTCCCCACTCACATACAGTCCTTCAGTGGGATCACAAAACTGAAGAGTCAGCAGTAATATTAAGCACAGCACTTTCACGGACATTTTTACGGATTTTATTTTTTTCACTGACTTTCTTACGGATTATTACGGACTTTTTACGGACCTCTATAATTTGTATTAGATTTTAGTATTTATTACCATTTAAGCACTTTAGCTAATTTCACATTCTGCACATGATAAAGATTTGCACAAAATATTCACAATTGACTGGATATATACCAGAGTTTGCTAGGTTTCAGTTTTTTCTCAGTTTTTTTTTCCTCTGGTGATTGTTACATAGTCCTTTTCTCTAACAGCCCAGGAGATTCACGTGTGTGACATCACATTGGCACATTGCACTTTATTTTATATCCTGCACAATATCATATTATTTTATATATTTCACATACTGTATTTGTTTCACATGAATTTGTATATTATAAGTTGGGGCACATATTGAGCATGAAGGGAGGCAATGTATGGATGTAGTTGGCATTTTTCTTCCTTTTTTTTCTCTTACATATGTTATATAGTCTAGAGATTTTTACATTGACTTACTCATTTCCCTTCTCTACATCTGCACAGGGTTATACACCCATTTTTTGAGCCAGTTGTCAAGTGTTTCTCCATTCTAGATATAATAGTGCCAGCATACTGGAAATTTTATGAAATATTTGGAAAGTTTTAACAGTGACTAATTTTATATGTTTTAAGTTTATATATTTTTATATTTACATATTCACATTGCCCTTATCCACTCCAACCACTGAAGGACTGTATGTGAGTGGGGAGCAGCGCCAATACCACCACTAATTACTCTTTATATTATTAAACTACACTTTGGTGCAGTTTTGGTGGAGGCAGCAGCTCCTAGAATAAAAAAGGGTATCCGTTTGCGCGGAACATATAATATTTAGTTAAGTGACTTGCATTGACTTCTATTACAGAAGTCGTTTGCAAGCAGCGCCAAAGTCACACTGTACGGGGCGGCTTCGAGTCGCCCCTGAAGCCGGATCACTCCTGTGTGTACCGGCTCTAACAGATGAAAATAAACAAGCGAGATGGGAAAATGTTTGTTTTTCATTTAGTTGCATAATAATTCTGCACACTAATAGCTGCCCAATAATTGTGCACACATCAATAGTCTCCTAAGAAAGCCAAAACTTCACTTTTACTTTCTTAAATATTCAGGTTTAAGGTTTATTTTGGATTGATTGAGAGCACTGTAGTTGTTCAATAATAGAATGAATCCTCAAAAATACAACTTGCCTAATAATTGTGCACACAGTGTATATGGATTAAAAGATGTATTTTTGTGCAGGGTTCAGCCTTTATTTCTCTTTCATATATGCATTATGTAGAGTCAGACCAATGCACTGAATCTAGAACATGACAAGGTGGAATCAATTATGGGTTACATTATGAACGAGTGATTACGTCACATCTAATCTGTCTTCGGGCTCCATGGCACACCAAGCTATTTATAGAATTCCTAGCATGTCATATCCTGTCATGGAGTGAAAACCGATGCCCAAGGGCAAGCTGGTGGCTTTATTCACTGACAGCAGACAAACAACAGTGGCCCAGATATTGGGCCATTGGTAATACTTGTGTGTATAAATAGCATGAATAAAACATACAGCACATGATACATAACCTTAGTATCCATATGTTTTCCTGCCCTACAGCAATGACAGCCGTGAAACATGTGAAAACTTTTCATAAAATGATGACTGACAGATCGGCTTCCCGGGAAGGGCAACATTACGTATACATCCGAACATTCTAGCCTTGGCTTAACGTTGGTCAAAGATACTTCCCAGTAAAACATAAAAAATGAACATATATATAAACACTCCTCTAAACAAAATAAAAGTGTGTTGCACTACAGTGATTGCTATTAAAAATACTAAAATACATTTTTTTTTAAAGATAAATAAATAGTCCAGAAAAATCTGTCTCTCAAATGGACCATAATGGTCAAATGGCAAACTCCATAATTCAGTTGTGGATAAGGTTATCCAATCCCTTCACCAAGTGAACACGCAATCACTACAATAGGCTGGACTCTTACCAGAGAGCCTGGACCCTTTATTACGAAGGGTCAAACAGGCTTGATGAGTATGTTTCGGCGGGGGTCATCAGCAGGGGATATACAAAGGAACCACGTCAAGAACAGCTCCAGAGCATCCAGGGGACCCCACCCAAAAGACGATCATGTAGTCAGGTCCAAATAAAACCTAAAACGCTGGATAGTGTAAAACCTCTTAAGGGTTGAATTTAATATAAACTATTATTGCACTTTCATGTATCCATTGTAAAAACAGCATTGCATGATAAAAAAATGCATGGTAAAATGCGCGATAGCAGGAACATACAGCTCAGCCCGACTGGTATCGTCGACAAAAGGACTTCTTCCGGGGCATAGCAGGAACATACAGCTCAGCCCGACCGGATTCGTCGACAAAAGGACTTCTTCCCAGGCATAGCATTAAGCCTGACCGGTTTCATCGATAAAAGGATTGTCCCGGAAGAAGACCTTTTGTTGACGAAACCGGTCGGGCTGAGCTGTATGTTCCTGCTATCGCGCATTTTACAAGTTTGGATGCTTTGTGGCGGCCGCCTTCCTTTTTTACCAAGCAATGTTGTTTTTACTATGGATACATGTAAGTGTAATACCTATATTAAATGCAATCCTTAAGTGGTTTTACACTATCCAGCATTTTATGCTCTATTTGGATCTGACTAAATGATCGTCATTTGGGTGGAGTCCTCTGGATGCTCTGGAGCTGTTCCTGACATGGTTCCTTTGTATATCCCCTGCTGATGACCCCCACCGGGAAATATTCATCAAGCCTGTTTGGCCCTTTGTAATAAAGGGTCCAGGCTCTCTGGTAAGAGTCCAACCTATTGTGGTGGTGGCGTGTTCACTTGGTGAAGGGTTTGGGTAACCTTATCCACAACTGAATCATGGAGTTTGCCATATGACCATTATGGTCCATTTGAGGGACTGATTTTTCTGGACTGTTTATTTATCTTTAAAAAAAAATCTGTATTTGTAATATCAATCACTGTAGTGCAACATACTTATTTTGTTTCTTGGTTTTTTTTTGCTAATATCTTACATTTGTGATGCGACTTTTTTTTTTTTTTTAAAACACCCCCATGACTGTTATTACTTGTACTGCAATAATTGGCTATTGTTATAACTGTACTCTCACCAGTTATTGTGACATCTGTAATTGACCTCACGATCTGGTCAGCAGGCAGGGGCCATGGTGGATGTGGGCATCTGAGGCCCGCTGCTGTTTACTTCCAGGATTTGGTGCAGCTGGCTACCCAGCATGCACCTCCCAGTCTCACACCTGCGCAGTAATGACACTGTGTGGCGCAGTTTGTTAATTGCAGGTTGCATTAGCAATGGCGGCAGCGGCGGAAGTTCCCACCCCGTTGTTATGGCAACGGGTCAATCGGAAGACAACCCAGATGCCAGGGGTCGGGGAAATAACGTCCTCCTTCCCTCCATGTGTTTCGTCCTTTTGCTCTCCACCAGCTGTCACCTCTGCCCCCATGTCTCTCAATGACCCTACTATCCACATCCTCTTCCCCCAGCGATCACAGCCCTTTCCATCCCATCTCTACCACCGCACAATCCCCATTTCACCCCACCCTCAACCCCCCTGCCCTCATTTACCTCTCTTCTCCCACCCTGCCCTCACCCACCTCCCAACCCACCCTTCTACCTACTCTTCCTAGGCGATGGATATTGGTAATTGTTATCGGTACTCGGTGTTAAGAAAATGGTATCGGTGCATCCCTACTTCAAAGCATAGTAAAGTAGTCTAATTTTTATACCAATAGACCTTCTACCTCCCAGCCAAACACCTCTAATTGTTTGGCTAGGAGGAAGGTCCATCCTTCGAAACGCGTCAGCCATTCAAGATCCCGGGGTTCTCCTGGGCTTTGGAGGTTGCGGAGTCGCATGGGATTTTCAGCTATGGACAAGTAGCTTGATAAGCGATTTCTTATCTGATCTTTGTGAGTATATTTTATGTGATTTTATAATGAAAACTGTGGGATAATGCACAAGGCTGGTATGTCCTCTGTTGTTTGTGTTTTATAGGGAGTAGTGGTTCAGTTACTTAGGCTTACAGTCAGGAGATGGGGGTAAATATAAATACTAGTAAGGGTTGATACTGGTTAAAGGGAACATTTCCCTTTTTTAGTTACAAAATGCTCATCAGCCTGTTATTTTTTTAAGTTTTCTTTTTTATCTACATACTTTTCTTGTGTCCACTTCCCAGATAGCAAGCAATTGAGCTGTAAATTTAAAAATTACTTGCTAAGCTATTACTAGACTTGCCAGACTTCACAAGTGTGTTGCACAATTGCAGCCAGTGCGCACTGCATGTCTCCAGATCAACTTTCTTTGTAAACATTCTGCAAGTCTGCTGCAACTTCTGGTTCAGATATGTTGTTCAATAGTCATCCCATTACAGGGGGTACTGTGGCTGAATTTCCATGCTGTAAACTTGCAGAGCTCTTGCTGTAGACTCACCACTGCAACTTTGCTCTTGCTAGAGATTTGCCACGCAAATTTGCTACAAATTGGAAAAGTGTCAACTGGAATTTGTGCTTCAAGTGCTCTGCAAGTGTACAACTTGCCAGTGAAAATGTGCAGCAAATTAACAGACTTACAATTCAACTCTGCCACAAATTTGTGGTACATTATCCTTGCTATCTGGGTTCCTGGTTTCCCTCAAGGCACTAATAAGGTTGCCCCAGCCATACTGATGCCCCCTGGGAAGGCAAAGCCATCAGTACCAGTAATGTTGTACTGTGCATGCAAGAGATGAGCACATGATACGCAACGGTTCATTCATTTGTTTAAAAAAAAAGCATTCCCCTGAGATCTTGCAAGGATTTTTAAAGAAAAAAAAACAGCCCTAATTCTCCAACTGCACAGTATTCCGATAATTACACTATCTATATTTAAAACTGCAAATAATCATTTTGAATAAATATATATCAAAATAAAATGATGTTTTTAATACATTTGGTGTTCAGCTTTAGAATACTCAAATAGTTACAGTCTTCAAACCAACAAGACAGAACAACTCAGTTGAAGTTGCTGTATATGATTAAGACGTGAAATCAATCCTCTTAGAAAAGCTCCATAATTGTACATGAGCTTAACAGGTCATGTGACCCTTATCACAATAAGACCAGAGTGCATAAGCCATGAAGCTGGCACAAAGCATCTCGACCTTTAGACCACCTCTGGCCTCAAATTGTGAGCAGAAAGTTCAATTATATTATAAGCAGAATCCAGATGGAGACAAAGGGGTTGATTTACTAAAACTGGAGAGTGCAAAATCTGGTGCAACTCTGCAAAGAAACCAATCAGCTTCCAGTGTTTTTTGTGAAAGCTTATTTGAACAAGATGAAGTTAGAAGCTGATTGGCTACCATGCACAGCTGCACCAGGTTTTGTACTCTCCAGTTTAGTAATCCAACCTCAAAGTATTTTAACATAATCAGTGCTACCATATATTATTTAGGGGTATACCAAAAGTATTGGGACACCTAGCTTTACATGCACATGAACTCTCATGTCATTCCAGTCTTAGTCCGTAGGGTTCAATATTGAGTTGGCCCACCCTTTGCAGCTATAACAGCTTCAACTCTTCTGGGAAGGATGTCCACAAGGTTTAGGAGTGTGTCTATGGCAATGTTTGACCATTTTTCCAGAAGTTCCTCCACCGCAAACTCACTCATCCATGCATTTATGGACCTGGTGTGCAGTCATGTTGGAACAGGAAGGGGCCATCCCCAAACTGTTCCCACAAAGTTGGGAGTATGAAATTGTCCAAAATGTCTTGGTATGCTGATGCCTTAGGAGTTCCCTTCACTGGAACTAAGGGGCTAAGCCCAACCCCAACACCAGTGCACAAAGCATGGTCCATAAAGACATGGATGAGTGAGTCTGGGTTGGAAGAAGTTGAGTGGCCTGCAAAAGTCCTGACCTCAACCCGATAGAACATCTTTGGGATGAATTAGAGCAGAGACTGCGAGCCAGGCCTTCTTGTCGAACATCAGTGCCTGACCTCACAAATGCGCTTCTGGAAGAATGGTCAAACATTCCCATAGACACTCCTAAACCTTGTGCACAGCCTTCCCATAAGAGTTAAAGTTGTTATAGCTGCAAAGGGTGGGACAACTTAAAATTGAATGCTACAGACTAAGACTGAAATGCCATTATTTGTTCATGTGTGTGTAAAGGCAGATGTCCCAATACTTTTGGCAATATAGTGTATTTATAACTGATTCAATGTGACATTTTCTGGACATTCCCCAAACTTACCCCCTTCCCTTTTCAAAATTCACTGATAACAATCACTTTTTATTTTTAAAGTTCCAGCGCATTTTTTTTATTTCAAGTATACCTGCATACTTGAATAATTAACATTTCATGAAGCCAATTCACTAAAGGTGCAGCTAGGTGGCATATAAATAAGCCCCCTCCAATGGTCAGCGCAACCTCATGGGCTTGGGGGTTGTCAAAGATCAAGTGCTTTGCTGTACTCCATTTTCTCAAAGCACCCCGCAATGCTGTAGGCATGCACGTTAGAATTAACATGGCAAAGAGCTGAACACCTGCAATCCCCTTGACATAAGGAATACTATATGGCAAGCCTAGTGTGCTAGGCTGGTTATGCTGGAAGGGCTGTTATTTGTTAATTTTTGTTTATTTAAAAAATAAAACATATTTTATTCTCCTTTGCCACTACAGAGAGCTCTCATTTGCAAAAATATTCAGTTAGGGTAAAAATTTGGGCATACAATGGCAAGTCAATGTGGGTAAATGTCAGAAGGATGAATTGATATACATGATTCACCAATGGTTTTGCAAGGGCCATTTTTATTAAATATACACCTTAATGCTCTTGCTTTACTCTATTTCAAAATTCATCCAAATGCGTAAGGCAGACTCATCACTCTTTTATTTTATTTTAGATTTGGATTTTTTTTTTTTGGTATTTGTAGAAGTTAGGCTAAATTTGTTTTTGGGCTTCATTTTACCTGAATTTCACAGAATTTTGCTAAAGTGGCTTGCTGGAGGGCATTACTTTGGGAGTCCTGGTCTGGAGAAGGACTTTGTCATCTAAAGTGTTGTGTGGAACCTGGGTGGCAGACAGCTCCTAGGACTTTGTGAGTAAGACCTGGTGTTTGGATTCCCAGGTGTGTCTGCTGCTAGGAGAAAGTGAGCACCAGGGGTTACTGTATGGTCTGGGTCTGCTGTTGTAGAGACCTAGAGTTACTGGCCATTCCCTATCCCCTACAGACAATGCTGCTGCTACAAAATTTGTGCTAAAGAAGGGTATGCAGAGGAGAAGACTTGGAAGAATCACCACAACTCATAAAACATGAAACCCCCTCTCCTTCCTCCTTTCTCAATCTATACAGTCAAAAAGCAGCAGTAAATATAAATCAGACTCAATGGATAGAAAGTAGAACCAAAAATTATACAAGAGGCAGAACTTTTACAAAAGGGTGTCATCATTGAAGTGTACCTAGATTAGCACAATGTCCAACTATGGGCCACGTCCCAAAACCGGATATTGGTTTAAATTGTTTTAATAGTAATCAAGCAGCAAAGTTATTAACAAAAATATTTGTCCTCTGAGCTATGTAAAAACATTTGTTATTCTTATCAAATGTTAAAAAAAGAGTGCACTAAGCCCAACCCACAATTTATCCAAGTCCCCCAAATTGACTACAACTTCTGACAAGCCCAGTAAAACTGGGTCGGTTGGGTATTATGTTCTTTGTCACAACAAGGGTTAATATGGATAGCGTACACTTTCCCCCCCATCATCTTTTATCTATCCCAGGCAGAATAACAAACATAACAGTGTAATTATTGACAAAAGCTGTGTGCTAAGCTGCTTAATGTTTTTTTTTGGTTCCAAGCATATCTCTGGCTAGGCAAGCCGAGAACGTGCAACCCAGCTGATGGATGCACTGGTCTGCCTGAGTTCTGATCTGACATAAAAGATTTAAGAGACCCAAAGGAACAGAGCAATCTCCATAAATCATACATGGCATCTTACCTGACATGCATTGTAGAGCAGCTGATGTTCAAATTTCTTGATCCCCAGAATCTGCTGGAACATTTCGTATAGCTGTTCTTTGCTGAGGATAAGTTCCGATGCGGCGCTGGCGGTCATCCTGGCTTGCTGTTTCCGGGGGTCTTCTTCTCCTCGGTAGATGGCGTCAAATTTAGCGATCCAGGAGCTCAGAACAGTCTCCTTGCTAAGGCCGTCGATCTCCGGGAGACTCCTTACCCTTTTTTCTATGTGCTTTTTGAAGACCTCACGGGAGTCATTGGCGGAGCAGCCCCCGCTTTGCACCATTCTTGCCACGCGGTCACTCTTCAGAAAAACCTGCAATTTCAGATACAAATGTTACTAGATAAACTGACTTTTAATATGACTGTCAATAAATAAATAGGCCCAATGACTGAAATAGAAATTTCAATGACTATTTATGGTTTAAATTGTCAGGCTACTGGTTTTAAGTCTTTTCCTTAAAGTGTTACTAAACAGTAAAAATCAGTCTGTATATGCAGTAAAGCATGATTGTTAAACTTACTGTGGAACCTAAGGGGTTAATCCTCTGCACTGTGTAAAAAGACTGTTTGATCCTGTCTTCTTTGATCTTCCCATTCTTCCACTGTCCCCAAACATCTCCTGATAGTACGGAGCCTTAAGGGCCCTCTGCACATGCTCAGTTTGGCGTGTAATTGCTAGACAGTTTATTTTTTCTTGGGAGGGTGCATGTGACCAGCACAGGGCCAACTAGCACTGTCCAGACAGAGTGTCAGGGGTCCTGCAGCCTCATGGTACAGTCAGAGGAGAATAAAAACTCCTCCTACAAGCTTTAACCAGTGCTCAGCTGGACACTGATAGAAGTCACAACACTGCTATATACTGCTGATGAGAAAAGGTATTTAGCAGTTTATAGTTACTAAAATAATTGCATTTCCATGTTCTGTGTACTGTGCAAGACCAGATATAGTGAATGCAGGGTCATGGGTTTAGTAACACTTTAATATACCACATGGCTGTTCTTAAAGTGCTAGAAAACCCAAAATCTGTTTTTCAGCACGTTTGGCATCATACCTCACTGTATACAATTTTCTTGAACACATCATTTTTTGTGAATCTGCTGCAAATTTCCTTACCAGGGATCCTGCCAGTGACCGCATTTCTTGCATTAAGGGTATTAAGGTAAAAATGTCCCTTATTGCCCTCTCACCTCCCTTTTTACTTACCTGAGTCCTATCTCGATCCAGCGACGTGCCCACCTGCAGCAGCGCTGGTCTCTCTCTCCCTCTTGGCAGGCTCGAAGTCAGCAGTGGGAGCCATTGCCTCCTGCCACGGTCAATGAAATCCTGTGAGGAGGGAGAAGCCCAGCTGCACTTTGTGTGCCAATGTATGCACGCAGTCAAACTCAGGGGCAAGCCTGCAGGTGTGCCACCATAGGAAGCAACTTCCTATGGTGGCACACAGAGAAGATGAGTAGCCAAAAGTGGCAGCAGGGGAACCCCAGAAGAGAAGGTTCTGGGCTTCTCTGTGCAATACAGGTTTACAGAGCCAGTAAGTATACCATTTTATTATTTTAATATAGCCCCCTTGTCCTAATTGGGGGCTACTATGTCAATTTCGTTTTTGGCTGTAGTTTTGTACCTGGTTTTCCTCTTAAATTAATGAGGTGCTCCAGTCAATTTTGTGTTTATTAAAAGTCAGCAGCTACATCAACTGTAGCTGCTGACTTTTAATAGGCAGACACATACCTGTCCCAGGATCCAGCAATGTCCTCACCCGAGCCATTCCTTCCCTTGGTCTTCTGTCCCCAGTGCTGACATCTCAACTGTGGGCACCTGGCTGTGACTTGCTTAAAAATCCTTAGGCCGGCCATACATAGATTGAATTGATGGGGGAAATCAAGCAAATTTCTTTCCTACAACCCGGGGTTGCAGAAAAGAAATCTGATTGATTCCCCCATCAACACAGGCAGTGTTGATGCAAGAATCCCTCCTTCCGGGCCATCATCTTCTCCTGTCAGGGGAGGGTGGGAGAAGCAGCCCCCGCTGGGAGAAGACAGTGATATTTGCAAGAGAATCTGGCAGACTGGTTGTACTCAAGTTGATCGAACTTGGTACATTCAACCTACCCATTAAGGATTCAAATCAGCAGAAGATTCAACCCGTGTATGGCCGGCCTTATATGCTCTCTCTGCTTTGTAATGCTTGGGAGGGGATTGTGGAGTAATGTTTAAAGTGGATGTAAACCTGATTCATGAAATTTGAGCTGGGCACATAGATCTGCAGTGTTTTGTTATCTCTCTTCAAAGAACTATGTCCCGTAGCTGTCTCTTGTTCCGTAGCTCTGTTATCAGCCTGATAACTTCTCACACGTTCTCCAAGACAGGAGATAGAGATGTGTGACGGGGAGGTTGATTAGATTAGATTGATAGATTAGCACACTGCTTGTCATCTAAGAGCAGAGCAATGTACATTGCTTTCTTCATTTGCCTATGAGAGGGGGTGTGTGCCTTTCCGCCTATCAGCTGTCTTGGCTGTTTGCCAATGATCCACACCCCGAGGTAACCAGGAAGAGAAAAATGTCACAGTCACAAAAGAATAAAATAGAAAAGTGGCACCATGGGATTTTCACCCCTAATACCTATTTGTTTTATAAATAAATGTTACCCTTTAATAGATGATTGTTAAGTGCATGTCTCTCTATGGTGACAAGCTGCCTGCTGTTGCTATTGTTTGGTTGGTATAAGATATTGCTGCTTGAGTCTTAGTGACTAAGCATTTTGGTCTGTTAATGGTTATAGTGATTCTGTTTGGTATTTAAGGTTAAAGTTCATTTCATAATTAAAATTATTTTAAACTCAATAAAGAGGCTGCAGCCTAAACTTTTTCACAATCCTTGTGTGTTTATTTTATATTTTAGGTATGTTCTTATGGTATGATGGGTGTTAATGGGGTGTACAATCCCATATTAACACAATCTGCACTTTCTAAAGGATATATACAGCTGAAGACAGCAGATATACATGTAAAACTTATGTAGGAGGATTTGTTTAATGTCTGTGTATCGTCTGAGGCTGTTCACTTCACTGGGTATATGGAGAGTTTACATCCACTTTAACATAATAAACCCTGTCTGTGTTCTTCATTATTAGCTGTAAACTAGATCTGAACACTGCTTGTCCTAAAAGGGTTACACATTTATAAACTGCCCTCCTGCATTGTGTGTTGATGAGGTATAGCTCAGTCTGTGTTGGGACAAAGGCACTGTGAGACTGTATAGAAATTCTTACAATCAGCCATGACACCTTCTCCTTAGAAACATCTAAAAGGTAAGAAACTATTTTAACTTTTTTTTTTTGCTGTGTGAATGGGAACACATAACAAACAGTAGGGTTTTATCAAATTTAAACGCAAAAGAGGAAAACCACTTTAAAGGTAGGCCGGGGGTGCCCCTGTATAAATGACAAACTTAATTACAGCACTTATTTTAATTCTTATTTTACTACAATATTGTTTGCAAATCACAATAAATTATATTATAAATGTTTTGCATTAGACCATAACAATATATCCAACAAAGCCACAAATGTCAGGCCTTTTACTGTATATTTTTGCAGAATATTAATTTACCTTGTAATTAGAAACCTGCAGTTCCTATTATATGAGAATCTTCAGGTCGTCGTGCTGTGCTATAAGCATCCATCGAGCATGTTGGAGAGTATAAGACTCAGCACAAGAGAGACGAACGGCAGGGGACGCGCAACATAAAACATCTAAGAACAGTTTCCTGGCAATATCGAGACCATTTACTGTCACTAAAGCATGCAGATAACCTTTACAATATCAGATACCCTTATTGGATTATTAATGTATAAGAAGATTACCAAAGCAGATTTAAGATTTATAGTGAATGATAAAGACGTCGCGTTAGAAGTTTCCTGCAGTTATTGACATCCGGTCAAAAGTTTAGTTATGTAAACATCTGTGCTTTAATCACTTAAGGACCAGAAGGATTTCCCACTGTAGGACCAGAGCATTTTTTGCGATTTGGCACTGCGTCGCTTTAACTGACAATTGCGCAGTCACGCGATGCTGTACCCAATCAAAATTGACGCCTTTTTTCCCACAAATAGAGCTTTCTTCTGGTGGTATTTGATCACCTCTGCGTCATTTCTGATCACCACTATTAACAAAAAAAGAGCGCCAATTTTGAAAAAAAAAAACAATATTTTTTACTTTTTGCTATAACGCATATCCCAAAAAATATATAAAAAAACAAATGTATTCATCAGTTTTGGCCGATATATATTCTTCCTCATATTTGTGGTATAAAAAAAAAAATAAATAAAAAAAATTGGCGTTTATTGATGGGTTTGCGCAAAAGTTGCAAACTTGAGAATTAATGACGTTTTTACTATTGTTTTTTTTTTTTACTAGTAATGGTGGCGATCTGCAATTTTTATTGGAAATGCGATTTTGCAGCGGACATGTTGGACATTTTTGACACTTTTTTGGGACCAATGATGTTTGTACAGCGATCAGAAATTTAAATAGCCACACATTACTGTGTAAATATCATTGGCAGTGAAGGGGTTAACCTGCAGGGGGCGATCTAGGGGTTAACTGTGTTCCCTAGGCGTGTTCTGACTGTGAGGGGGCTGGGCTGCCAGGGGCATAAGAGATCTAACTGATCCCAGTGACAGGGATCAGTAGATCTCTTACATGCCGCCTGACAGAGCGGGGAACTGCCGTGTTTTTCTTCTGTGCCAGACGATCGTGGGTAGCCAGCGGACATCGAGTCTGCTCGACCCGCGGCCATACTGCTGGAGAGTGCGATGGTCACAAGAGCGCACTGCCGGCGGCACACTCTCGCCCACTAGCAGCGCGAGCCGCCGTTAATAGACAGCGATTCGCACTATCCAGCCACTCTGCAGCAGTAAATGTACGCAAGCTGGTCCGAAACTGGTTAAAATAATGTATGTATACCATTCCCAATCCTGGTCATATTTCACATTTTGTGAAATGAAAAATTAAGTATATTATTGG
The DNA here is from genome assembly GCA_018402905.1 of Glandirana rugosa. NCBI lineage: Eukaryota > Metazoa > Chordata > Amphibia > Anura > Ranidae > Glandirana > Glandirana rugosa. Next base: position 617,214 of record BLSH010153513.1, read on the forward strand.
GCTTATGCAATAAAAAAAAAGACTTTATGTGCAAAGTGGTCTAATCCAACACAGAAGAATTTCTTTTTTTTGGAAGCACAAAATATTTTTGGGACCTGCTACTGATTAGTGGATTTGTCTGGACTGAGACTGCTGCATGCAACATGCTTCTGCTGGCCAATCAGAAATCAGCTGCCAAGGTTCAGGTCACTGTCACAGGTTGGTCACGTTGTCACTGTTGATTTGATCAGGGGGTTGTAAAGGGGCTATGAGGAAATTATGCATTCTTTCTTTGACAATAATAAAATGTTCTTTTGGAGCTCTTTAGGCGTGCTAATGTTTTTGTTTGCAGTCATAAATGATGATACTATCCGTTGACTTGTCACTTCAACATCCACAAAGACCTGGATACATACATTGTATGGAGTGCCCTGAACGGCCTGATTCTCTATTTAAAGTGATTGTAAAGGCATTTTTTTAACAAACAACATGTCATACTTACAATTGCAAAATCATTGCACAGAGCAGTCCTTCTCAGGTCCCCCGACAAAACTCCTGGCTCCTCCCCCCTGCCGAGTGCCTCCATAGCAAGCTGTTTGCTAGGAGGGCATTAGAGCGTGCTCACTCCCGAGCCAGCTTGGTTTATCCATAAAATACACAGAGCATGCCTCGGCCCCCTCCCTCCTCGCTGGTTGTGATTGACAGCAGCGGGAGCCAATGACTCCCACTGCTGTGTCTGAGCCAATGAGGAGGAAGAGAGTAGAGATAGCCATTGCTCTTGCGCACATTGCTGAATCGAGTTCGGGCTCAGGTAAGGGAGGCTGGGCAGGGGATGGGGGAGGGTGGGTTGCTTGTAGAAGGTTGTTCACCTAAATGCATAAAATGCATTAAACAAAAAAAACCTTCCGCCTTTAGAACCATGTCAAAGACCAGTGTGGAGGCTTTTTGTTGGAAATCTTCCCTATACTTCCTGGATTCCCACCTAGGCGTGAATTTCATATTTGGCTGCCCACGGTCTCCAGGGATATTTAGGTTATGCATCCTGAAAGGCCTTGGGGCCTTCCACACTGCATGTGCCGCAGGGCATCATCAGGGGGCTGATTGTCTTTTTGGTTCTTGCAGCAGCCCCCCTGATGACGTGCCAGGGCAAATCTGTGTCATAATGGGGTTGGCTGAAAGGATCTAGAGGAGAAAGCCAGCTCCCAATGACATCAAAGAAGAAGATGGAGGTGAAGGAACGGTTGAAAGCAGCAGAGCAGTCAAACCCTACTAGACACCGCTGTATTCACTGGGCATATAAACACATATGGGATGGGATATAGGATAACCCAGCAAAAAATGGAAGGTGGGGAAACCATGGGGGATGGGGGGAGTGAAGTTCTTTCTTTAAGTGCATAGTATTTCCAGCCAAAACCTCTTTCCTTAGTTTTAGATAAAGTGAGAAATAGTTAGAACCCCTTCCAGGTTTTTAGTGCTCTGATAGAAAGATTTTTCCTCACTTTCTGTTCTGCTGACATTTTGTCAGACAGGAAGTGAGGGTATCTCTCCAACAGCAAAACAGTAGAACAGTAGACAAGGCAAAATCCCCTGTCAGAATTTTATGCCTGTCAGTGTCCCTGTTTTTCCCCGTTCTTTTGAAAATGTTGTACAGGGGGACAAAGTTTTGCATTCCTATCTCCAAGCACATTTTTTCAACAGTTGCATCAAAAATCAAACATCAAGCTGTATGTGCTCCTAGTGTCACATACTCTTAAAGATGTTAGCAAAGGATATGAGTTTGCAGACAGGAGTGGAAGTAAATTCATTTCTAAACCCCAGAATTCCAATTGAAGCTTGAGTGATTCTGAAATAACTCCACACCATATCTAGCATGTATTCAGTTGCTATGGCAGTCCTACAAACTATTTGAATAAGGTAAACTGACTGATAACAAAAAAATTATCTGGAAAGACACGTGTAACATTTAAATAATGTTCATGTGACCTCTTACCTCATAGTAACTCTGCACTGCATTCATAAAGGCCTCATCAGCCACAATCTGTGTTTCTCCATTGAAGAAGGCTTGGAAACGATCCTTAACAGTCTGCAGTTGCTGTTTACTAATCTGTAAGAGAGAAGACATGGAATATTAAGCATGATTCCATGGTGGAGCAACCAGCATGTCCTTACAGACCATTCAAAGCAAATTAATTATTAAAGTAATAAAGCAATGAATTATTAAAGCCCTACTGAACCCTCCTAATTTATTACTGTAATGCAGCCAAGCTATACCATTTATACAGTAATAAAATGTCTCTTTTTTTCTTTCCTATCAGCTAACTTTAAAATCGTGTGTTACCAGCACATATGTGGTTCAAAACACGGCTCTCATGGAAAAGCAATGACTCTGCTCTCTTATGGGGGAACAGATCCCCACTAAATACTGTTCTAATCAACATCATTTTCACTTTAGGAGTAGAAACGTTGATTGGATCAGTGTTTATGGGGGAATTTAGGATAGCTGGGTTTTAGATTGTGGGTGAGAGCAGCAGTCTGGCTGTTCTAGTGCTGCCAGCTAAAGCATTTTAACCACTTAGCAGAAAAAAGTACAGTTACAGTACTAAACTTAGTGTAAATTTGAACCTCAGGCACCAAAAAAGGTGCATTTAAGTTATAAATATGTATATATATATATATATATATATATATATATATATACACACACACACATTATATAATTTAATAGCCACAAAGGATTTACATCCCCTTGGTGTGCATCAAATGCCATAGCCTGTGCAGGAAGCAGAGCTGTGGGAACAATCCAACAATTCCTTCTACTACAGGCTGCCTGCAAAAAACTACAAGAGGGAGCAGATACAAGACCAGTGACCCTGTACAAGAGAGAGAGAGCAGCAGTAACCGGTCTTACTACAGGAAGATGCACAGAAGCAAAGTTTCATACAAGATTAGATCTGCCAGAAATACAAAACACACCAAAATTCAAATAAGAATACCCATTTTTCTTGCATATAGCCACTGTTTGATAATCCTGGAATTCAGCTTTAAAGCATGACATACAACACCACAAAAATGTTGTTTGCGGGACTATTTTACAGCAAAAATTTTAGATAAAATGTACTTTGTCAGTATCCACTAACCCTTACTTTTTACCCTTGTTTGGATTTATACTTTAAATGTAGCCAGATATAGGAATTGACAGTAGAATACGAAGATCACAATATTCAGTAAACACAGGGTGGCAATCCCAAACTTTAATTATTATGCAACCTAGACAATATAAAGGAAGATCCATATATAAAATGCCTAAGCTATAAAATATTTATACAGCATCTATGTTAAAAAAGTGAAATATAGCAAAGTGCCATGAATATTTGGTCAATCCACAGAGGAGTTCATAAAATATTCAATCTGATGTTCTATGCATTGATCCAATATTCATTAGAGAGTTCAGGAAGCACTTTGTAAACACATAATGCTTTGTACTCATGATCTTCTATAAATTTCCACACACTTTTGCAGCTGTGTGCCTCTCGATCCAGCTGTGAGTGAAGTCTGCGCTACACGTTAATCTGAAGAAGTGATCATTGATCATGAAATGTGTTTTTAAATATCCAAGAGGCTCAAGCCTATTGGATCAACGTTGACTTTATCCTTAATCCCGTCAGCTGGGACCACGCATATTAACAGACACCTTTGCAATACTAGTGATACACAGGATTTTGTATGACTATATTACCCTAACTGTTCTAATGCCTCCAACATAGAACTAGGAATGGGCTTCCTCAAGCATCAAGTGCAACCATGGACTAACACATGAACCTGTACAGAGACAGACGTATTCTCCACAAGCTCCAAATCCAGGTTGCATTTGCTATTCTTATGGTCCGCAACTTTCAACCTTGCAACGGCAATTCACAACCTCCCCAGATGTTGACCTCATCTGCTTGGTAGTATAGAATACAATACTAAAGGAAAAAGGTTTACCTTCCTTATCTTTTTCCATTGGCTCCTACTCATAACCTTTTCTGAGAAAAACAAAGCCATACGTACTTTTATGAACAATTTGCACATTCAGCCTGGAACTCAAAAAACAAGACTTCTAAGCCAAGTTTTACAGTTAAGCTATTAGTGATATGAGTTGAGGGCAGCATGTTCCTCCTTACAACTTTCATACAAAAATTCTTAAGGAACACCAGTAGTAGCAAGATGCCTCTTTTTGCCTACATAGATCAAATGTCCTTTATTTTGTAAGGGTTTATGTAGCACCATGCCTAGTCTCTGTCTGATATGCCAGATGAATCTTCATGCTGGATCCAGGACTACTATGCGCTCATAAACACAAATCCCCCTGAATTGCATGTTTCCCTATATGACGCTCTGGGAACCATATATGAACATTCCATTAGAATTAACCGAATAGAAGGAAATCGCTAATGACCTATCCAAAATCTCAGTAAACACATTGTTAATAGAATTTAACTATAATACATTACTAAGATGGTATCTGGTGCCCACGAGAATTGGCCTTATCCAGAACTTTCATCCCTGGGGTCCCAAAGAACTCTAGATGGTTGATTTTGTATATGACTTTAGCAGCTAGGATAACAATAGCGAAACATTGGAAGCAGCCTGTGGTACCGCTTAAATAAGTTGAACGCAAGCTTAATTGGATTATGATTAATGATAGGCTCACCTACACCCTCCATAACACCACCGCAAAATTTGACAAGACTGGGATCCACGAATCAGATATACATCTATTGACTAGCAAGTCCTGAGGCAGTCTTCCTCACCTTTTCTGTCAATATAGGCAATATTTTCTTTTACTTTCTCTTTCCTTAGCTCTAGAACATTGTAAGGAGGCAAATCCTCCTCTATTTTCATCAGTATAATGGTTGTTGCCCCTTGTGTCTTTCACGCCAGGTATAATTTCTACGTCAGAGAGACGCATATCTGATGACCAATTCGTTCTATGGAGTCATAACCTTCTTGGCTTAACTTGCCTATTTTTGAAATATGTTTGCACCTAAAATTTTGGATACCATTTGTACTGATCTTTGCACTTCAATTGTTGCCTTTATAACTGATGAGAATTAAATAAAAATATTAAAATCCCATAAACACAAATGACGTGCTTGGAGTTTGTTTCTGAGATCCATCTAACACTTCCTGGGTCTCCGTGTCTGAAACTACAATGTGTAAGGGATGAATACATTCAAGTACTCAGAGAAGCCTTACAGCTGAGCTTTCTCAATTAATATATGCAGGTATGTATGCTTTAAAATAAAAATATGTTTAAATGCAACTAGGATAGGTGAATTTAAATTAGTATCAACCACTTTTCATTCTTTGCACAGCAGCATTGGAAAAGGAAGGGCCAACATTAGGAGCCAATTGGGTATGCTGAAGAGTACATGTGCTGACAAGGCACATGCTAACAGAGAGAGAGAGAGATAGATGACCTCATCATTTTACTGCTGCTCCTTCATTGTTCAATCACAGAATGAGGGCAGCGAGGTCACCAGGCTGTATTGAAAAACTGCAGCATAGAAAATCAGGTCACCATACCTGCTGTGCTTTTCTTTTGGCAGGTAAATAGAATCCATATATGGAACTTTACATGGATACTAGGATTTGGAATAGCTTTTTTTCAATTTTAACGTTTGATGATGTTTCATATCCTTTTTTTCCTATATATGGAATTATTGTTTTACAAACATACATTTAATAGACAACAAAGGGTTTTCAGAGCACTATAGGTTAGCTAAAGAGAGCACACCCAAAGCAGGTGAACCCAACTGCCACTGGCCTTATGACAAGATGCTTTTGACTTTGAAAGAGAATGGAACCAGTCATTTTACTGGGCAGTAATGGCATCATGAAATTATACAGCATAACTCAGTGTCTGATTTACTGGAAGCTATTTTTTTATTCATTTTTTTATGCATTTAGATGACAGAATTCTTTACAAAAATGAAGTATTCATAAGCTTCTTTGGTGCTTGCATTCTGGATATTTTGGTTATGTATTTTAACGCTCTTTATTTCCAGCACCTGGCACCTTCTTTTATGCAGCAAGGGATCAGTGACCACACAAAGAGATCTAAAGCAAGCTCTCTGCTGCTGGATTTCACAATTCCATATTACAAGCATAAAAATTCTAGTCTGCAATCCAACTGTAAATATGCATTTGTTTCCTGCACTTCGGCTGGCATGGGGAGCTTAGGCGGTGTATCTCAAGTGCTCAGGAGATTTGTGTTTACCGAATTACACATTTCAAGTGGAAAAAAAGAGGACTAAAAAAATGTTTTAACAGGCAGGGCTTTTTTTTTCTCTTGCTCTACTGTTTTCTGATATATATATATATATATATATATATATATATATACATACATACAGTATCTCACAAAATTGAGTACACCCCTCACATTTTTGTAAATATTTTATTCTATCTTTCCATGTGACAACACTGAAGAAATGACACTTTGCTACAATGTAAAGTAGTGAGTGTACAGCTTGTATAACAGTGAAAATTTGCTGTCCCCTCAAAATAACTCAACACACAGCCATTAATGTCTAAACCACTGGTAACAAAAGTGAGTACACCCCTAAGTGAAAATGTAGCCATTTTCCCTCCCCGTTGTCATGTGAGTCGTTAGTGTTACAAGGTCTCAGGTGTGAATCGGGAGCAGGTGTGTTAAATTTGGTGTTATCACTCTCACTCTCTCACACTGGTCAAAGGAAGTTCAACATGGCACCTCATGACAAAGAACTCTCTGAGGATCTGAAAAAAATAATTCTTGCTCTACATAAAGATGGCCTAGGCTATAATAAGAATGCCAACACCCTGAAACTGAGCTGCAGCACGGTGGCCAAGACCATACAGCGGTTTATTAGGACAGGTGCCATTCGCCATGGTCGACCAAAGAAGTTGAGTGCACATGCTCAGCGTCATATCCAGAGGTTGTCTTTGGTAAATAGACGTATGAGTGCTGCCAGCATTGCTGCAGAGGTTGAAGGGGTGGGGGGGGTCAGCCTGTCAGTGCTCAGACCATACGCCGCACACAGCATCAAATTGGTCTGCATGGCTGTAGTCCAAGAAGGAAGCCTCTTCTAAAGATGATGCAAAAGAAAGCCCGCAAATAGTTTTCTGAAGACAAGCAGACTAAGGACATGGATTACTGGAACCATGTCTTGTGGTCTGATGAGACCAAGATAATCGTATTTGGTTCAGATGGTGTCAAGCATGTGTGGCGGCAACCAGGTGAGGAGTACAAAGACAAGTGTGTCTTTCCTACAGTCAAGCATGGTGGTGGAAGTGTCATGGTCTGGGGCTGCATGAGTGCTGTTGGCACTGGGGAGCTACAGTTCATTGAAGGAACCATGAATGTCAACATGCCATGTACTGTGACATACTGAAGCAAAGCATGATACCCTCCCTTTGGAGACTGGGCCGTAGGGCAGTATTCCAACATGATAACGACCCCAAACACACCTTCAAGGTGGCCACATGCCTTGCTAAAGAAGCTGAGGGTACAGGTGATGGATTGGCCAAGCAGGTCTCTAGACCTAAACCCTATTGAGCATCTGTGGGTCATCCTCAAATGGAAGGTGGAGGAGCACAAGGTCTCTAACATCCACCAGCTCCGTGATGACATCATGGAGGAGTGGAAGAGGACTCCAGTGGCAACCTGTGAAGCCCTAGCGAACTCCATTGCCAAGAGGGTTAAGGCAATGCTGGAAAATAATGGTAGCCACACAAAATATTGACACTTTGGGCCCAATTTGGACATTTGTCACATGAAAAGATACAATAAAATATTTACAAAAATATGAGGGGTGTACTCACTTTTGGGAGATACTGTATATAAATGGGGGCAGCCACACATGCTCATTACCTATGAAGCCTCCTCTTCCTGGTCATTCCTTGCTGATCCTACTAGCCTACGTAATGTCTAGCAGATAGGGTATGCCCAAATGAAAACTACAGTCTATGCAATGTCTAGTGGTGTGAAATAACCACATTGATCCTGGTAATTGTAGGGTCTCTGATATTATAACAGCCTGAAATAACCACATAACCACAATAACTGACTCCTAGGAGTCAGAGATCATGTGATCTTTCCCTAGGATTTAGATTTCATAAGAGAGTTTAGGAAAACATGTTCAAAATCAGTTGGTAACAAGCACTAGCACTAAGTAAAGTACACATGGATGGATCCAGGGCCAACTGAGGAAGTCCTTTGAAACAGACGTGTATAACGTGTATAGGGGTGGAGTCACACCTGTGACATCATCCTGTGGCAATATTGTTTTGGGAAATGCAGAGTGGTGAGACAGAAATGGAGCTATATACTTTGTTTATACGGTTTTAATAGCACTTGGAGTGCTCTGAATATGTGTTTTTAATCCTTTAGTATTATTAAATATTATATACAGAGAGTATTGTAGGTCCTATTCTTTGTTTTCAAATTCCATACATATATCTGAGCAGTGTATGCGGTGGAGATAAACAGTATGCTTTATATGCAGTCCTAATAAATTCCCCCAGGGTGGCATAAAGCACATTTTGACCTTATTATATTCCTAGAAGTCAAAATGGAGGTGAGCATTTAATCACAGCACGAGGTGGATGCATGCATGCTATGGACATTGGGTGTTTTTTAAGTGAATTATGTATTTTATGTAAAGTTGCAGTACAACATTTTGTATATTTCCTTGATCCAGGAGTGTTGCTAGATTTCCAACAGACCTGGGGCATTCAGATTAGAATGATGCAGTCCTTACATCATGCCATGGCAATGGGGTGAATCTATATTTCTGCCCCCCATATAATTTCCCTCCATTTGGACAATTTTCCCTTTCCTACTTCATGTTGGTTTCCTGGCCCTTAGCTGAGAAGGATCCAAAACCAAAGAACCTGAAATCACAAAAAGCTCTCCAAATTCCTTACAATGGCACTATTTCCACCAGACCTTATCTTGTGCACCATAATTAAGCTGCATAAGACTAAACTGATCATAGGAATAGCCTTTCATTCAGACGATCGGGAACATGAGCCCTGGGTGCCAAGGGGATTCACTGATTTTTTTTTGGATTAAAATGTTTTAGAAATGATATTATGTAGCACTAATATGTATCCAACTCATTCTAGAGGTTTAAATCCCATCTTTGGGCAAATTTTATATTCCTAATAATAATTCCATTTCTATAAGTGGTATCATCCACCTGATTGTTAAGTGAAAAAGCTATTTAAATCTCAGGATAGGATGGACAGATATGCAATTCCTTTGGCAGGTAAAACAGCGTCATTATATATATTTATCCTTTCTTCTCAGGCGTTTATAAAGTGCCAACAATTTATACAGCATTTTAGATATTGTACAGCACACCACTCCCTGCTCTCAAGGAGCTCACAATCTAAGGTTTAACCAATTACATGAAATTCAGCAAAGAGGTCCAATTTAAGAATTTTCTATTGCTAAAACAGTGACCGCTGCCTATCTCGTTGTTGTTCAGTCGTTTAGTCTTGTCCTTCGATTCTTTGTGACCTCATGGACCACTTTTGTGGTCTGATTTTTGAATTTCATGAATTTGCTCACTTATGTTTTACATTTTAATTAAAAAAAACTTTGAACATTTCCCATTTCAGATCAAAATAGCCATTTTTCTACAATTTCATCTCATATTATTTTCTGCAGCCTTATTTTTCATTGCCAAACATCTTCACCTTCCACTGCAGAATTTTCCTTCTTTCCATAATTTGTCTTGTAGCAGCCATCAGCTTTTCTCATTTCCATTTTACGAACACTTACAATTAAACTCTTATTGCTTTATTTGAAAACTGTTAATCAAATATATTAAATCTAATGAGGTGGTTGTTGAAGGTTCCCTATTTAATTTCCATGTAATGAATTAAAGCATTTGCCAAAAGTTTGTTTAGGGAATATCTCAAATAATGGAACACTGAAATATTTTTTTCTCTGGTCTTTTTTCCTGCCTTTTGTAAATAATATTATTTAAATCTTTCTTGAAATCTCATTTGTTTTGTCTCTCTACAGATCTCTCCCCTGGCATTTTATGATTTATGATTGAATTTCCTAGCAAATACCTTTATTTTTTACGTTAAGTCCACCTTAGAATGTACAGTATGTAAAATAACAACCTTTTTTTATAGCTTTGGTGAGTGTTTAGAAACGCTGTTAGGTTTTAATTGCTGTCTCTGTCCCCACTAGGTAAATTCAACCATACCGTTGGTTCTAGAGTCTATTGTCTTTGGTACAGGAAGGGATGGAAACTAACAAGTTTGGGTTTTCTAAGAAACAGGAGGTGAGGGGAAATCTACTTTGGGATAACCTGTTCTAGTGACAATTGCACTTGGCGTTTAGCTGCATCTGGAGGGCACAACGCACTGTCCATCTGCGCTGCCAGAAGCCTGTGAAACTCAATGAGAGTCTGACAACAGCTAGACAGGGCTGGGAGGTGCACTCAGCAGTACTTCCATTTGGAGCAGCATGAGCCCAGGGGTGAATGCCTGGAACACAAACGACATTGCATTCTGCAATTTTGTCCCTGGACGCATACTGCTCTAAACATATATACCGCTTGGAGAACCACTCAGTCATCTACCCAATGCAGCAAATTAGTAGGTCATTACAGCCAGCCAACTAGCATTTTTAGAATGAGAGGTCAGCAATTGACTGCTTCCGTTTTTTTTTTGTTTTGTTTTTTCATGACAGTTTTCCATTAAACAAACCCAATAGTTTTAACTGGACATGTAATTTTGAATTTTGTAAGCTGTGATATAGACACCTCGACCGATTTGACCATCACTGTTTCTCTACCACAGCTGGATTCATAATACAGATATGGCCAGATATATCAATCTTGCACACAACTGCTTGATCTTACTAGATCTCATCAGAGCAATATATGAAAGCAGTTTATTCTCCTAGGTCCAGGAAAGGATTAATCTCAGCTCTCTCTGAACTGGCACCCTGCTGCTGGCAGCATTATAGCCAATCTACCTTCACCTATACTTACTGCTAAATCACTATTAGAGAGAAAAGAATGTAAAAAATGAGTTTGTGCATCCTATACTCATAGTAATAGAAGATATTATTTTTTGAAGCTATATAAAAGACACAAAAACCTGTAAAATTCATTACAATGAATCAATGCTACCAATAACCAGATAATTAGACCTGCAAGAACAAATCATCTTGTACTGAGATATACGCAAACAAGTTCCTTTCAGTTTCTGATAAATTATGTGGCTTTGCCATACTACTGTTGCATGCTCAGTAAACATAATTTAAAGTTGACCTATACTAAAACAAAACTCTGTTAACCACCCATACCACTGTACCCTATGGTGTGCATGCTTTTTGCTCCCCTTCCCATCCACCGACTGATCTCCCCCCCAAAGATCTGTCTTCCCTTAGAGCTCATTTATACCAGAAGCTCTGTTAGAACACAGCGGCTGGTGTCCTGTGAGATGAAGGCTGCCGTGCCAAGTTGCACAGCAATCTTTGTTTTTTCCAAACTTTATTGAAATTTCATAAAGTGATATTTCATACAGTTCGATCAGTCACAGCACAGTGTGTTGCGGTGGGTTGCATTGCACCATGCTGTGCTGATAAGGAGTTGCATTAGAGAAGAGATATATAAGAGGAGGCTGATCTGTGTCAGAACACAGCCAAGAACTCTGAGTTGGCATTTCAGTCCAGGTAGTACAGTGCCTTGAAAAAGTATTCATACCCCTTGAAATTCAAAAACGTAAATGTATTGGGATTTTATGTGATAGGCCAACACAAAGTGGCTCATAATTGTGAAGTGGAAGGAAAATGATAAATGGTTTTATACATTTTTTTTACAAATAAATATGTGAAAAATGTGGCATGCATTTGTATTCAGCCCCGCTGAGTCTATAGTTTGTAGAACCGCCTTTCGCTGCAATTACAGCTGCAAGTCTTTTTAGGGGATGTCTCTACCAGTTTTGCACATCTACAGAGTGAAGTTTTTGCCCATTTTTCTTTTCTTCTTTGCAGAATAGCTCAAGCTCTGTCAGATCGGATGGAGAGCATCTGTAAACAGCAATTTTTAAGTCTGGTCACAAATTCTCTATTGGATTTAGGTCTGGACTTTGACTGGGCCATTCTAACACATGAATATGTTTTGATTATTCCATTGTAGCTCTGGTTGTATGTTTAGGGTCATTGTCCTGCTGGAAGATGAACCCCCACCCCAGTCTCAAGTTTTTTGCAGACTCTAACAGGTTTTCTTCTAAGATTGCCCTGTATTTGGCTCCATCCATCTTCCCATCAACTCTGAGCAGCTTCCCTGTCCCTGCTGAAGAAAAGCATCCCCAAAACATGATGCTGCCACCACCATGTTTCACGGTGGGGATGGTGTGTTCAGGGTGATGTGCAATGTTAGTTTTCCACCACACATAGCGTTTTGCTATTAGGCCAAAAAGTTCAATTTTGGTCTCATCTGACCACAGCACCTTCTTCCATATGCTTGCTGTGTCCCCCACATCACATGGCTTCTCACAAACTGCATTATGGCTTTCTTTCAACAATGTCTTTCTTTTTGCCACTCTTCCATAAAGGGCAGATTTGTGGAGTGCATGAATAATAGTTGTCTTGTGGACAGATTCTCCCACCTGAGCTGTGGATCTCTGCAGCTCCTCCAGAGTTACCATGGGCCTCTTGGCCGCTTCTCTGATTAATGCTCTCCTTGCCCGGCCTGTCAGTTTAGGTGGACAGCCATGTCTTGGTAGGTTTGCAGTTGTGCCATACTCTTTCCATTTTCGGATGTTGGATTGAACAGTTCTCCGTGAGATGTTCAAAGCTTGGGATATTTTTTTATAACCTAACCCTGCTTTAAACTTCTCCACAACTTTATCCTTGACCTGTCTGGTGTGTTCATTGGCCTTCACAATGTTGTTTGTTCACTAAGGTTCTCTAACAAACCTCTGAGGATTTCACAGAACAGCTGTATTTATACTGAGATTAAATTACACACAGGTGGCCTCTATTTACTAATTAGGTGACTTATGAAGGCAATTGGTTCCACTAGATTGTAGTTAGGGGTATCAGAGTAAAGGGGGCTGAATACAAATGCAGGCCACGCTTTTCACATATTTATTTGTAAAAAAATTTGAAAACCATTTATCATTTTCCTTCCTCTTCACAATTATGTGTCACTTTGTGTTGGTCTATCACATAAAATCCCAATAAAATACATTTCCATTTTTGGTTGTGACATGACAAAATGTGGGAAATTTCAAGGGGTATGAATACTTTTTCAAGGCACTGTAGGCGCTGACCTAGGATGATGCCTGAACAAACGTGGCTCTGTACTTTTGGAGAGAAAAGCAAAAGAAGGCATTGTCAGGGGGAGTACTGTAATCTCTGAGAGAGGCCATATATACATAGAAGTGTTAAGCTACCTTTCCACATGCAGCAAGATAGCCGCACCTCTGAAAAATGATGTTTGGTTCACTTGTTTGGGGCGTTTGACAGGTTGTGAGGAGGCAACATGTCGCTTCCTCCGCACCCGTTTTAACCCCTTAAATGTTGCACCACTGTGCCACAAACAAGTGCATTGCACACAGTTGCAGGGGAGATGGGCTCAGCCCCATTCACTTGAATAGGTCGAGTTTGGCAGCAGTGCTGCCTGACGTATGTGACAACAAAGCACCATTTTTGCCATGATCACAAAGTAAAGCATCACAGCCACACCGTGTGAACACCCGTCTGCTGCCTTTGCAGCTTAAGGGGTGGAAGTTGTGAAGGGGGGGCGCTAAAAATGCAGCTCAACCGTGGCAAAAAAAAAACTATTTTATGTAAATGAAAATAATGGACGTCCCCATTAATAAGAGATATTTGGCAACCTCAAAAAAGCTCCCCATGATAAACAGGACTCCAGTCCCTACGTGACAATTTTCCTGTCTGCGCTCCCTCACAGAACATATTTGTGAGAACGATGGTGGCAGACAAAGAGTACAAGGAACGTCCTTCACATAATCTCTCCGATAAATGCCTGAATAACAATTCATTCTTTCCTTGGTAGTTCAGTAATTTAAAAAGTGTTATGTAAGACATTTTATTTATAACTTGAGGACAACAGCTTTGAAGGAAATCTGCATAATTATACAGAAAAACAAACTGCATAACACTAAATCCGATAATAAAAAGGCAGAATTCAATCAAAGAACGGCACAGACAGAAGAGGAAAAAAACAGGAAAAAGCATTACTGTGATCCCGAGTTCCATTTTGTTCCAGAGGAGGCCTGACTGAAAAATAATAACAGTGGAGGACCTGTTGCTTATGTTACCCTCTGCATATTCCAATTGGCTGGAGGCTAGCATATTAAAGTATGTCTAAACTCAGGAACAATATATATTCCAGCTTACCAGTCCTTAGGGCACCTATGAATTTTAACATTAACATGCATTTTTTTCCTCTGGCTGTTATGGTGCTAGCATTGAATGCAGATGAATATAAAAATTGTTTTTTTTTCATCATATTTTCTGCAAGTACAGAAACATACCTATTGATCCTGCCAAAAATCTTGCGCTTGTAAGCTCCTGTGCAATGAGCTGAAAACAATAAGGCCTAGTTTATAGTAGGACCTAATGCACTAAACTGAAAACAATAAGGCCTAGTTTATAGTAGGACCTAATGCACTAAACTGAAACCAATAAGGCCTAGTTTATCCACTTCAGCCCCGGAAGGATTTACAGCTTTAGGACCGGAGCCCTTTTTGCGATTCGGCGCTGCGTCGCTTTAACTGACAATTGCGCGGTCGTGCGACGTTGTACCCAAACAAAATTTGCGTCCTTTTTTTCCCACAAATAGAGCTTTCTTTTGGTGGTATTTGATCACCGCTGCGTCATTTCTGATCGCCGCTATAAACAAAAGAAGAGCAACAATTTTGCAAAAAAACCCACATTTCTTACTTTTTCCTAAAAATACAAATCCAAAAAAAAAATATAAAAAAAACATTTTTTTTCACCGTTTTTGGCCGATTTATATTCTTCCTCATATTTGCGATAAAAAAAATCGCAATCGGCGTTTATTGATTGGTTTGCGCAAAAGTGGTCGCGTTTACGGATGATGAGAATTCATTTTTGGGGTTTTT
>BLSH010153513.1:643659-668441 GCA_018402905.1 Glandirana rugosa
AGACACAGGATTAGGCACGGGGACACACACACTAAATAGTTTTATTACCGTTAATATGGACTAAACTCTCACGGCGAGTCGTGAGTGCACTGGCCGACCGAGAGAAGAGAGGGGCCTGCTCTCCCCCCTCCCCTCCCTACCTGTCAGCTAGTGACCCCCCACTGCTGAAATAACATTGACATTTTCATACTATCTGCTCTGTCTCCTAATCCTGCGTGCCCCTGTGTGTGTGATTTATAAAAAAATGCAGATTATACCTGATTTCAGAGCACCGCTCGGCACTCACGTCTGTCTTGTCACGACTGATGTCAGCGGGGGGGAATCTCAGCCCCGCCCGTTGCAGCTGTCAGACGGGGAGAGAAGAGAGCCAGCCGGTCACGTGAGTGCTGAGCGGCACTCTCAAATCAGGTATAATTGCCATTATTTTGATAAATCACACACACAGGGGCACGGATTAGGACACAGAGCGGATAGTATGATAAAGTCACAGTGGCTAAACAACCACTTTAAGCCTTTTTTTTTACCCTCCCCCCAAGCAGCAAAGGCAAACGTACAGGGGTATATGAATGTGATGGGGCAGATCATTTTTGTTGTTCATCAATGCAAACTATTGTGGCTGTAGCATGTGTATACCCCAATATTTTTCTTTTGCATTCAAGTGAATAGGTATATGCCGCAACCAACCAACAACATATTGGTGTGGGCTTTTAGGGGTTAAAAAAGGCAGTGAGGGGGTGAAATGAAGCCTCCTAACCACCTGCCAAATGCCCTCTGTTACCCTAGCTAGGACACAAAGAGTTTGATTTACCACAGTCAAATAGACTGTGCACTTTGCAGGTGCAGTTGCTCCAGAGCTTAGTAAAATAGGGGAAGCTCTGCTGACTTCCATCATCCAATCATGTTTGAGTGAAATGCTTTTTTTTACTTTGCATGTGATTGGGTGTTCTTTGTAAAGTGAGACCTTCACTTCATTTACTAAGCTTTGGAGCAACAGCACTTGCAAAGTACACCATCTATTTGCCTTTAACAAGTGTGTCACTGGCCAGATCACCCGCTGAAAATAAATAAAAGAAAGCCTCATAAAAAGAAAACGAATGCAGCTATCACATCTACGGACTTTTGAGCTGCAATACATACAATTTTTGTTTTGGGGTTTAGATACTCTTTACCGAGAAGCTTTTTATGTGACAGCACTTTCCTCCTAACCACAAGTGTCTCCCTTATGGACTAAAATGCTGGAACTGGACGCATGCATACTAAATGCCTAGTGTGCAAAGCACCTTATGCAATGAAGGTTCCTCAGTGAGCTCTGCTTTTTCTAAATAAAACATAAAAAAGCAGGTACAATGAAGAAATGAGATGTCCTGCAGCTTTCTCACAAGGGATTCCATGCTCATTTGTAAATAGGCTTCTAAATCTGATCACAATCTTCTTTAGGCCCCTTTCACACTGCTGCAACTTGAAAGTCGTACGATTTAGCAGCCACGATTTTACCGCAATTTTAGGGAATGCCTGTGTAAACCTGAGGTCTATGGACCTCAAAGTCCGACCAAAGTAGTACAGGGACGTCCCAAAGTAGTACAGGGAAGTCGCACAGATATGAACGGTACTCATTGGAAATCATGGGGTACGACTTGCCATGCGACTTTGCAGCCCCAAGTCGCAGGACAAGTGGCACAGGTGTGAAAGGGACCTTAGGCTCGGTTCACACTTCTGTGACTTCGGATCCGACTTGTGTGATACCCAAAGTCGCAGGACATGTGAAATGCCATGTATCTCTATAAGAGCCATTCCAATTGACAATACTTACATCGCTGCGACGACTTTGATGCGACTTCAGTGCCAGTGAGTGTGAGGCTGGGTTCATATATGCTGCAGCCACAGTTCACAGCAGGGGGTCCAGTGCGTCCCTGTATACCGATTCGGGTGAGAATTAGGTCAGAATTTTTGCCTGAATTTGCACCTGAATCGGAACCAAAAGACGCACAAGACCCTTTTTAAATCACGACCACTCCGGAGCTGTGTGAACCCTCCATTGAGAGCCAGTCACACTCTCCTGTAATGCGAATTGGATGCGGAGAAACCCCTATACTTTGCATATGTGTGAACCCGGCCTAAAAGTCGTATCAAAGTCACATCAAAGATGTATAAAATGCGGACTTCAAAGTCGCACCCACTTTGGAGTGGGCTAGTGTGAACCGAGCCTTAGATTTACCAATAAAGTTTTAGTACGAGGATTGGATATAAATTGAACGGTTTGTTTTGGTAGACCCTCACATTGCACAACTGTCGTATAATATGATTGTACTGTGTGTGGCCTCAAAAAGTTCACAATGTGATTCTCCAAGGCATCAAATTTATACAAATCCCTTCTGGCTCATTTAAAACACTACTGACTTTTCTTGGCATGGTCTCTTATGGGCAATCTAGCTCACATGGGAGAACCGCTGTCTGATGTTTTATAAGTAGAGTGCCCTGATTTCCCCAAGGTATATTGTTTATGTCAATCCCCTTTGAAACAATGCAATACAAATATGAGTTTGCATGATTCATCAGCTATAGGTGTTCACTCGCTTGCATTACTGCTGGCTCGGTGGATCGCTTAGCAGAGGGTGTTTGACAGGCAGTGAGGAAGTGGTATGGTGCCTCCTCATCGTCTGCTTTAACCCTAAGGCCTCATACACACGGACAATTTTTACGGCCGTGGTTTTTAGCATTTTTTGCAGCTCTCCATGTTATTCAATGGCCCCATAAAAACGCAGACGTTTTTGAGCTGTAGAGGGCGTCTGCGTTAGTGAGCAAGCGGGACCAGCGCGTTCTGAAGCTGTAACGTTATGCCGTTTTTGACGCTGAGCCGGCAAAACGCTCACTAACATGCATTAACGCCGTAGCGGCGTTAACCAGCGTTTTTAGTGCAGGCGTTTTCAGGTTAAAAAATAGCAGAGTAATGTTTTTTTTAAAAAACACCTATTGACGCCAACGCTCACTAACATGCATTAACGTTTATTTAAGCTGATGCAAAACGCAGACGAAATCGCGTTTTTGACGGGCCCGTCGTTAAGCTTATTTTTTTTCATACGCCCCTGTGTATGGGGCCTGAAAATGGCAACTTACCATGCCGCAACTGTGTGCATTGCACACGGTTGGTGGCCAGCATGTAACTGCCTAATAAGTGTTAGTTTGGCATCAATTTGTTAGTGAATCTAAATCTGCTAGTACATCCAACACTCCCCTCCCCCCAAACAGACAATGCTGCTATCTGCTGCACCCCTGTGCTTCTTCATCCAATGATTCATGGCTGAATCCAATCACAGCCCAGAGCCCTGTACAGAGGGAATGATCTGTGTCTGTTTCTTCTCCCTGCGAAAAAGACTTTTAAACCCCTTTCACGCTGATACGTTTTTCCTGCATTTCTACGTTGCAAGAAAAACGCAGGAAAAATATTTCCCTTTAAATCCTATGGGACATTTGTGCTGCCCAAAAGCACCAAAATGCAGCCTCCCATTGAAATGAATGGAAATCCCTGCAAAATCGCAGTGAAATGGAACGCAATTTGCATTATTGAGTCGCAAGTCCATTCTTCACAGATGCAGGCAAACCAAAAACGCACCAGAAATGCATATGAAACACAGCAAAATCGCATATGCATTTTTATTGCAATTTTTCTACAGAGCAATGTGAAAGGGCCCTTAATGAAAAGCAGCACATTAACACTCCTTAGGCCACACTTAATCCCTTGATTACCCTGAGATGTTAACCCCTTCTCAGCCAGTGGCATTAGTACAGTAAACCTGCATTCACACTTCGGCGCGACTTTGCTAGGCAAATTCAGTGCGACTTTCAGTGCAACTTCAGGGACTTGAGGCGACTTTACAACATGACTTTTGCCAGACGACCCTGCCTTGACCAATCAGAGAAGGGAGGGAGGTGGCTGCCTAAAAATAAATTCTATTCTTTATACTGTAAAGTCGCTTCCTTGTAGATGGGGATCCGACTTGGAGGCGACTTCTATTGAATCCTATGAGCACACGCTGGATGGAAGTCATCTCCAAGTAGTACAGGAACCTTTTCTGAAGTCGCTCTGACTTCAGTATTGTACATTAAGACGGCTCCCATTCATTTCAATGGGATTTCAAATGTCAAGCGACTTGGGGCGACTTGAGGTGACTCAAGTCAGAACGCAAGTTGCCCCTGTGTGAATGGGCACTGACAGTGTATAGTATTATCACTAATCACTGTATTAGTGTCACTGGTGATGTCAGTCAGCTTGTCTACCTCCCACCCAGTGCGAGATTGTCCCCCACACTATTATAGTCGCATTATAAGTCGCTGATCACCGCCATTACTAGTATAAAAAAATTAACATTTCATTATATATCCCATAATTTGTAGACACTAAAACTTTTGTACAAACCAATCAATATACACTTATTGGGATTTATTTTTTTATTTATTTATTTTTTTACCAAAGACATGTTGCAGAATACATTTTTGTCTAAATGTTTATTTATTTATTTATTTTTTTGGGATCGGTTTATTGCAGAAAGTAAAAAATATTGTATTTTTTTTTCAAAATGTTTGATCGTTTTTCATTTGAAAAAAAAAAAAAATAGTGGTAAACAAATATCACCAAAAGAAAGCTCTATTTTTGTGAAAAAAAAAAAATGATACAAATTTAGTTTAGGTACAGCGTTGCATGCAGTGTTCATTTTGGCAGCAAATTTCGACTTTGTTTTAGTCTTAGTCTTAGGACTAAAATGGCATTTTAGTTTTGGTCCTATTTTAGTCTTCTGCAATCGTTTTAGTTCTAGTCATATTTAGTCAACTAAATCTCCAGTACATTTTAGTCAACTAGTCAACTGAAATCGTTTTAGTCATCTACAATCTAATGGGTGTAGTTAAATTGCAATGCATTATTTAAGCATTTCTCTACAATTTCCAAACTCATTATATACAGCTGGAGTGAAAAATTGAATATGTTATTATTTATGGTATTGAGGTATGAACATGCACTACAGACCAGTGTTCATTTTAACGTCAAATTTCAATTTAGTTTTAGTCTTAAGCCTCGTACACACGGGTCGACGATCGTCTACAACAGGTCGTACTAACGACCGTTGTATGCTAAATCGACCGTTAGTACCCACGATTAGAACAGCCGACGTACAACAGGAGTTGTATGAGCAAACTAGAAAACTTTGGTAGTACCAAAAAGCGGTTGTACGACCTTTGTATCGTGTGTACAGAGAAGTTGGTCCAACAAGTTGTATTGTGCAAAACACGCATGCTCAGAAGTCAGGAACAGCCGGACCCAAATTACATGCACCCGAACTTTCTCTTTATACATTCATAACACGTCACTACATTCAGCTTGGTCGTACGATTCCTTATTGCATGTCAGTACGCGGGATACAACAGCCAATATACGATTTGAGCCGTTCGGTCGTACGATCGTCGACCCGTGTGTACGAGGCTTAAGTCTTTTGACTAAAATGCCATTTTAGTTTTAGTCGTATTTTATTCATCTCAATTGTTTTAGTTTTAGTCGTATTTTAGTCTACTAAAGTGGTATTGAGTTAGTTAACTAAAATGTTTTAGTCTACCAAATTAACACCGGTTGCATGAATGACTGTGCAATTACCAGTTGAAGTAGCGCAGTGCTACGAAAACCTTAGGTTTTGGTTTTGATGTAATCCTCAATTTTTTCTACAAAATAAAATGCCAAAGAATATATACATTTCATTACTGCTGAGTGTTTGTATCACTTGTATTATTTCTCCAGTGCTGTAACTTCCAGCGTCTCTTAATGTCTGCGGATGAGACAAAACTTAGCAGGTCTCATATAAGTCACACTGCCGCTTGCAGTAAATATTTCACCCGCTTTCCTTCTTTGTATTCTGAATGAACAGCGAGTATCAGGAGAGGCTTTGAATACAGATCATCTCATTTATGGTATCTTCAAGCCTTCCTTTTTTTTTCATTATTTTCAGGAACATAAGAATAGCAAACACTATAAGAGCCTGCGGTGGCTGTCCTTTTATCGGTGACTCTCCAACTTGCGTCCGTTCCTCCTCGGCACAGAGCGCTCTTTCAGTTCTGGACCCTTTGTGACATTGTCAGGGGTCTGTCTATGGCTCTTTTTCTGCCTGTCATTCTTCTTCTGCCATTGTTCACAGGATGAATAAAATATGGCAGCCTGCTGTCCTGTGTCTTGTATATCACCAAAAAAGGCTCTAAAGTATGGATTTCCTTAAAGTAGATCTAAACACTAACTTTGCCAATGCTCAGTGTATCATACATAACTCCTGTCTTATTTTTTTAAATAAGATACTTGTTTTCACAATTTTTTTTTGTTCATACATCTCAGTGCTACTGATCTCCGGCAGCCTCTTTGCAGCCACATCCTGTCTACATGTACTCCAGTAATGGCTCCATGGCCTTCCACAAGCTGGGTTTTCTGATGGCAACAACACTGGGCAATGCCTCAGGGTCCTTTCACACGAGCGGATCATTCAGGTCCGCATGTCAGTTTTTTAGGTGGATCTGAGCAGACGCTCCATTGTCCTCAATGGAGCAACGGATGTCAGCGGTGACATCCAATCCGCTCTGATCCTCCAAATACTGACGGATGGAATCCCAATTTTCCATCCATCTGGTGGATTGGATCGGATGAACACGGACAGACGGTCCGTGTTCATCTAATCTCCCATAGAGGAGAATGGAGCTGTGACAGGTCCATTTCAGCACGGAGTGCAGAGACGGTCCTGTCATCCGCCGGCTCAGCGGGGATCAACGGATGGATCCCCGCTGAGCAGCGGAGCCCATCCGCTAGTGTGAAAGGACCCTAAGTAATGTGAGTTGAATCAGCCAGTAGCAGGCTCTAGAGCAGCGCAGTAGCTTAGTGGTTAGAAATGCAGTCGTATAGCACTGAGGTTATCGATCGGTCATATCAACCCCCTTCCTGCCCAGGCCAATTTTCAGCTTTCAGTGATGTCGCACTTTGAATGACAATTGCACAGTCATGCAACACTGTACCCAAACAACATTTTCATAATTTTTTTTAGACCAACAGAGATATTTAATCACCACTGTTCTTTTTTTTATTTTATGCTAAACAAATTAAAAAGACCGAAAATTGTGAAAAACATTTTTTTTATTCATTTCAGTTATAAAATGTTGTAAATAAGTAATTTTTCTCCTTCACTGATGTGCCCTGATGAGGCTGCAGATATGCTACACCAGCCTTTCTCAATCTTTTCAACACAGAGGAACCCTTGAAATAATTCTCCGGTCACGGGGAACCCCTGCTAAAAATTGAAAATCTACAACTCATGATACATTAGTGTGATGGTCAATGGGAAGAATGCTCTTTACGCCTGTGGTCATTGGGAAGAATTACCCCCTTACAGATAGCTAAAAAGATCAATGGTATCTTTGGGAATTTATCTGAGAGATAGAAATTGACCATTGCTCAAGGAATCCCTAGCAACCTCTGGAGGAACCCTAGTTGAGAAACCCTGTGCTACACCGATGGGCACTGAGAGGCGGCACTGATGGGCACTGATAGGCTGCACTGATGGGCACTGATGAGGCTGCACTGATGGGAACTGATGGGCACTGATGAGGCGGCACTGATGGACATCACTGATAGGTGGCACGGATTGGCACTAAAAGGCATCACTGATGGGCACTGATTGGCAGCACAGGTGGGCACTGTTGGGGCTACGTTGATCATCAGGACACTGATGATCCATGCCCTGATTGTCAGTGCCGATGTCTCCTGTGTGGGTTTGTCAGTTTTCGGCTCTCATCTCCTCACGAGCTGTCAGCGTGAGGGGAGCAGTGACGATAACCGACAAATCCTGTTTACATCCGTGATAAGCTATGAGTGGACACAGCTGATTACATGGCAAAGAGCCGCCATGATTGGCGCATTACCCCGATCACAGATTACTGTTGATGCATGCCGCAGGGGGCGCACAGGCAGCAAGGGCATGGGAGGGCGTCATATGACGGCCTCCCGGCAAAGAGCAGCCACGCTGTAGCCGCCATTCAGCTATAGCATGGTTGCGAAGGGGTTGATTACTGTGTAGGATGAAACTCCAACTTAACACATCGCACATTAAGATGTAGCATAACGGACATTATTGTAAGGCCCTTCCAGATAGGTTGTTAGGATGGTTAGGTAAATTTCGTTTTTGGTTCATTAATGGAACTTGTAATTGTTTTGGCCTGTTCTGGGCTTTGCTGGTTGCAGGTTTGTTTGCCCCTGCCTTCTAGAGGAGTGGGCTGGAAAGGTAAATCAGAAACCTACATATTTATGTTGTCTTAGCCAATCCCTGGGGGAGGGCGCCCAGAAGCTGGCTGAGGAGCGCATAAATAGTCTGGGGTCTGGAGCTTCCCGGTCTTGACTAGGAGGAGAGGTTCCCAGCCTGAAGGACTATTGCCCTTCTAGACAGCCCAGTCGAAGTTCATCGAGGTCCCAGCTATGCTTTAGCTGGGGGACCTGTCTTGCTGAATATTTCTGGAACTAATTAAGGGATTTCACTAAGGATCTGGCCTGGAGAGTTCACAGGAGGATATTGGAGGGAGGCATCTAAGAATCCAGGGATATTGTACAGACCTGAGTGTAGGAACCCAGCGACTGTTTGCTGCTACTATCCCTTGTGCATCAGTGCCACTGCTTGCTTGGACTAGGACATTTCTTATAGTGTTTTCATATCCTTATTTGCTACTAGAGGGACTGTATTAAGAAGACTGACAAAGTGAAAAGTGTCCTCTCATTACTGTACAGTGTTTCTGGAGTATCTCACAGCTCCCTGCACCCTATCCAAGTTCATTTAGCAACAAGGCATCAAAAAGACACCCCATAGACTGTTTACTGAGCCAGAAAGAGTGACTGTTGCTGTGTGCCTGGCTGTCTCTGCACTGATCTGGGAATAGAAGTACCCGTGACAATCAGCAGTCCCTTAGGGGATTTGTGTTACATGTACATGAGCTAACTCACTGCAATAGCCTCAGTGGACCTTTACTCTAGTAGTCAATGAAACACAAAGTGGGTGCTCTTTGGAAAAACACGCTAACCAGAACAATCTTGTTGCCCACAGCAGCCTGTAAAAATCATGGTTCAATTTTAACTTCCGATCGCACAGATCTATTGCATTAGTTCCAGTTATAAACCATCTTGTCTTTGGCTTATTCTTATGTTCATTGCACTGCCTTATTGATTAAGCCCTTCAATGTAAAAGCTTTGCGCCTTAATATATATATTGTTAAATAATTTTGCTGCTAACCCGGTAAGGTTTACAGAAGCAGAAAAAAAACACCATTGCATGAGCACAATACAATTAAATATTGAATCATCCCCAAGCACAGGCTATAACAATCTTCTCTTATCGAGGCTGGATAATATATCCAGAAAAAAGGATTTCTAATAACAATCAAGTGTTTGCAATCTGTTTCACTCTGCTCCTCTTTTATTAATTGTTTCTCATCTGAGAGTTTTATAAGCTGCCAATATACTCGCTGAGCGCCCGATCAATAGGATTCTTTAATAGTTCTTCTGAACTTGTGTGCCTAGAAATGAATCTTCTGCACTACATACTAATGCATCAACCTGCGTTACGGTCTGGAGTCATGTGTAAGTAAATGAGAGTGCATGGTAGGAAATTCATTATCCTGATTGCTACAGCAAAGCACTGATTCTAATACTAAGCAGGGGTGGGGTTTAGCTGTAAACATGGCAACCCATGAGGGAAGGGGGGCTCTAATCTGTGTGCCGCTCCTCCTACGCCAATAAAGCTTTTGAAAGTCAACTTACTGAATTGGCATATACCTTATCAAACATTTTCCTAGGCGGCGCTGCCATTTGCAATTGCATTTCTGGCACAATATGGTAGACCTACCCCCTAATCTATTGAAACAGAACTGCACTGCACTTGAGCACCACAAACCAAATATGCTATTTAATTCATTTTTAATATTTAGAGCAAACTCCCCCATCCATCCATGTCTCCAAAACACCCACTAGCACTTCTGGCCTTGACCATTTGGATTAAAGTGGCTGTAAAGTCATAAGGTTTTTTTTATCTTAATGTATTCTATGCATTAAGATAAAAAGCCTTCTGTGTGCAGCAGCCCCCCTCAGCCTCCTTAATACTTACCTGAGGTCCCTCTAGCTCCAGCGATGTTGTAGGAATATCTCGGCCATCCAGGACTCCCCTCCTTATTGGCTGAGCCATTGGCTCCCGCTGCTGTCAATCAAAGTCAGTCAGCCAATGAGAATAGAATGGGGGCAGGGCTGAATGGATACACGGAGCTGCAGCTCGGCTCGGGTGCCCCCATAGCACTAGCTGCTTGCTGTGGGGGCACCCAACAGGAGGGAGGGGCCAAGGGAGCCAAAGAGGGAACCGAAAAGATGAGAAAATCTGAGACTTTACAATCAGTTTAAAGGCAGATGATTCATGTAGCATTTACTTCCTGGAATCCATCTGCCCTTAGCTCAGGCATGCAGGCAGGAGGATGTGCTTAGCTGGGAAAACCTCTCCTCCCCTCCTGGGATGTATGACATCATTTCCCAAGCCTGGAAACCAGGAAGCAACATAAGAAATGTTAAACAAAGAAAGTTTAAAAAAAGTAAATATGATATACTTAACTATCCATTTACTAATGCTATTAGCAAAAGGATTACAAATAGTCAATCTCGATTGCGAGAGTGAAGCTTCCGCTTTAAGATGAAAAAATGCACACATTTTAGTACAGAATATTAAGGCAAAGGACGTACTGTACCTTTGTCACTGATCACACTGACCATGTCAAATTAAAGTGCAAGAACAATAAACCCAGCGGGGATATTCTCCTGCGTAATACTGTCAAGATTTGCCAATGCACTTAAACTGAAGAATGGCTGAGAAGTTTAGTGTGATATGAAGACTGTTGGCAGTTAATACAATTTTTGATAGATATCCCCACCAGAGCTAAAATAGGCATAAAGGAGGGACAAAGGGATTTAGTTCCAAATGAGGGACAGTTGGGCCTTGATGGTAAATTCTGCTCCCCAACTGGTTGATTGAGCTGTACCTGCAGTACTCCTCTTCACTACAGAGGATGTGGTGGTCAGTGCCCTGGAGGAAACTTTAAGGGGAAAAGCATGGGCTTCCATTCTCCTTCCTCCCATGTCATCCAGGCACGCCTAACACTTCAGCTTGGCTCCCCTGGTCTCTGGTCCTGTTTCCCGCAGGGGTAAGTGCAGAGCTGGTGGGGTAGGCAAACGAACGAATGAGCGAGCGACAGGGCGGGGAGTGGCGGGCTGTTTGTTTGCTCCCCCCTAAAAATGGAGCACTTGCCATCACTTGTTAATTCACTAAAGGCAAATAGACTGTGCAATCTGCTAGAGCAGTTACTCCAGAGCTTAGTGAACGAGGTAAAGATTCACTGTGCAAAGAATACTCAATCACGTGCAAAGAAAACAAAAAAAACCTACATTTTTGCTTGCACATGATTGGATGATGGAAGTCAGCAGAGCTTCTGTTTCTTTACTAAGCTTTTGCAGAATGTGCACAGTTCATTTGCCTTCAGTAAATCAACCCCTAAGTGTTATATTGTCAAGGAGATAAGTATAGTTCTGGGGATGAGACATGCAACTGGACGCAACATACTACTGGGTGCAGGTAGAGATACTGTGTTGTGGGGCAACACTACTAGTTGTGGGGCAAAATATACTGTGTAGGCGGGGCATAGTGTAATATGCAATATGCTGATATTGGTCCCCATTAACATTTTGCTATGGGGCCATGATTAAAAGTTATGCTCCTACTGGTTGGTCTAAAATAAAATGGGCCTTGCAGTACAATGTCAGGACCTTGTATGCGTCCCGTCCCCCCCTGTTTTTGGGTGCGTCTGAAGTGCAGCATACACCCTTCTACCAGCAGCCAGTCAAAATCAACAACAGGCTGAAATACATGACGGCTGTGCACTATTCCAAGAGGTACTCCCGTACAGGGCCATATGTGTACAGGAAGGTATGCCTTCAACGTGGACTTTCTGTGGTCAGGGCATATGTCCCTGTACACATATGGCCCCTCATGAGAGTACCACTCACAACAGCATGGAGTGGCATACAGCCTAAGCGTATTGATGGCTTCTTGCAGTGGGCTGTATGCTGCACCTGTGCTCCCAGGTACCCAAAGACACCATTTTTTTGGTGCTCTACAGGCCAATCTGAATAAGGCCTTCATAGGTAATGTTTGGACCTAGGCTTATGCAGGGTGAGGTGCCTAGATAGTATAGCAGACCCTGCATTGCACTGCAAGGTCCTCTTTAAATGCTATTGAATGATTCATTATGAAGTAGTATTAAGGCATCCAATGTTGATTTCATAGCAACCTGCCATTTTTACCATCCACGCTTGAGCAGCCCTGACTTGCGGTGAGCTGTTGCCAATGTGAGACAAAGCGAATGATCTGCAACCGGGAGGTAATTTTCACTTGTCATTCCGCAGGGAGATGTTTTGTAGCACTAACATTCTCGAGGGATGCGAGAGGTCACCTGATGACAGACAGGTGATGTCCACACCATGATTACAATGTCTGTGGTTTACAAACTGTTCTAGAAAACAGCCCATGAGGTAATGCAGATACTCTCAGTTGCTATGGGAGTCAGGAGGGACGTTCTCGCCTGCCACCTGCATAATGCAGTCCCAGTGGAACCTCTGAGGGAGAGTGCAGAATACAGGCATACGACTCCTGTGAGATACTGGCTCCTTAGTAACGTCTATTTGTGTACCCTGGAAGCTCACACTCTGCAGAAATTACTTCATTCCAGCAAAACAAGTACAAGCATAGACCATATGTTCTAAAGAAGAACTCCTGACTATTTATAGTATATGTCTGTACTCTTGTAACCCCCATAAAGTAAATTAAAAATCCATCAATTAGAGTTGTAGCCCCTTATAAATCAGGGCCGTCTATAATATTTATTGGACTCTGGGCAAATTTTGCCCCCCCCCCCCCCCACTCCTTCTGATACATACAAAAAAATAGCAGATAGACTCTAAATCAGTTTACTGCAGCAGATCATGCAGCAACTTCAATTGGTTGCCAGAGGTTACAGCACATTATTACCGCTCACTGATTGGTTACTAGAGGTTACAGCAAGTGATTACCACTCAATGATTGTTTGCTAGAGGTTACTGCACATCATTACTGTTTACTGATTGGTTGCTAAAGGTTACTGCATATCATTACTGCTCACTGAGCAATGGAACAATCCCAAATAATTGAGCAAGTAAAGCGGCACATAAATACACATACTACAGGAGATGGTCAGAGAGTGCGGACATACTACATGAGATGGTCAGAGACCACAGACACACTGCAGGAGACAGTCAGAGACCGCAAACATACCACAGGAGATAATCAGACTGTGAACATACCGCAAGAGATGGCCAGGGACTGTGGACATACCGCAAGAGATGGCCAGAGACTGCGGACATACCGCAAGAGATGGCCAGAGACTGCGGACATACCGCAAGAGATGGCCAGAGACTGCGGACATACCGCAAGAGATGGCCAGAGACTGCGGACAAACTGCAGGAGAGTGTCAAAGACTGCGAACATATGGCAGGAAAATATCAGAGACTGCAGACATACTACAGATAATGACCATAGATCTTTCAGCAATGCACAACTTTACAGTTGAACAAAAGCTCAGGGTTTAGGATAGCAGTCAGGCAGTCTATGGGGGGGGGGGAGACATACCTGGCCAGCCAGTCTCACCATATACTTTCAGAGGTCCAGGGGCAGGGCTCCCACTCAGATATCAGCTCCTACTACAGTGGCTCCCTCCCGAGCATACAGGCTGCATGCGGTGGGGTCAGAGCATCAGTGGAGATCCCAGCCCACGTCCCCTCTCTGCTGCATGTAGAATACGGCGCTGCCTCCCGTGGCCCCAATGCACTGTGCAGTGCCATCATTGGGGCCCAAGAGGCTGCTGCTTTTGGGCCCAACAACAACTGCCCAGTTTATGCTTATAATGAAGGCACGGTAGATGTGCAAACCCAAGTATTAAGATTTTGCTAATTTTATTGCTTATTAAACTCAATAAAAGCACTGCAAGGAAAATACCTGTTGATCTGCAAGGAATCCAGTGTACTTTAACTTCCTGTTTGAGCTAACAACACAGTGCCTCTGCTGCACTGAAATCCCCAGCAATGTTGTCCTCCCTGTCTGGGTCGTCACCTGCTAGACTGTGGTTTCTCAATTAGGGCTCCTCCAGCAGTTGATAGAGGTTCCTTGAGAAATTAGCAATTTCTGCTCTACAGATAAGTTCCCACTGGATTTACTGATCATGTTGGGGGGTAATTCTTCCCAATGACCACAAATGTAAGGAGCATTCTTCCCACTGACCATCACACTAATGTATCATGAGTTGAATGGGGAATTGGGAATGGAAAGTTATTTCAAGGGTTCCTCTGTGTTGCAAAGTTGAGGAAGGCTGTGCTAGACTATAGAACACCCCTCCTTATGTTATAGAGAAGAAGAGAAAGGGATTTGTTCTGTAGACCACGAGGAGAACCCGGCAGAGCTGGCAACACTGATTTCAGTGCAGCAAAGGCATAGTGTTGTCAGCTCAAACAGGAAGTTAGGAGCACTGGATTTCCAACAGATCAACACATTTTTCTGTACTTGCAGTACTTACTTAAATACAGTAGACAAAACATGGGAAAATGTTCATGTATTGCAGAGATCAATATTTTTTAATATAGCTTGACAAAATCTTCATTGTTGGGTTTGCGCATCTGCCATTTCCCTCTTTCAAGGGGCTATCAATTGATGTATTTTCCATTTACTTCATAAAAAGAGTACAAAAGGAATAGTGGGAACCACCAAGGTGGAATTACACATCCAAGATCCCAGGATGGGTGAAAACATAGCCAAGTGGTAAGCAGATCTCAAGCCTGGGGGGTGACCCATTCCACCTGAAATAGCACTTCAGAGTGAACCATCCCTTTAACATTTTAATATTTTGCTTTTATGACATCAGAAAATAATTGTAACATAGTGTGGCCAGATTCACGGAATACCAGGCAGTAATGAAAATGATTCAAATAACTTTCAAGTGCTCCAGTGATTTGCCCTTGTAGAGCAAACCAACGTGTTTCCTTTGATGCGGACCCCAACAACTTCACATATTCAGCGTCCCTTCAATCTTCGCTGCTTTATACAGCTGCCAGAGAGCAAAGATAGGAAGGTGTGTGTAAGCTCCAGGTTATGACTTGGAGCTTACACAGCGCTAAGGACTCTCTCCTTGCCCCAACATCACAATGCTTGGTATCTTAGAAGGCAATTACCAAGCATCAGTGCTATCATATGGGAGCAAGGCAAGTGAGTCATGTGCTCCTCCATATCTAAAGTATTTGGCATCGTTGAAGGGAAGAAAAGGTGAACATGTACTGCTAGCAGGCTTGCCATGAACCAGCTGCTTTGACCTGCATGACCACAAGTTCACTTTAAAGGAGGTGCCAGCACTAGTAAAACCGTTATATGATAGGCTCACTTACACTCATACAGTGTATGAACAATTGGAAATAGGAAAATGTCACCGATGGGGCAGAGACAACAAAAAATGGGGTTCCAATTTAAACTCTGTAAACTTAAACGAGCCCAGATGCAGCAAAATTATGTTAAATGGCATCAAGCCTGAGCGCAGTAGGCTGAATAGGCGCCACATCTGATAATTTTTTTTTGTATTAAGAACAAATTATATTTATTTTTATTATATAAAATGTGATTTGAAAGAATATAAAGGATGGCTTTGTTAATAAGGAACAGTTGGTGTGCTTGTCTCCTGTACATTGGCTCTGCACTGCAAGACTCCCTCTTCACTCAATTTAACTATATTGATGATGAAGGATATGAAACTTCATATAATAAAGCTGTGTTTACTTGTTGTATGACAGTAATTTCCTGTACTACTCCGTGATCGATGCCAACGTCCGTTCAAGTCTAGGAATAGGTCTGATACTGCCAAATAAGCTAATAAGGAACATGGTTGTCTGAAAGCAAACACACTCACATAAAAACTTATAGATTGACATTGCTACAAGATACCAGGTGCCAAAACTAGGGATGCACCAATACCAGACCGAGTAAAAGTTCCAATACTGTTTCTCAAGTACTCACCAGTGCCTATTTTTAGTGTCATGTGACTCATTATTAAATTCACTAATATATTTTTCTAATACTAAATATATTTTATGTGGTTCTGTTTATTTTATTAATAAATTATATATTGCATTTTGAACCGCATTTGATTCAAATGACATGGGAATAAAATCAGTTTTCTATGGAGCCGTTTCACATATGTAAGGGCTGGCCGCAGTGAGATTTTAAAAAGCGTCAGGTACAATTTTCAGTCCGGTTCAGATGCAATTTCCAGTATCATACACCTAAAAAATTTGCACCTGAACCACTTAACAAAATTGCACTGGACCCTTTTTACAAATCGCACTGAAACTGGCCACGTACATATGTGAACCCGTTTTAAAGGTGGCAATTACAGTCTGCGGACTTGAAGGTATCGGTTTCAATATTGGAGCATTTCCACGAGTCAAAGTACTCATGTAAATGCTTAGTATCGGCACAGATACCGGTATTGGTGCAACACTAGCCATAACGTTTCAGGACATGTCTTCAGTCTCACCAGCCGTGTCTGCAAAGTGTCATCACAATCTTTCAAGTGCCACCAACTTAATGGTAGAGGGATTAAAATTAGGACCAACCTGGGCAGTTTGACCAACTTGGCCGAAAATAATGAGACTTATTGCCAGTGTTCTCAAATCAAACCTTGAAGGTCTGATAGGTGAATGATAGTGCTGGACCTATGTGAGTAAAGATTAGTTCAAGTAAATAAGGAGAAAAGTGTATTTTCCTCAGTAAATTTAGCTTGCGATCAAGGTAGGCAGGCACCTGGTTCTAAAATAATTTTAAATCAATTTCAGGAGATGGACGCTTGTACTAGGTGCTCATAACCACACAAAGCAAACCTTGACATTGCCAATCCACTTCTAAAGATGTTGGTTTATCTGGTAAGTACATTGACCAACTGGGTTCAATAAGCCTTGAGTCACTAACCTGGGACAAGCATGCACAGGTGTAAAGTCCTTATTTCATATTTGTTCCAGGTAAGGGACACAGAATATTGGAGCAAGAGGGTAATTATAAAAGCCAGGAAACTAACATTTGCAAACTGAGAAGTAGCTAAGGTAACTTATATGTCTTTCCTTTGATAAGAAACAGATCATAGCTGTATTTTTCCCTAGAAAATTTGGCACACTTAAAGGCCTGTTTAGACTGCTGTGTTATGATAACGCTCTGAAAGATGCATGTTTTACCGCAGATTATCACAGCGTAAATATTGCGATGCATTGCAATGCCATTTGTTGAAAGTGGCACTCCCAATGCAGTCTAGTGGGCAATGCACTGTATCACAACACATATGGCGTGATCGTGATGCGCTGTTTAAAAAAAGTTGCATTTTCACACGTTAAGCACTGTGTATGTGTTTTCATTAATTATGAATTCTGACCAACGCACAAGCAAACACATTGTGGGGTTAGTGAAAAGTTTCTGTGTACTACAGTGAAACGGAAAACCTTCAGAAGCAATTTTCCTCCATTGAGGTCCATGCAAAATGAATAGGCGGGGGTTATGCAGCGCACCTCAGCACACTGTAAAGCAAGTGGCGGCATATGTGTTACTATAGCATGGAATGGTGTGAATGGGCTTTTAGGCCTCATTCACACTGGGCATCAAAAATACCACTTTTAAGGGCATTTGATATTTTTTTATTTCTGCCTCTAAACACCCTTCTGTTTTAGCCTGTATCCATGTGCACATAGGAGTTTACAGGCGTTTAGACGCAAAAAATTTTTAAAAAATCACTTGCGCGTTCAGAAGAGGAGCCTTTCGGTAGAAAAACCGCCCGGCACACCTAAAGATAAACCATGTTTAGTGCTTGAGCGTTCATTCATTTCAATGGCCAGAATAAATTAATATTCTGGCCAATGGAATGAATGAACACCCAAATGCTTGTTGTGCTTATACCCGTTTGCAAAAGGCAACTTTACGTGCTTTTTTTATGTTGCTTTTTTCCTGCCAGGAGAAAAGGCGTTCAGACATGCTGGACAAATACTCAATGTGCATGAGGCTTCAATTCCTGCAGCACAGTTGACGCGTTTCAGCCACCTTATTGGGCCTTAGTCCTCTTTTGTGCCCCATTCAGAAGTTTCATTGACTTACTGTACATCTGAGTGCCACACTGTTTAAGGGACACAACCAAGACTGCCATAGCTATAGCATTTACTAAAGTTGCCAGAATATGTCTCAAACCATATAGAATTGGGGGCTCATTCAACCTACTTGAAGCAAACAATTCACCTCTACAACCTTAGGCCATGCACATACTAAGCAGGCACCATGTTCATCAACAGTTATTTTTTGTCCCTGTATATAAAGGTTCACTCTAAAAACAAATTTTCAGGAACGTCACCAAAGTAAGGGATTAAAGCATCAGGGTCCTACCTTATATTTGGAAGAAAGGTAAAATATTTATTTTTGTAATCAGGATATTGCAAGCTGCATACCTGCACGACTGGGCCCTATTTCTTTCTAAATTCTACCTGGAACATTTTGTAAATGCCTGTTGATCCTGCCAGAAGAACCATTGCCTAGGCAGGTAGGGTGACAATGCTCTTTTTTCTGTAGACAAATCACTATAGCATTGTCACCCCTGCTGCTTCTGCAGCTCCTTAGACGATGGCACCAATTAAAACCCGATCAGTGAAAAGCCACGTCTTGTTCTGCCCACAGCCCTTTAGATTGACAGCACATTGCTCAATCTGTAGGAGTTTAGGGCAGCGATGTGTAGGCCCTGCTCAGTTCCTCCCTCCACCTCCAGCACTGTCTATCAGAGTGCAGGAGAAATCTATCTTCCCAGCTGCATTTAACATGAAAAAAGAGGCAAATTACATTTCTTTTCAGGCTTTTAACTTGACAATTTGCATTGAAAATGCCTGCTTATTACGCTAAGAGAAAATAAAACAAGATGCTTTAGAATGACTTTATACACAGAATCCTTCTCATTCCTTTCTGTAGAGTGGCCATAAATGTGCTGATGTATAAATGAGAATATTGAGCAGGGAGAGAACTTTTTGTCCTTAAAGTCGAATCCCAGGCTATAACTATCTCATCTTAAATCTGCTCCCACTCCCCTTTTAGCTCCTAAGATAATTACCCTGTAGAAGGAAAATACTTATACTTACCTATGTTCAAGGTGTTCCAGTCCAGGCACACAATCAGCTCTCAGAGGCGGCTTCAGGGGAGAGGAGGGACAGCTGACAGCAGATACCCTATAATAAGCCTATCGGCGGGGTGGATTTGATTTAAATTAAGTTGATTTAAATCACAATTTAAATTATGATTTAAATCACTAGTAAAAATTTAAATCATAATTTTTAAAGAGCAACTGTCATCTCTGTCCCGCAGCGGCTCCTCCTCTGACCCGCTGTTGACCAGGGATGTGCAGCCATGAACATAGAAAAAAAAAAGAATAAAAAAAAATACAAAAAAAACGATAGACTTCGAGGGTCATAGCTCGGTGACCTGGGGTCACAGAGACCCCAAATTAGACAGGTAGCTGAAGTCCTACCCCACCACTGGTAAAAATTTGGGGCTCCTATCATCTATGGTTCAGGAGATACGGGGCTCCTAGAGCAGCCTGTCAGAAGCGACATACAGAGCGGCCAGTTTAAATGCAAGCTGACAACACTGGGGTTTATTTACTAAAGACAAATCTACTTTGCACTACAAGTGCTGTAGATCCGAGGGGAACATGCAAGGAAAATAAAAAACAGAATTTTGGCTTGTACATGATTGGATGATAAAATCAGCAGAGCTGCCCCTGATTTCAGATCTTCCCCTCAAAATTATAGTGACTGCATTTCCATGTGCACTTTCAAGTGTGTGGATTTGCCTTTAGTAAATCAACCCCAATGTGTTTGCAGCAGACTGAGAGGATGAGCTCACAGTGCCTCTCCTCACTTCTTGTCAGAGGCACTGAGCTCAACGGATAGCTTGGAGCCTTGGACCAATGGTAACGCACCATTGGCCCAAGCTGTCAAATAAAAATGCTGCAGTGGAGGCACGTCTCACTGCAGTGTCTTAAAAGGGGGTATGTGTCTAAAAGACAAATGCTCCCTTCCAGTCCAGCCCTCTTGACTACAAGGAAAAACATGGGTTTAGGTGTATAAGATTTACCCATAGTCCCATGTGTTTCTCACACAGTTAAGAGGGAGAATGAGAATATGCTGCTGCTGAAAAGGTACAAGCTAAATCATATATTATTATGCTATCTGTTATAAGATAATAATTTATAATTTTTCTATTTACTGTGAAATTACTATTTTGCAGTTATAACTTCAAACTTCAGTAATTTCTCAATTAAGCCACCTGACAGAGTACAGTTTTTGAAACTATAGTAAATTACCTTAAAAATAATATATAATAATTATTTGTATATTATTTACTTATGGTAATTAACTCCTTGCCACCCAGGCAAATTCTGACACTTTTTTCCTACATGAAAAATCATCATTTTTTTGCTTGAAAATTACTCAGAACCCCCAAACATTATTATCATACCCGATTTATATACTGCCAACAGTTTGCACAGCGCTTTACAAAATGAAGGCAGACAGTACAGTTACATCACAATTTGGTACAGGAGGATTCAGAGGGCCCTGCTCGTTAGAGCTTACAATCTAAGAGGGAGGGATTATATATATATTGTTTTAGCAGACACCCTAGGGAATAAAATGGAGGTTATTGCAACTTTTTATGTTACAGAGTATTTGCGCAGCAATTTTTCAAACGCTTTTTTTCTGGAAAGAAACTGTTTCATGAAAAAAAAAAACAGTAAAGTTAGCCTGTTTTTTTTGT
Source organism: Glandirana rugosa (assembly GCA_018402905.1). Taxonomy (NCBI): domain Eukaryota; kingdom Metazoa; phylum Chordata; class Amphibia; order Anura; family Ranidae; genus Glandirana; species Glandirana rugosa. The sequence goes on from BLSH010153513.1 coordinate 664,656, forward strand.
ATAATGTGAAAGATGATGTTATGCAGAGTAAATAGATACCTAACATTTCACGCTTTAAAATTGTGCACACTTGTGGAATGGCGCCAAACTTCAGTACTTAAGAATCTCCATAGACAATGCTTTAAAAGGTTACATGTTTAGAGTTACAGAGGAGGTCTAGTGCTCACTCTAAGGTTCGCGGGGTATGTAACCTGTGTGTATCTGGCTCTGATACTAGCCAGTGCCTCACCAGCCACTAAGCTCACTGCACATCCCTGCTGTTGACTCACCGACAGTGCCATTCACTTTAATGGGATGGCTGGTAATGCAGCAGTGACACAACAAGGTGAGGGACGTGGCAGCAGGTGAGTGGATGCCCGCTAACGGGCGCTGCCATGATCTGAAATGACAGGTGCTCTTTAAATGTAAGGACTTTAATATTTGCAAACAAAATGAAGGTATCCTATTTAGAATAATAAGCTGTCAGGTTAGTAAAACAGCGATATCAGAACCGACTCAATCATACAGTTTGTAGTGTACATAGATTTGCAAAACAATGGGATAAAGCAATATTCCTGAACTTTGTTTTATCTCATGGTTACTGTGAAATTGTGTGAATTCATCAATACAGTGCATGTTATCTCAGCTTGCAGAACTTGGATTCATTGAATAAGTTTACCAAAAATATAAATATTGCAGAATATACAGCCTCATGCCACATAACTAAGCTCCGTTTCATGCTGAATAAACTAAATTAGTAATGTATCTTAAATAGAATACTATCTTTAGATAGATTTTTACTCCAAATGCATTTTATTAAAATAAATTTGATAAAAAAAAAAAAATAATCCAATTTAAATAAAAAAAAAAATCAGATTTAAATAAAAAAAACACAGATTTTTATCTACCATGCCTATTGGCGATGTCACCACCCAGACATTCCATTAATTGCCAACACTTTCTCCTCTCCCAAGCCACTGGGGAGATCATGTGACTGGACAAAAACCAGAATAGGTAAGTACAAGCATCTTCCTTCTGCAGGGTAGTTCCATTAGGAGTTAGAAGGGGAGTGGGAGCAGATTAAGCAGTAGATAGTTATAGCCTGGAATTCCACTTTATTTGAACTGGCACTGGTGGCTATGTATTCCACTACCTGGCCTACAGATAGAAGGGGTATGTGTGCTATGAATTCTTGCCTTACCCTAACTCAACCTTTCCCTTTTCAACCAGGGTGTCTTCTGGGGTCTTCAGGGATGCCTTGCCAAAATGTCTAAATATTGCCCCAAATTGCCCAAAAATTGTCAACAAGCCGGCAGGGGGTTCAAACCTACCTTTTTTGTTACACAAAGCCACAGATTTTTATTGTGCAGCAGTACAACCGTGGACACCATGCAGGCTAGCTGCCAGTGTCCTAACAAACAATGACACCATAGGATGAAAAAGAGGTCATTGGAGTTTGGTGTTGGAGGACATTGGAAGTGTTGAAGGACATTCTTGTTTGCCCCTCTCCATCAGTACTGGGGTCAGGTTGGCTGGATGAGGGAGAGAAACTGAGGAAGAGGAGAATTGCTGGAATACTAATCAATACTGGTGTGCAAAAGCATATTTGCCTTGTAAAACTAAACCACCTATAGTGTTGGGCATCCTACATTTGTGGATGCCGCTGCATTATGTAAAACTATTAGTTTCGTTTTTTACATTTTAGATTGTACATAATTATAAAGGGTGCCTTGACTGAAAAAAAAGGTTGAGAAACACTGCCTTAACTCAATAAAAAGAGGGAAGAATCAACACAGTTATATAGAAATCTTTCTAACAAATGGAAAAACCATTGGAATGGCTTATTATAGTCCCCCAAGGGTTGCTACAAATGGTTGGATCCATACCCGAGCACCACACCAAACCATCAAATCAGGGACAGTACTTTAGTATTTATGACCACCGTTTTATCAGAGGCAGATGGGATTTACAACATTCATTAGAACTGCAACTCAAAAACCAAGAAAACTGTCTAGGAACAACCCAACATTATGAATGTTTACTCCTGAACGGGGGTCCTTTAAAGACTGCAGAGAAAAATGGGACCCATAAAACCTTCTACTATACATTTATTAGCCTCATGTATTCCTTCTGATCCCTAATGGCAATGTTCCTTGCTTCCTCCTTGAAAAAAAGCACTGACGTCAATTTGGCTGCAAGGTCTGTCATATATTTTTAGTGGAAAGTTCCGTGATATACTAGGTTTATAGGGAAGCTATCCTTGAGTTAAAAGCATTTTTTCTCAAATTAAATTATTCCCTGTAAATATCATACACATACTACTAAAGTAGACCTTTCTTCAAAATGTGCAGTATAACAGCACAGTGTATAGAGTGACGCAATATGCTTTACAGAATGTACAGAGTGGATCGGTATCCAGTATAGAACGTACAGCACATTGTACTGAAAAAAACAGTATACAGTATAGAATGTGCAGCACAGTGTACAAAGTGTAGTACTATATATTACATAATGTACAGCACAGTGTACAAAGTGTAGTACTATATACTACATAATGTACAGCACAGTGTACAAAGTGTAGTACCATATATTACAGAATGTACAGCACAGTGTACAAAGTGTAGTACTATATATTACATAATGTACAGCACAGTGTACAAAGTGTAGTACTATATACTACAGAATGTACAGCACAGTGTACAAAGTGTAGTACTATATACTACAGAATGTACAGCACAGATTGGTATGCAGTGTAGAATGTACATCTCAGTGTACGGTATGGGGTGGCACACATTATATAGAATGTCAGCGTACAACGTGGAGTAATTGGAAGTAGGGAATCACAGTGCACAATGTAGATCGATATGTTATACATAATTTGCAGCACAGTGTGAAAAGTATGATCTAAGGAGCTAAAAGCAAGCACCTAAAGGCTGCAATTATAATGGGATAGGTGGGATTCTACCCTGTAGTGTAGGGCTACAAAGCAGATACTTCTCTATAACAGGAGAAAGCCTACCTTCTGACTGGGCATCCCAGAGCTACCTGGACAAAACTACCCTTGTTGGGGACAAGAAGCTCACCGCCTTCAAAGTGGACTGCTAGCACAGTTAGCTTATGAGTTCTCCAGTGGCTATGCCCAAATCCTGCAAGACTTCCTTCAACACATTTGGGTTGATTTACTAAAGGCAAATATCATGTGCACTGCAAATGCACTTGATCCAGAGCTTAGTAAACGAGGTAAAGCTTCACTTTGCAAAGAATACTCAATCCCATGCAAGGAAAATTGACATAATTTTTGTTTGTACATGATTGGATGATAAAAATTAGCAGAGCTTCCTCTCAGACCTTGAGCAAATGCACCTTAAGTGCACAGTATATTTGCCCTTAGTAAATCAACCTCCCCGTATGACCCTCATCATAGTGGCTAAGTGTACTGAGCAGCTATGGACTGCCGTCAAAGGAAATGTTTACAGCATCTTGTTAAATGCCCTATACGATGCATCTTATTGGTTGGGACTATAAAATCGCACTTACGTGATGTCATTGTAACTGAAGACCTTCTTAGTTATGTTTTGGATGGATCATCTTGGGCAGTGTTACTTATGGATGCAATGGGAGAAACGAAAACAAAAATGCTGTGCTTGTGCTGTGAAATTTGGCCCTCTCCATTACCTGAAATACCTGGCTGATCCAGCCTGTTTGTACCCTCCCCTCTGTAAACTGATCACGGTTCATCACGGCTGCTAAGCCCTGACACCAGGGCTGCTTATTGAAATCGCAGGGCCCCGTACAGACTATTTGACA
>BLSH010153513.1:674520-690131 GCA_018402905.1 Glandirana rugosa
TGTCACCTCCCGAGTTATATGCTTAATTTCTCTAAAATTTACTACCGACGTTTCCTCCGTACATTCTTAGGACCTGTTTGTTTCTAATATAATCAGGTTCCAGATCTATAATTTCCTAACAACATCCACCCAAAATGGGATTATCACATGGACAGTGCTACCACGGTAGGTAAAACACCCTTCTAGTTATAAGACGGACAGTTAAGTAGTTTTTCACGTATGAAGGATTATAGATTTAATTTACCTTATATGTCATAGAGTGTTTTCACTCATGTGGGGAGTGTACATTTATATAAATAAGATAGAAAAGTACACTGAGGGTTAAGGCAATGCTGGAAAATAACAATAGCCACACAAAATATTGACACTTTGGGCCCAATTTGAAAATTTTCACTTAGGGGTGCACTCACTTTTGTTGCCAACGGTTTTTTGAGGGGGCAGCAAATTTACACTGTTATACAAGCTGTACACTCACTACTTTACATTGCAGCAAAGTGTCATTTCTTTAGTGTTGTCACATGAAAAGATAGAATAAATATATTTACATGTGAGGGGTGTACTCACTTTTGTGAGATACTGTATATTCCATTTAATTTAGATATTAGGAAGTATGCACTTTTTGATGAATTGACAGGCAGAATATTGATCTTCCCACAAAATGGATGGCACCATCGTGACAGGTACACTATTAGGGTAAAACCCACCTACAACAGTCCTTTAATATCTAGACCTTGGACTAATATAATCTTTGTTTGTCCAGGATTCTTACATGCCTCCTTTGAAGCCATCATTTGAAATCTCTTTAATTCGTATATTGAGCCCTCCACTGTCCCCCTCCTTTAGCAAACAGCTCCGCTAAATTGCTCTGGAAAAAATAGAGGATTGAAAAGAGTGATTAGCATCCTCCCACACAAATCCACTGCATAATGACCTGGCGTTCACGGAGATATGTTTAGACGACAGTCTTACGTGTCTCTTCAAACAGCGAGGATCCAGACTTTTAATAAAATCCCTCTTATGCAAATTGGTGTTTTTGTTTTGCATGTGCAAATGTGCCCCATGCGCACTCATGAAATTAAATGAGCAAAACAGTAATGAGGGCCATATTTCTACTGACTGCCCACTTGGAATGATATTTTTCTCTGTATGCAAACATTGATCAACAAAAGCTTCCACCGCTCATTATGCCTTTGAAGTTTATTGTCAGGTCGTGTTAAGGTGAAATATATTGCAAGTTTACCAGTCGTTAGATGTGGGGGCTGTAATTATTTTTTAAGTTTTTTTCCCCCATGTCTTCACCTGGTGATCTTTCCAGTAACACCCCTCCTGTATTAGAGTGCCCCCACTCTGGATGATTGAGGTAAAGCTCCAATGTACACTTTATAAGCAGTTACGGATTTTTTTTTCTTTTTATCTTATGGGATAAAGGTTTTACATAAATAAATAAAAGCTGAACATTGTAAGCACCCCTGTCAATGGTAAATTGTTTGTCTCATCCCTGTATCTGCAAGAGAGCTTGTTCTTTTGAAAAACAACAGACTTACTGGCAGGATCACCAGATAAAAATAAAACAAAGAATGCTAATATATAATAATATATAGATATAAATAAAAACCTAGAACATAAAAAGCCTAAAAAAGAAAACACATGCAGCCATTACATCCCATAATTGGTAAGCTGCAATATAAATGTTGGATGTTAAATTATATATAAATGTTTGCTTTTGGGTTTAATACTGCTTTAATTTAAGTGATTATCTCATCACTGTACTGCTTTGCTTTTACTGTTAATTCACAGGCTGAGGGTGGGTGCATGACAGCCTGGCTTCCAAGGAAGTGGGTTGAATGATGCTGGCTTTCATTCAACCCGGAATAATGGGTATAACTACTGGTGGGAAAAAATGACAGTGGGGGACAGGTTCAGATTGCAAAAGCATTTTTATTGGCATTTTTTTATTCTGTTTTAAACTAAAATTCTAGAAAAATGGCATTCCATGTTTCATTTGAACACCACAGCCTTCATACAAACAATGGCGGGACCCCTGTACAGATGTTTTTTCTAGTTGTTTGGAGTCCAGTCAGCATGGGAATATCTTCAATCACTATTGCTGGAAAGAAATCCGCTTGATTCTCCCATCACACAGTGTTGATGCAGGAATCCCTCCTGCCGGGCCATTGTCTCCTTACGGCAAGGGGCAGCCGCTTGCGATAATTGCAAGAGAATCTGGCAGGCTGGTTGTACCAAGGTTGATCAATCAATCAACTTGCTACATTCAGCTTGCCCATCAGCAGTTTGAATCTCGGCCGGTTCAGCAGGATTCGAACCATGTATGGTCAGCCTTAGTGATACCAGATTTCACCTTCATGTACAAATGCAAATTCCCTAAAAATGTCCTAGGTGAGGAACAAGTCAACCAGATTTCCATCTTCTTTGTAGTACCCCTTTAATTTTAGCTTAGATATATTTAACATCAGAATAGCAGAGGAGCAAGGTAAGCCAGCAATAAAGAATTCAGGACTAAATAAGATACACTATTGACCGAATACAGAATGCAGAGGACATGATGTAGGAAAATCTATACTCGCATTGCTTTCTTGGCTTGAACTTGGAATCCTTTATTGTCTCTGTATCACTCAGGGATATAAAAATAACCTTGATCGCACAACTAGTCTACTAGCCAGCTTCAAATAATCATCAATAAAAAAGGGACAATGGTGTACAGTAAGGGAAAGTCAAATAAATTAAATTTCCCAAAATAGATCACAGGATAATGTAAATGTAATGTCATTGAATCAAAACAAAATAACAATAAATCCTTTGAGGTGTCCATAATTTAATATGCTGAACTCCGGCATCAGCTTGCTTTTAACGTTTTGTGTTCTAGATGATCTGCAATATGTTCATGTGTTCATGAGTTGAGCTTGATCCCTTGGTGTCACTGGTGGTAGACACCAAAGAACAGACTCTGAAAAGCACCCCAGCTAACAACCAGAAGCAATGTTCTACAGAACAATCAGAAGAACACTTGATTTGAAACTGAAGGTGCTAGAAGGCACTAGGTAAATACTGAGTACTGAGGCAAAGGTTGAAGGATGCCAGTAGAGACAGACAACGTTGATCACAAAGGATGTCTGGATGCCTAGAAGGTGTTTACGAGAGCCCTTTATACACTACAATAGACATATAGATGTTCATTTACTAAGGAAATTTTCCCTTAGCTTGATGGATGTGGTGAACATTCAGTTTGCAAAGAATACCCAATCACGTGCAAGGGAAACAAACACAATTGGATGATGGAGGTCACCAGAGCTTCACCTCATTCACTAAGCTAAGGGAAACTCCCCTTGCAAAGTGAACAGCCAATTTGCCTTTAGTATGTCAAAGTGTATATTAGTGTACCTTTGGCATCATGAAACCCGAATGTGTATCTTCCAGCCCAGCACAAGCACCTTCTTTGGTCACCACCAGCTTGGAAGCTGTTTAAATGCTACGTTTATATTTTAGCACAGCGGTGTCCAACCTGGCTATAAATACGGGCAAACACAAAATCATAAACTTACTTCAAAATTTTGAGTTTTGGGGGAATTCTTTCTAAAAATGAGTTTACACTTAGCAAGCACATGCGGGCATAGAAAAATTTGACAACGTCTCTTTGCCGGACTTTTGTAAGTTTTACCTTCCCAATGAAAAATACCCCAATCTTCACAATAATGTCTTATCCATGACATCAGTTTTCGGCAGCACCTATATTTGTGAGAACCTATTTTCAAGGATGAGGCACATGAACGGAAAAATTAGAACCAAAATATCTGATGAGCACCTTGCAAATTCATTGAGAATCAGAACCAGATACTGATGGGTTCGTTTATCAGAGTGTCAAATATTCCACTTGTTTTATGTTGCCCTTTTTTACTTTTATAATAAAAATATTACAAAAAATTATGTTTTATTACTCAGATAGGTATATTATTTATATCAGTGATCATTAACTTGCGATCTGCCCAAATTTTTGTTATTACCTATCCTTATTTTTAGCATATTTTATGACCAAGACTATTCCTCTTCTTCCAATGTGGCCCAGGAAGGTCAAAAGGTTGAACTCCCTTGCTTTATTACATTTTTCTAGAGTGATCATTTACTCGTGAGACTGGTTGATAAATTTTCTGATCAAAATCACATGAATAGTTTCGTAAAATCCTTTGTGTATCAACAAATTCTAACAATAAAAAAAAAATTCTGACTTTCATTCAATTTTTATGCGTAAATTAGGAGAATATAAGACTACTTGGGGTATGAATCTATAGTTATAGCCTAATCTGCACGCTCAAGATCTAGATGATCAAGAATGGCTATATTGCTACCATTTATTTTTTATGTTAAGTGCAGCCCCCAGGTTGCCCCATTAATTACTGCCTCCTTCTTTCCTCATCTTCATCCTTCGGCAATGAAGTGGAGGCCAACTAGAGGAACCATTGAGAGCTGCGGAGAACCTAAGACAACAGCACAGCCAGTTGTGTAATGATTTCCCCATAGACTTCAGCAGAAGATTTCTCAGGATCTAATCAGTGGGCAGCAAAGGTAAGCAGGTAAGCCTTTGCACTGTTTCTTCACACATTTGCCTTGTTTTTAAAAGCTTACTATTATATTAATAAATCAAAATCGAAAAAAAAAATTGACCCAAAGCCAGTATAAAGTCAGTTGAAGTGGGTTAAACCCAAAAACAAACATTTATTATGGTGCAATTCTTAGAATGATTAGTAAAAACTCTTTATGAAAAAGTCTTAACTGGAGTTCAAATTTAAGGCTAGGTTCACACTATTGCAGGTGAATGCGGGTGCAGGAATCGCACCTGTTCCCATACACGCAACCACCCACAGCCAAAGTGTGCTGCTCTTTAAAAAACATGCAGGGCTGCCATTCATTCTTGATGGCACCCCCACACATCTAAAAACGCAACACGTTTGAGGATGCGGGAACTGCAGAGAAATCACATGCGATTTCCCAGCTGCTGTATTTTAAAAATGCTGCAGGAACCTTTTTCCTGCATGAAATGCAGGCACAGCAGCCCATTCAAATTAATGGGCTTCCTTACCTGCACAAATTCGGCAATTTACTATGCTTCAGTTATGAATGAACATGGTGAGTGATTGGTATTGAACAAAAAGAAAAGGAACAGGGAAAGTAGGGGCAGCGAGAGTGGCATATATCAGTACCAATCCCCTGTATTTTCCTCCTCCAGCCGCTGAATGGCAGCGGGAGGGAGAGGAGGAGAAGCTGACTTTCAGTGGCTGCAAGAGGAAAATACAGACCAGATCCAGTAAGCTCCTCCCCTCCTGTCCAGGTTCTGGGAGTCGGCAAGGAAGGATTATGGTCTATCCATCACCTGCCCACAATCGACAGGTAGATCGTGGCAGACGGGTTGCCGACCCCTGGATTTGGGTGTACCAGGGGTGTGGACACCCCCTGCGCACGAATATGGGAGACACCATAACACAGGAAGTGGGTTACTGACCAGGTAACCAGATGAAAATAAGAGATATAAGCCTAAAAAAGAAAGCAAACGCAGCCACTGCATTGCAATATACAGTGGAACCTCGGATTGCGAGTAATGCGGTTAACGAGTGTTTCGCAATATGAGCAGTTTTTTTTTCAATTCTGACTCAGTTTGTGAGTAGCATAAGAAAAAAAACCCTTTTTTGGGATTTTGCATGGGAAGACCAACTCACCAAAAAACAAATCTCTTACATAAAAATTAACATTTATTGGTATATTTAAAAACCAACCATCCAGACATGGTGATATTTCAAGAGAGAGAATAATGAAAATAGGACAATATTACAATGAATTGAATACATACACTCATGTAATGACAAACATGATAAAATAGACCACTAATCTGCCAAACAAGGGCAGAAAAATTATCCAACGCGTTTCGATGTTTAATCAGATATCTTCTTCAGGGGTAAGTGGTCAAAATAATTAAAAAACACCCTCACATATTAGAGGATACTCTAGGATCTTTTTTGAAAAGGTTACATATAACCCCTCTTTTCCTCCCAAATATAGGGATATATACCGAATCGACAGCAATTTGGATGAAAGAAATCTATAGCCAAATAGGAAAGATGGCTGGGGAAGTATCCATGTGGTGAGGATAAGCTGGGCTGGTAGGCACAAATATGAATAGTAAACTCAGTTCACGATTGTAAGGGTTGGGAAATCAACAAACCGAATGGCAGTATGGCAGGAAAGAAATTGATACTGCGCAGCCTAGTGGAGCTTAAACTTCTAATGTAAACATCATACAATAAAGTGCAAACGTAGCAGTAAACAAAATAGGTGCTTCTTATATCACGTATATAAATATATTACATATAGTGCATATTATAGAGCTGTGCCATATAGCAATAGTTATTCTTCAAAAATATCACCGATAGTGGCTGCAGTGTAATCCCATAAATGGTGTTAAACAATGATTGACACAAAAGTTACAGGCTCTATGAGCTGGTGACAAAGTGCAATCAGTGCGATTTATGCTTTCAAAAAACTGAAGTGATTCACTCGTGCAGACCCAGCCAATTTTGGGGGGAGTCCTTAGCACACAGCTAAAAGGACTATTGGAAATGTTTTGTGATCCCCGTCCCGTGCTCACAGAACTCTCACCTCCAAATAGTAGGACAGTCGCCTATGTATAACCATTCCTCTCTTACTGTGGCGCCTTCTCCTTTCAGACCCGTCCTCCTTATTCCTCCTCATTTTCCTGCTAAATGCGGTTAACTTCCACCATTATTATAATTCATTCATACAGGAACCCGGTAGAGATAAAAATAAAGACTCCCATAGTGTAGTATGTAAAGGTCAAACAATACTGTTTATTCTGGCCAAATGCCTACTTACATTTATGGAAAGAATCAATGCAATGAAATGAAAGACACAGCAGCTGTATGCCTCTTACTCTGCCTCACACTGTGTGTCCAATAACGTACGTCCTCCGGTCACTTCCGCCTACGCGTTACGTCTCGTCACGTGACTTCATCAGGGTCTGTAACTTTTGTGTCAATCATTGTTTAACACCATTTATGGGATTACACTGCAGCCACTATCGGTGATATTTTTGAAGAATAACTATTGCTATATGGCACAGCTCTATAATATGCACTTTATGTAATATATTTATATACATGATATAAGAAGAACCTATTTCGTTTACTGCTACATTTGCACTTTATTGTATGATGTTTACATTAGAAGTTTAGGCTCCACTAGGCTGCACAGTATCAATTTCTTTACTGTTGTTCATATATTGTGATATATATTAGATATTGCAGCAACCCCTGGTTTACATATATTCACATTATTTTGTTTGGGCACACTTTATGCACTTTTTGCACTAGTTAGCAGTCAGAGAGTGGCGTGAGGCTTATCCTATTATTAGTATGGCAGGAAACATGGCCGTAGCAAAGCTACATGCCACGTATCCAGCTAGAGGAGCCCCAAAGGGAAACCGAACAGGGACACGGTAGATAAACCCACCCAAGTGGGAAAAGGCAGTATATCTTAGGTTCGCCAGGTGTATGTGTACCGTCCGTCATGCAGCAGCCGCAATGAGCCCTGAATAGTGTCTCGCATAAGGAGTAAAAATTTGCCTTTTGCATGCAATATCGCAAATGGCCAGGTTTTCGGGGCGCTGGTGAGCCTCGGAGGCGGCCAGAAATTCACGGCATTCCTCAGAAATACCGAAAGTGTAAACACTTTCCGAGCATTGCCGAGTGACCCCAACGTTTTATAGGCTCACCAGCCCCCTTCTTAAATCTGGCCACATGCAGTATTGCATAAACCAGTGCCCCCGGACCTCTGGTCACAGACAGTACTGCATTGACAAGCAGTGACTGTGGAACGAGTTAATCGAGTTTCCATTGTTTCCTGTGGGGAAACTTGCTTTGATATACGAGTGCTTTGGATTACAAGCCTTCTCCTGGAACGGATTATGCTCATAATCCAAGGTTCCACTGTATTACATTTTTGTTTTAGGGTTTATTATCGCTTTAAGGCATTAGCATCTAGTGTTTCTGTATAATGACAATCACAGTAAGCTGAATATTAACACCTGTAAACCAGTTTTGACTATCTATATTGAATCTATCCTATAGCAGTGCAAATTCCACCATGACAGAATATAAATCACAGCCAGGATCCTCTTAGCAAACGTGTCACTTTCCCTCTCCCTGTCTGTACACATCAAAGCTTCATGGAAGTAGCTGCACTTTATCTTAGTTAAAGGTGTTAAGTGGGAAGGAATTGGGAGCGCTCAAAGACAGAATGCATCAGGACAAGCTCTCCATCAATAACACATCCTCCTTATCAATTTCCCATTATTGTCATTCACCTTTCTCGTTTAAAAACTGAGAGATTATAAACAACCGGGCTCTAAAGTACCCTACGTGATCCCGTGTCTTTCCATCCCTACTAAACACTAAATGAATTGCAGCAAACAGCCATATTTGCTTGAGTTAAAGCAGAACTTCTCTCTCTCAATCTTCATTGACTATTTTAATCCTTATGCTGCCAGCATTAGTAAATGGACAGGAAAGTATATCATATTTGCCTGTATTAAACTTTTTTTTTTTTTTTACATTTTTTCAATTACTTCCTGGTTTTCATGCCTAGGCAAATTATGTCATAGATCCCAGGAGTCTTCAGTAGAGGAGGAGGGACTTTCTCAGCTAAGCACAGCCTCTCCTGCTTGCATGCCTGAGCTAAGGGCAGGTGGATTCCAGGAAGTAAATGCTACATAAATCATCTGCCCTTACTTAAACACTTGCCGACCAGCTGCCAGCAGCATTTTTTTTTTAGTGCTGGCCTTTTTCTTTTTTTTTTTTGGTGCTGGCCAATTATTTTTTTTTCATCTTGGACCAAGGATCAATCAGTTTTTCCGTTTTCTTTTTAGGAATTATATATATTCCGGGCTGAAGGAATTGCTTTGTTTATGTTTTGTGGAGTCTCTTATCATTCCAGTGTTTTCTTTTGAATGTCAGAGAGCCACTGCCAGGTTTTTGTACTCACCTGACACGCCGAATGGCTTACACCAGCCTAGTCAGGTGACTTATTTATTATAAGTGGAGCTTATGGGCTTACAACTTTATGGTATTGATAAAGCACTCAGAGTGTGAAACGTGTCTACCTACTTGACCTTCCTCTACCCATACCGGTTTTGTGCTTTTATACTATTGAATAAAGGAACTTTGTTATATTTTTTCAACGGGAGTGCAGCCAATCCTATTTTCTTTCTACCAGGTTGGCTCTCCTGCGCAAATCGCCGTAGCTGTACGGCGGTCTCTGCATGGGAGATAGCGTGCACCCACTGCAGGCCACGGGAGCGTGCCTGAGGTGTTTGGGGGTTCTAAGTGGTTTTCTAGCAAAAAAAAATAATGATTTTAACTTGAAATCAACACGTGCCAGAAAAAAGGTTTGGTCTTTAAGACCCCTTTCACACCAATGTGTTTTTCAGGCGTTTTAGCGCTAAAAATAGCGCCTTTAAAGCGCCTGAAAAACTCCCCCCCCATCCACCCCAGTGTGAAAGCCTGAGTGCTTTCTCCCTGGGGCAGTGCGCTTGTGGGATGGTAAAAAAAGTCCTGCAAGCTGCATCTTTGGGCGGCGTGGGAGCGGTGTATTCACCAATCCTCAACCGCCCCTACCCAATGAAAACAATGCGGCAGCACTCCCAAAGTACCTGAACACCGTTTCGGAAGCACCGCTAATGCCACTTTTAACCCCTTTTTAACCCCTTGTGGGTGGGTTAAAAGCGCACCGCTGCCGCCCGCATAGCGGTGCCAAATCGCCGATATAAACAGCGGTAAAACGCCGCAAATTAGCGGTGTTTTACCGCTAACGCTCAGGCGACCCTGGTGTGAAAGAGGTCTTAGTGATTAAACTGACCTAATTTTACAAACAACGTTCATTCCTTTGATCTAGAACAAAACATTGCAATGTTTATAGTTAACGCTGAGGAATGTTTTGAAACTTGGCAGACTGCCTGTTTTTTTTTGTTTTTTTGACAGTGAGTGGCTCTTCACTTGTCACATAGAATCAAGGAAATGTCGGGTTGAGATTGTCAGGGGGGTTGAATCGATATTGCAATCTTTTCACTATTAATCATGCAGCTCTAATAGCACTGCATATCAGGAAGACCCTGCATTTGCAATGATAAAATATGGCTGCCTCCACATACATACATAAAAGTACAAAGTATAGATATTAAAAAAAAATTAACACTTACTGAATATTCACACCCAGCAGGCCAATTTTATGTGGATGACAAGAGCAGTTTGGTGCTACTTTCTAAAATTCATTACTGTTCTTAAATGGTACATACATTGGCTTGCTTATAATTTGTTACTGTATTTGAATCCGACATACAATGTGAAACAAAGATAAATTGTGCAGTAGCACAGAAAGCCCTTTGCCGGTTAATTCTAAACTGCAAAACAGATAGCAATTAGGCGATAATTATATTCAGTACAATTATAAAAAGAATGTAACTGATAAGTTATGTGTGTTCTGCATCTCATTACTTGATCGGTAAGTGTCGGTATGCTTCCCTCTGATCATCTTGTTGCTTTCTCTCTCAGGATGAACAACAGAATGTAAATAGAAGTATAAAACGCAATGCAAAAGAAAAGCGGTTGCTAGGTCCCTCGCTGGCAATGCAATGTATTTAATGTATTCATTGATATATTGCCCACTTTTTCCACCTTTTCAAAGAACCCTAAACAATTTAAAATGAATCCCTGCCCCTGAGAGCGCTAAAAATGCATGCACAGCCAAACCATTTGTTGGTTGTTTTGCATGGAGTACAGAGGTGTTAAAACCCCTGTTGGGTTTTTATTGATGTCTGTTTCCCTGCTAGGGGAGAATAATCCTCTATAGTCAAACTGGTGACCATTGTGTCCTGTACAGAAAGTGATGGGAAATGCAACACTTTGGAGTTGGAACAGAAAGCGAGGGGACATCATACAAGGGGTACACCTTTTCAGGTGACAATTGTCCAAGGCCCCATGCACACTGGGTGTTTAGCTCTGGTGCACAGGGCATTTACCAGTGGGTGGAGAGCACAGGTGCATTCTTAAAAAAACTGAACAGTGCTCACATAGTGACGCTCCGTCCTGGACTACTGTGAGCCCATCCTGCATGGTGGTGTGATATGGGAAGAATGGTGTCAGTGCTGTTCTGCCATAAAAGACTTCCAACGGTGAAGGAGGAAGTCAGGGACAGTGCTGTAGGGTAAGTAGAAAGTTATTTTGTTTGTTTTTTTTAACACAGGAATGGAAAAATTTAGTTACATTTTCAACTTCAAGATGGCCTCAATCCCCTTACACCCATATGACAGAGTTAGTGTGCGCTGATTGGCCAATTAACCACTCAGAAATGTCAGGTGGGGGTAAGAACCTGAAAGTGTTCCCTATAGCCCTCTGTAAGCTCCAAAATGTTTCTTATAGCCCTCTGTAGTCTCCAAAATGTGTTTTTCCCCCTACAAGTTTAGGTTACAACAAATAAATTTATACATTTAATTTTTAATTTTCTTGTATGAGTACCAGAATTCTGTCTGTTATATCAGCTTTCCATATTCCATTTTCCTGCGTATTAGGACTTAAGGCTGGGGTCAGCACTGCAAAACAATTAGGACTCTACAGCATTGCACAATGCTGTCATTAACCCTGGGAACACAAGGGAGAACACAGGGATGATCTTATCAGTATATTTCTGCTCCCTTATTGTCCAATCAGCAGGCTCAGGTTAAGGAAGTGACCAAGGAAGCAGGACTTCAATAGGGAAATGCTGTTAATCGGTGCAAATCACAGAAACCAGCATATATAATGGTGAAGTATAGCATATAGTTGAGTTTCTTTTTCTCTTACTATGAAGGTGATTCAACTAAGAAGCCCCCATAGCATGAAACACACACAACAATATAATTTACTAATGGTCATCACTGGGTGTGTTTGGCAGTAGAACAGATTAAAGGCGCTTACTTCCTTTTGCATTATTTTCCTGGAGAAACCAGAGAAAATCGCTTAGCAAGCTCAGTCTTAATAATGTTCTAACTCCGCATCCCCGAAGGTTTCAAATCACTTTAGGCATCATATGCGCAGACACTTCTTAATGTCTAAAGTGCTTGGATAATTGCATGTCTACTTTAAGCCGTTCCCTACTAAGTACGAAAATCAGTTAATGGATAAATGGATGGCTAGCAGAGGTAAAGCTAAAGTAATCTGTAGAGAGCCAGAATGGGACTGTGACAGCTGAGTACGACTAGCCATAGATGAGCACACATCTCTCTTTAAGCAGACCTAAAGTAAGCAATGCACAATCCCATGGGTGGGTCCACAGCATGCCATGGCTCTATGCCAAAACATAATACACTGCGAAAAAAACCCCAAAAACTTGTGATGATAGAAGGTGAATGAACTTCTGAAAAGTTCAATGGCTTAGAAAAACTTTTTAAATGCTTAAGAGCCCCCAAAATTCTGACTTTTCAAGATGTAAGCCCCACCGAAGTCAACTGGAATCAGGGTCTTAAAAATATTTATTACGCACTAGGTGCAAAAATTGTGCAGAATGGTTTGGGAAGCTCCTGGGAAGCCCTGTCTGATGAGAAGGCAAGGCCAAAAAATGCAAGATCCAAGAACACAGTTTGAGGAAATCACAAAAAAACCATCAGCAAACCTGGAAGCCCTTACATGTTGACCCTTTTGGAAATTAAATATATTAACATGAGTTTTGGGGGGGGGGGGGTGTAAGCTTTGGCATACTCAAATATCAGCAGTAGGAATACAGACAAAAACAGGGTAGCATGGGCCAAAAATTGTGCCTGGGATACCATGTTATTACTCAGAATTGGGGCCTGGAAGGTGACAGGACCCCTGGGGTGACAAGGTAACTACAGCAGTAGCATACTTACCAACATTAAGGTCCTGGATCCTTGCACACTGTTAACCCTACCCACAGTCCACATTTCACCTGCCCACTTCTGGAGTGAAAGTGCCCAAATCACAATGACTTTACAGGTTGGCTCAGCCCAGGCCCTGCCTCTACATGGTGGGCGTACAAGCCTTGCACATTACCTTTATAAATCATTTTATTGACAAAATAAAATAGATGTGTACTCACAAATAGCATATGATATTGGGTTCATCAATATCCACAATTTCCTGCATTGTTTGTCAATTGCATAAGTCCCAACATGGGGAAGACACTCCAAATGGCTGATGCATTTCAAGGGTAGGTACCCTCTTCTTCAGAGCCAAAAGCTCTGAAGCTCTGAGGAAGAGGGTACCTACCCTCGAAACGTGCCAGCATTTGGAGTTTCTTCCCATGTTGGGACTTACGCAGTAGACAGACGATGCAGGATATTGTGGATATTGATTAGATCAATATCATAGCCTGTTTATGGGTACATATCTGTTTTACTTCTTCAAAAAAAAAAAAAAAAGATGCAGGACTGTCCCAGGAAATCTGGGAGATTTGGCATCTATAAGTAGGCATAAGTATGGAAGCAGCATGAGTCACTCATTCCAAAAATTGTACCAGGATAGCAAGGCTTCCATTGACCTATTGATAAATCGAACTGCCAAAAATATCACTGACATTCAGATATCTAATATTGATGAATTTTGGCTTCAACTCTATTGAAGATGAATGTTAAAAATGCAGAGCCTCGACACTTCCTGATCACAAGTTGACCAGGCCTACTAGATGCATCTTGGGAGGCTGGTGTAACCAGGCATCGTCCCATTTATTGGTGCAGTTTACTGAAGAATAAGCTGTTCCAAACGCCCTCCATTGCTAGCCAAATGTTTGAAGGCCTAGGCATCTGGCTTCAACGCTATTGAAGATGAATGTTAAAAATGTAGATCGTCCACACTTCCTGATCACAAGTTGACCAGGCCTACTAGATGCATCTTGGGAGGCTGGTGTAACAAGGCACCATCCCCTTTATTGGTGCAGTTTACTGGAGAAAAAGCTGTTCCAAATGCCCTCCAGTGCTAACCAAATGTTTGAAGGCCCAGGTACCTGGCTTCAACTCTACTGAAGAGGAATGTTAAAAATGAAGATCCTTAGATGCACCTGACCATCCCAACCTCCCTCCCCTTGCTTTCCCAATTCCCGTACCCCACTGCCACAAAACATCAACTCACCCTAACACAGCAAAAAATCTTAATACACAGAATACTATGGAGGCATATTTTATGGATGAATTCTGAGTCAACGGTAAAAACATAGCTCCAAACATATCTGACCTTCGCCCCGACCCATACACAGATAGAACCCACAAGGAGTGTATGGGTTTTCAGGGGCATCACTACTGACTAACCACACAGACTTCTTAGTCCTCCAACTTGTAACCAGACTATGTACCATACACGCACTGTAATACACCCTTCTGTTTATCAAGCCTTTTCAAGCCTGTTCAATGTTAAATCATAATGACTTCTGTACTATGAACATTTACGTGTATGCTCAGTTACCTGCATGTATAACATATATGTATACCTTGTTTTTTTTCCCTGCAATGTTCTGTTCCTTGTAAGACATGCAAAAAGCTTAATAAAAACATTTGAAACAAAAATGTAGATCCTCCACACTTCCTGATCACAAGTTGACCAGGCCTACTAGATGCATCTTGGGAGGCTGGTGTAACCAGGCACCCTCCCATTAATTGGTGCAGCTTAACTGGAGAAAAAGCTATTCCAAACACCCTCCAGTGCTGGCCAAATGTCTGAAGGCCTAGGGGCACCTGGGCGCATGACTTCAGCTGAAAGGTAGGATAAGCCAATATAAACTGTGATCAAAAGATCAAAAAAGTACTTGCCTTTAGAAATATGGCCAGTAATAAAGGGAAGCTAAAGCAGCATTTACCCCAGGAATGAGTAGTATTTCAGACTAACTAGTGCCCGTTATTTACCCATCCCAGCAAGACTATTATCAAAGTTGTGTGTAAGCATTGGAATAAAGGTCCAAACTGACATTCAAGAAAAACAGAAATCCCGGGTTGTATATTTTAGTAGCTCAACAAGGAGAGCGCAAGTGCCTTCACAAGGTAATAATCATCAATAAACTGGTAAATCAGTGTCTTACTTAACCCTCAAGTTTTCCAGTAATAAAATTAGCTTCACGGAGAAGCGGGAGCCTAGATGCATCTGAACAGCATCATTATTTTTCTACCTTTACAGTGCAAGCCGAGGCGGGTAATCAGGCCTTTGGCAGAGGTTAATGCTGTGCCATTCCCTCTAAGAATCTAGCCCGACATGTAGATCTCAGCTCCTATCACTGCCGTGTGTTTATCAGAACTACAGAGAGGGAGGGAAAAAAAAAAGAAGCAAATTGTACAATCTGTTTTGCAGGCACTTTGCAGGATAGCTTTTGAGGTTAATAGATATTGAACTCATCATGATGCCTAATGAAGCAGCAATTTCATTCAGGGGAAAAGAAGCTAAATTGGTAACATACATTTTATAAGAACTGTGGGGAATACTACGTATGACCCGCATTATTCTGAAATTGTCTGATTTACATTTGTACATCTTTATAGACAAGGACAACGTGTGAAGGAA
>BLSH010153513.1:691821-709680 GCA_018402905.1 Glandirana rugosa
ACTCCCCGCCCCGTTTAAGGTCGACAGACACAAATACCTGAGTCCGTCACCACCCCAAGTCCTCACTCGAGCGGCTAGATCGCCCAAAGACCCCCCGATGTCCCTTCCGTCCTCCTCGGACCTCACAGTCGCCCTCCTGGGGTCTTCTCCTCCTAGCCCCGACGAGACACATTTTCGTAACGTGTCTCGTCCATTCATATTGTACAAACAATAAAATTTTTTTTGTGTAATTTCCAAATCTTAGTCAAATTATGATGTTAGCCCGAAAATATCTTCTGATTTGATTCCTTGTTTGATATGGTCCCTATACGTTAATCGCCTGGAGGTCTACGACGTCTTGATGTTTAGGGTACTCCGTATCGTTCTGAGACTGTCAGTCTTCGTACTGTGGTGCCTTCCCTGTAGCCCCCCAGAAACCCGCTAGATCGGCGAGCTCACTCCTGAACCCCACCACTGCCTGAGTCCATAAACACAGACAGCTGGAATTTGCCCCGCCCCTCAACTCCCTTACATTTGATTGACAGAAGCATGAGCCAATGGATTTTGCTGCTATCAATCTGCCCCGTAAGTAGGGAGAGGCTCTCGTGCATAGCCTTGAATTGAGATCGGGCTTAAGTAAGCATAAAGGGGGGGGGGTCATGCAGTGTCACTTTTTCTTAATGTGCCTTTTGGTGCGTTAGTAGCGTGTTTGCCACGTAACAAAACGTGCATCTGCTAACCTCATTTGGGGTCCTATTAACGATGAACAGCACCACAAGCATGATGCTTGTTTGCATTGCAATTTTTGCTTGTTTCCTGTGTGTCTGGTCACACTTTCAGGAAGCACAAAGTGTGAATGCGGCCTAACAGACGTCAAACAGACAGGTAAGAACC
Source organism: Glandirana rugosa (assembly GCA_018402905.1). Lineage (NCBI taxonomy): Eukaryota > Metazoa > Chordata > Amphibia > Anura > Ranidae > Glandirana > Glandirana rugosa. Next base: position 692,695 of record BLSH010153513.1, read on the forward strand.
TTTTATTGCAGAAGAGACATAGTATGGCATAGAGACATAGCATGGCATAGAGACATAGCATGGCATAGAGACATAGCATGGCATAGAGACATAGTGTGGCATAGAGACATAGTGTGGCATAGAGACATAGTGTGGCATAGAGACATAGTGTGGCATAGAGACATAGTATGGCATAGAGACATAGTATGGCATAGAGATATAATATGGCATAGAGACATAGTATGGCATAGAGATATAGTATGGCATAGAGACATAGTATGGCATAGAGACATAGTGTGGCATAGAGACATAGTGTGGCATAGAGACATAGTATGGCATAGAGACATAGTGTGGCATAGAGACATAGTATGGCATAGAGACATAGTATGTCTCTTCTGCAGTAAAAAAATGCCTGCCTGTTCTCAAACGTTTACTTTCTTAGTAAAGTTCTATTTGAACCTCGCTTTAAAATTCAGTAAATTAGTACCATAGCAGTTTGCACTATAAAAGGGCACGAGAACCCTGAGAGATGCAACGGCAGAAAGATTGAATGTTATACGAGAAAAAATGATTTCACTGAAAATTTAATAGACACCTGGAACCAGTTCTCGGCAGATGTAGTGAGAAATCAACAATACATGAATATAAACATGTCCTGGGGCTAGCAATTAATAAATAACATGAACAGGCTAGACATGTTCATCTGTATTGGCTATCAATTATTTCCATCCTAACCTTACAAACTCACCAATATATAGCAGTGATAACACTGCCGGCGGCTGATACCAGTGTCGGTGACAGGCAGTGTTGCCTGAGAACACGCCGCCACCGAAGCGACCGCGCAGCGCACTCCCGATCCTGATAACCAATGGCAGTTCACCCCGTTGGTGACACGGGGTGTCCCGGGGACACGCCAACACCAACAGAGCCGGGATGCGCGCGCCCGTTCGCTCGCAATCTGGGCTTAAGGGGGCGACGTCGTATAACGTTGTCCCAGAACAATAGCCGTTCCGCCCCACCGTCATTTGACGGTGGGCGGACGGCAAGTGGTTAAAGTGTACCCAAATCCAAAAACAAAAATGTATTATGACAGCGTAATAAAGGGAATGTCACCTGTCTCCAGGATATTAGACTGGGTCCTTACTGAAAAATAATCACAGTCAGTGTAAGAAAAAAAGAGATCTAGGGGTTAATTTACATGGGAGAGCAGGGGTGTCAAACTCAATTTCTTTGCAAGCCACATCAGCAGTATGGTTGCCCTCAAAGGGCCTGTTGCATCTGGAGTGCACTCTGTACAGAGTTCAGGTTTACGCTACATATAGGGTGCAGAGTTCAGGAGTGCATTAAGTACAGAGTGCAGAGTTCAGGATTACGCCAAGTGCAGAGTTCAGGATTATGCTACGTATAGAGTGCAGAGTTCAGGATTATGCTATTTACAGAGTTCAGGATTACGCTACGTACAGAGTTCAGGATTACACTATGTAAAGAATGCAGAGTTTAGGATTATGCTGCGTACAGAGTGCAGGGTTCAGGGGTGCGTTATGCACAGAGTGCAGAGTTCATGATTACGTTATGTACAGAGTTCAGGATTAGGCTACATACAGAATGCAGAGTTCAGGATTGCACAAGGTACAAAGGGCAGAGTTCAGGATTATGCTATGTACAGAGTGCAGGGTTCAGGAGTATGTTACGTACAGAGTGCATAGTTCAGGAGTATATAGAATGCAGGGTTTAGTGCTGCGCTTTGCAGTGTTAATTTCGTAGATGAAAATATTTTTGTAGACAAAATTAACACTATTTTAGTGGACTAAAATACGGCTAAAACGAAAACTATTCAGATGACTAAAATATGCCTAAAACTAAAATGGCATTTTAATCAAAAGACTATAACTAAAACTAAATCTCAATTTGATGTTAAAATTAATGCTGGTTATATATCACAATAGCTAAATCTGTGTCTGTAGTGCATGTTCAAACCTTAATACCATAAATAATAACATGTTATTATATTTTTACTCATGGAGTATATAATGAGTTTTGAAATTCTAGAGAAATGCTTAAATAATGCATTACAATTTAACTAAACCCATTAGGTTTTAGTCAACTAAAATGATATTAGTCGACTAAAATGTAACGGAGATTTTAGTCTAAAATACGGCTAAAACTAAAATGTCATTTTAATGAAAAGACTATGACTAAATGGAAGTTTGTGGTCAAAATGAACACTGCTGCTATGTACAGAGTTCAGGGGTGTGCTGTGTACAGAGTGCAGGGTGTGCAATCCCAACCCCCAAAGCTCCCTTGCATTTCTCTCTCCTACCTGGTCCAGCTCTTGTACCTCCCTGTGTAGGAACCTTGCAGGGAGATTTTTCTCTCTCTCTGGAGATCTGTCCTATGCAGGGATCTGTTAGATACGGGAGCTGAAGAGCAAAGCTGTCCTTTGTAAACACAGCAGTGTAAAACACAGAAGAGAGTTCCGCCGCATTTTGGCTGCAAAACTGGGTGTGAGGGTCACATTACATGGCCTGGCGGGTTGGATTCGAAAGCCACAGGGCTTGTGTTTGACATATACACTATATTACCAAAAGTAGTGGTACACCTGCCTTTACACACACATGAACTTTAATGGCATCCCAGTCTTAGTCTGTAGGGTTCAATATTGATTTGGTAACCCTTTGCAGCTATAACAGCTTCAACTCTTCTGGGAAGGCTATGCACAAGGTTTAGGAGTGTCTATGGGAACGTTTGACTATTCTTCCAGAAGAGCATTTGTGAGGTCAGGCACTGATGTTGGACAAGAAGGCCTGGGTTGCAATCTCCACTCTAATTCATCCCAAAGGTGTTCTATCAGGTTGTGGTCAGGACTCAACCTGATAGTTGTGCATGCCAGTCAAGTTCCTCCACTCTAAACTCGCTCATCCATGTCTTTGTGGACCTTGCTTTGTGCACTGGATGCGCAGTCATGTTGGAACATGAAAGGGCCATCCCAAACTATTCCGGCAAAGTTGGGAGCATGAAATTGTCCAAAATGTATTGGTATGCTGACACCTTAAGAGTTCCCTTCACTGGAACTAAGGGCCAAGCTCAACCCCTGAAAAACAACGCCACACCATAATCCCCCTTCACCAAATGATTTGGACCTGTGCACAAAGCAAGGTCCATAAAGATATAGATAAGTGAATATGGGGTGGAGGAACTTGACTGGCCCGCGAGGCAGGCCTTCTCATCCACCTCAGTGCCTGACCTCACAAATGTTCATCTGGAAGAATGGTCAAACATTCCCATACACACACCTAAACCTTGTGGACAGCCTTCCCAGGAGAGTTGAAGCTGTTATTGCTGCAATGGGTGGGCCAACTCAATATTAAACTCTACGGGCTAAGACTGGGATGCCATTAAAGTTCATGTGCGTGTAAAGGCAGACGTCCCCAATCTCACAGAAGTAATAAAGAAGAAAAGTACAACTTTAATAAAACTGTTAAAAGGCTCTCTACACGTTTTCAGAGCGAACATCGCTCCCTCTCCAGAAGTTTCATTTATTCAGAAGATGCCTTGACAACAAACATATAAAGAGGTGGATTTGTCCTTACTGATCAGCACTGGAAGAGATTATTTTTTAGAAGCCCATTCACTGTAATTGCACACGTGTGTTCTTATGGCCACATGAGAAGGTGATCACTGATCAAGATTAACATCTTGATTATACCGATACTCTTAGAGGTGCCCCTGTCTGTTTCCCCAATGGGACCAATGCATCAGCTGCCTTGGAGGCTTACTACTGTAAATTACAGACCTAAGACTGAATTACCATGGGTTATGATTTCATGGCCATTCCTGGCAACCACAAGGAATTCGTTATCTGTGGCAGACAGGTGCAGAAGATGAATGCTATGATATAGACTGGAACCAGTCAATAGGTTGCCTATACCCCCTGGTTCAGTCTAGCTGCAAAGAATTTCATGTTTGACTGAAGTTTATCTTTAATGTTAGATCTCATGTTGTTCCTCTAAAGCAAATTAATTGCCGTAATCAAAGACTCATGTTCTGAATTTAAACCCCCGGCTGCTATCCTTCAAAGTGTTTGATGTTTCCTGTTCTATTGTCTACAGGTGGTAAAGTCTCAGTTCAAGGCAAGTGAAAAAAACATTAGGGGAATTATAGGTTGTCTTGTTGGACCCACTGTAAAGAAAAGATTTGTAAAGAGGAATTAGTTGTGTTCCAAAACATTAGCTCATGGCTTCTTTCGTCTTTGCCTAATGCACCAACAGTTCCTATTCACAAAGCTCCTTGTCTTTTCTTTGTGGCTTCCTTTGCTTTCAACAACATTTATAGATGTTTATCTTAAGCAGAAGTATTCGAAGCAAACAGACTTTTCAGAGTCTTCGTGGTTCCCTCAGTGCCATTCTTTGTCTTATCTGCTGGTGGTAACTGCGGAACACCAGGACTTACTTTTCATGGATCTCAATAACAGTTGATCAAAGCTTTGTTTTCTACATGGGAAAATCTTTGGAATGGACATGAGGAATTCACTGGCTCATTAACAAAGGCTGTTCATTTAAAGAAATGAGATGGAATGGTGCACAATAGGCGAGGACAGGTGCCTGAAGAAGGGACACTGGATAATTTGTATTAAGGATGTAAAATATCTGCTTTGCTTTGGTAGCTGTAAATTTCAACGACTCAACTACAACAGCACTCTTAGGGCCACAGATAGGGGAGAGGACCATGACTTGAGTTCTATTTTAACTGATCATTGTGCTCCAGAATCCTCTAAACATCACAGCTTTATTTGAACAGAATTCTAGATAGAACTGACACTCAATGATTTGATCTTGGAGAAGTACTGTATACTAGAAAACAAGCATAGTGCTTTGACATACCTTGGAGCAGTGGTCTCCAAACTGCGGCCCAGGGACTGAACGCAACCCAATGATGGAGCACTATTCCTCCCGTTGACACCAAAGATGGTGCACTATTCCTCCCACTGATGCCAATGATGGTGCACTATTCCTCCCACTGACGCCAATGATGGTGCACTATTCCTCCCATTGACACCAATGATGGGGCACTATTCTTCCCATTGATACCAATGATGGGACACTATTCCTCCCATTGATACCAATAATGTGGCACTATTCCTCCCATTGATACAACAATGAGGCATTATTCCTCAAATTGATACCAACAGTGGGGCACTATTACTCTCCCTAATACCAATCATGGGGCATTGTTTACTCCTTGTGATGCCAGCACATTTCCTACCCAGCAACAGTGGGGCATGCATGGTTCCTGCCACTGACACTGACAATGGGGCACAATTCCTCCCAATAACACAAATGATGGTGCACTATTCCCCCCAATGACACCAATGATGGGGCACTACTCCTCCAATTGACACCAATGATGGGGCACTATTCTTCCCATTGACACCAATGATGTGGCACTACTCCTCCAACTGACACCAATGATGGGGCACTAGTCTTTCCATTGACACCAATGATGGGGCACTATCCCTCCCACTGACACCAACGATGGTACACTATTCCTTCCATTGAAACCAACGATGGGGCACTATTCCTGCCATCGATACCAACAATGGGGTACTATTACTCCCCCTTATACCAATCATGGGGAATTGTTTACTTCCTCTGATGGAAGGTCATTTTCTACTCCCACTGGCCACAGTGTGCCCCCCTTAACTTTGAGGGACAGTAAACTGGCCCATTGTTTAGAAAGTTTGGAGACCTTGCCTTGGAGCATCAGAGTCTTGAGCTTGAGCTCTACCAAGGACTCTTATCTGCATAGAAATTGCCCATTCCCCTGTGAAACTAGCTAAATACATTCCCGGGCACCATTAAACAGAACGTGTACAGAGGCTTACAGTTGTTTTGAAAGCAGCTACCGCCTGTCACCTGCCAGCACACTGCAGAGAGCTCTAGCTGATTAAAGAGCTCTGGCTCGGACTCAGCAGGGGGCATGCCTGACCTCTGTGGAGAGACCACTGCTTCCACACAGAGAGCAAAGGTCTTTCTCTGCAGGCTTTTCTACTTAGGCTTTGGTTGCTTTCTAAAGAAAATGAACTGTAAGTCTTTGAACACCTTATGTATTTATCTGATTTCAAATCAAAGTTCAGCTTTAACTGGATCTAGAGCAATGTTAAATCATAACTCCAGGATTCTTATCACTAAATAGTTGGCTTGAGCCAGCTTGGCAGATTGCAGTAGCTTATGCTACATAAATTAGGCACTGTTGTCTTCCTGCATGGGTACCATGGACTTGCTGCCGGAAAGAGAGAGTCACTTGTAGGGCATCTCAACAGGTGGGAAGTCCAGTCTGTCCAGGAAGATGACAGCACTTACACAAGCTACTACAGTCTGTTTACAGCATCCCCAGTATCCAGATTGTTCTGCCATGAAGTGTTTAAGCCAAGCTTGCCCAACAAACTATTTGGCATTCTGGTTTAAGTGTATACATGCAAAATAATATACAAGTGTAACACTTAAAAAGTGACTTCACTTTCGTAAAAAAAAAAAACAAGTAAATAAAAAAAAATTATATAGCTTATACAGTTGCTATACAAATCATATGGTAATTACATTTTATGAATAATGACCTTTCCTTTTTAATCTGCAGCACTGTAATTTTCTGTAAAATGCAATGCAATATGGCAACATTCTATACAGAGATGGTGTACAGAACATCCCCCAGAATGTCATTCCCTACTTGCGTGATTGGCTTTATGATTTTCCCAGGAGTCTGCACTAAGATGCAAATTAGATTTTGTACATTCTTTGCAAGAAAAAATTAATTTTTGTTGAGATATTTCCAAAGGAAAATCACATCTAAAAGGGATTCAGACCCTGCCACTTTCCTCATTACAACCCTGCAAGTGCAGCAGCTGATTGATAATAATAAAGCCCCTCCCATTCACTTTGCACATGGGCAGAGACAAGCCATTATTTTTTCAGAATATAAAAAGTAGGAATCTGCAACAAAGCTTGATAAAATCCTTACAAAGTACTATGATCACCCAGATTACTAGGAAAGAGAAGACTGAAGAAACGCTTCATTCTTCCTGCAGCAGACTGATAACATTATCTCAACCTAGTCACTGGACTGGAGCTCATGGACTTCTTTTTCTGATAAAAGATTGAACTTTTTTTGAAAAATGACACTATTGCTGTATATTATGAATTGTCTATGTTAAGACGTAGTTAAGCTTTTATTTTATTATTATCATATTGTTATCAGGTACAATTATTATCATATTTTAGTAGATACACACAAAGAAGTGTGTTTTATCTCTGGGGTATGTAGCTTTATGAAGCAGAACTAGCAAAGCGTATTTACTGCTATCCTGCCTTTTTAACCTAAATGTGGTCAGAATGGTTTTGTCTTCTGTCTGTTTTCTGTGTCAGTGCTCTAAAGGAGACAGACGTTAGGGAATTCTCTCCTAAGCTAAGAAAAATGTAGGAGAAGGTTACAGGCTATGTTTTATTTCTTGAAGGCAAGCTTAAGCAAAAGGTATATTTTTCCAGCTTAATGCAGTCTACGTAGGACCAATAATTGGTGCAACTAGGGGTTTGCTTTTTCTTTCTTTTTTTTAGAAATTAACCACTTGAATTTCAGGTGCCATTTTCAAAAAGTGCTGGGACAGCTACTAAATGTCCCAGCACTGTTTCCTAATAGCATTGGGGCTCAGCAACTTCTGCAGGGTATATTGGGGTGTTAGTGAGAGCCAGGGTCCAGTACTAAGCTCAAGGGCTGAATATATTGGCTCCTTGGCTTCCAATTCTGCTACATAGGGGGTCAGTGAGCCTATGAGGAGAGAGAGCCAGGGGGTGGGGGGCTTGGCCAAGCCGCGGCTGTGTGTGTCTTATTGATGCATAGAGCGGAGCTCGGGACAAGGGGAAGAAGCCAGGAGCACCCGAGAAGCAGAGGATTGGGGGTGATCTGTCCAAAACCACTGCACAGAGAAGGTAAGTATAATATGTTTGTTATAAAAAAACAAAGAAAACAAACCAAACCTTTAATGTAATTTTAAAATATTGTAATGGGGGGTTGGTGGGGGCAGAGCACTTATGACGGCCCACAAGGTCATTGATCCAATACTCCTGGAAGTGTTACATTTGCATTGTCACTGTGACAGACACAACCATGACAGGGGCGTTTGGAGAGGACTGCAGGGTAGCCTCTAGCCTACTGACTATGGGACCTGCCTGAGCAGGCTCTATTCTTTGGGAGGGGAGTGCCTGGGGGGACCTTTGGAGTGGTTTTGCTTCAAATTTGGGTCCATGTCTCACCAAAACACACAGACTCTGAGAACTGGAGGACCCGTATACAGATTTGGGGTCTCTATGCCCAAACCAGCATTGGCTGCTTCAACCCCCCTCCCAAAGATTTAGCGACTCAGAGCAGATGTTAACATAATCGGCTCAAAACAATATGATGCTGGGGTGCTATAATCTGTTTACTAAGGTGTCTTTCTTTCATGGTATAATTTCCCCACTGTGTGCCTCCTAGGTGTGAATTTACAATATTAATTGAGTCACCTATTGTTTTGGTCTGTCTGCAAATCCTCTTGGAGATATGACTGGCATTGTGTCCACTTTAGCTTGTTAACGAACCATAGTGGGATCTTTATGTTTATGTTAGCTGTTCGTTAGATGTACTGTTGTATGTACTGATATTACTGTTTACAGTTTGCATTGTTTAGGATAATGTGATTAAGCTCACCTGATTTTGTGTGGTATATATTCTGTGTGAATTTACTATAAAGCATCAGTTAGAGTTTGCACTTAACCTAATGTCATCTAGTTCTTTGGCTGAAGTGCTCAGCTATAATAACTGGTTTCTGGTTCCAGAGTGCTGGAAGCTGTATCTTGATGGAGGCACCTAGGTTGGGTGCCAGGTGGTCCATCACAATCACAAATACTGTATATCTATGCTCTAAAGAATAACTGTGGGTGCCACAGACAGGGCGTTTGTAAGTTCTCCTAATACAGATTCCTTGGCTGTCTTTAATTTGCCGATTAGCAGGTAATGACAGGGTCACTTTAAAAATCCTGAAACATTCATAAAGAGACTTATTATATTTACCCAGAAATTTTCCTGATACAATCTAACCTGACATTAGTAAAAACTCAAAGATTTACGTTGCTCAGTTTTCTGATACCTATATTCTCATTTTCACAATCACATGTTTCATTTTCAAGATACAATCACAGTATGCTCATGCTTTTCTCAAGTAACTTGATACTCCGGCATTACAATTTTAACTATATGTGACTGCTAATTTGCATCAACAGGCTACCTTTCTGATATCAAGTTTGCTCCCTGTAACAGCAGGCTCTAGGAGGAAGCAGCTGCTTCATTGTGAAAGCAGAATGTGTTATGCTAAGCCATACAATGGTGTAGACAGATTGCACTTAAGATAGATCTTGATAAGCTAAGGAAACTATTTCCGGAGCCCAACGTTACATCATTATTATTTTTGTAATAAAAATTTGCATAGCCCAAATCCCCATTTGAGTTAAAAATTAAAAACCAGCACCCCCTGCTTTTTTTTAGTTGAATGACTTCCAGTGTCACCCAGCCAAGGGTGTCACAAACACACCCAGTTCAAGTCACATGATCAGCTCTCCATGTATTCCAAAATGACACAGTGCCACCTGCAGGCAGTGTGCAACAACACTTCTTCCCAAGTACACACAGCTTGTGGTATGGATCTTTCAAAAGTGCTAGCCTTTTGGGGCTCATCATGAACAAACCCCTGGGAGCGCATCATCATGTTGAATGGGGCTCACAGTAGTATTGGGCTCATACATCAATCTACAAGTTCTGAGCTCTCCAGGTGTAAGGAGTGCCCACTGATGCCAAAGTTACTGGAAAATGTGTGGATGGGTGTGCTTAAAAAAGGGTGGTGGTTGGGAGGGTTACACCAAAAGTAGTGTTGGGTGTTAACTTTTGCTAACTGATTGTTAGCAAACAACTCATGTTATTCATCAAATCAAACACCATGCCACCCAATAGTAATTGTCAGTATAGGTGGAATTTGGTGTCCTCAGTCAACCTTTGACATCTTATATTTCTTGGGTCCTTCAGTAGAGAGTTCCACCTGCCATCATTTCGGGCTCTATTCTCTCCAACCTAGGTATACTGGGTATTCTTGCCCACCTTTGAGTGTCTTAAACCTCTCTGCCTGCAATCTCAATCTAGGGTTGCCACCTCATCCCTTTAAACCCGAACACATATGAATTACACAGGTTCTGAGGCTAATTTAATGCACATAAGGCACCAAGTGAGTTTAATTACCACCTTAATCAGCCACAGAACCTGTGTAATTAATATGTGTTCGGGTTTAAAGGGATGAGATGGCAACCCTATCTCAATCTCAATTTAAAATTAAAATATCCATCCACCCACCCAGTAATGATTGTCAGTACAGGAGGAATTTGGTGGCCTGAGTCAACCTCTGACATCTTATATCTCTTGGGGACTCCAGCAGAGAGTTCTACGTGCCATAATTCTGGGCTCTATTGTCTCCCGCCTGCCCTGGGAATATTGGGTATTTCAAGCCGCCTTTGGGCATCTTTCAATCTCAATTTAAAATGAAAATATCCACCCTGACTTCTAAACTTACAGAGGTTTTTTTACCTGCTATCTTTGTCTTCCTGACACTGCGGCACCTGTGGCCATAATTGCTTGTCATGATGCCACAGGGACAGGAAGTGAGGGGGAATCTAAAAATGCTCTCACTGGCAAAAATAAACATGTGTAGGTTCTAATCCTTCTCCATTGTACTCAAAACTAAAAAAAAAGAAACCCTGGAGATGGGCTTTAAGTCACTCAGAGTAGAGCTATAGGTAAAACCCTTTTTTTTATTTGGACCAACCCCACTTTTTTTTAATCTGTGTCCCATTGGGGAGATTTACATGCATGTAGCCAAAACAGGAAGTGAGGGGAATCCCTGGAAATTAAGGGAATCCATTGGGACCCCCAGGTCACCAGAACTAGTGTCCCCATTGGAGGATTTCCCCAATATTACTGTTCTGGCGGCAACCAAAATGAAATTAAAACGGACAGGCGGATCCGTTTTCATCCGATTTCCTCATTGAGAACAGCGAGGATCTGACAGGTCCATCACTGCACAGAGAGTAGAGACGGACCTGTCATCCGCTGGCTTAGCGGGGATCAACGGATCGATCCCCGGCTGAGCTGCCAGACTCAACTGAGTGGATCCGCCCCGTGTTGTGCGACTTGTCCTGTGTATTGGGACTGCAAAGTCGCATGACAAGTCCTACCCCATGATTTTCAATGAGCAACATTCAAATCTGTGCAACTTCAAGACACAGCGACTTTAAAGTAGTCCCAGCACTACTTTGGTTCGACTTTGATGCAACTTGAGGTCCATAGAACTCAGGATTACACAGGCATGGCTTCACATCGCATCAAAATCGCGACAAAAAAATTGCAGCAAAATCACGGTAAAGTGTGAAAGGGCCTAATGGGAGAAGAGGTAGCAATAAAAACCTGACCGGTGTTCTAAATCCTTCTTCACTAGCTAAAACTTAAAAAAAAAAAAAAACTTTGCCTTTAGTTATGTTTTATAAACCTGTATCACGACTGAGTGTATTATTTGCTTAAAAGGTTAGTTCAACTTTTCAGAAAAGAAAACTTTTAAAAAGTATACTAACACCGTACACCCTCGCCACCCCCCAGTCCCGCTGTACTTACCTCTATCAGCGATGAGCTCTCAGTGCCCACGCATCCAGTCTAATGGTCTGGGGACTTGAAATCCCCACTTATCTTCTCCCCTTTTTCTGTAGAGCTTCCGTTTGTCCGCAGAGCAATTCTGATTGGTCAGCACCAGCATGTGACCCCTTTGACCAATCAGAATTGCTCTGATCTCTTCCAGAAGGCCAATAAAATGAAGGGTGGGGGGTTGTACAGTATTGATTCATCAGTGAGCTTACACTTTAAAATCCAGAGGAAGTCCCACACATTTTTAGGCCTGTTCCTCGGCATGTGTATGATTTGCAATTGATTTAGCTAAGAAACACTTTAAATGATAATCTCTGCTTTCTAATGTCACAGTGCCTTGTGCTGGCAGAGCTGAGTAACAGCCACACCCCTCAGCAAATATGCTCCCTCATGCAGACTTGTATTTCAGAGAAGAAGAGGGGGCGTGTCTGACCAGGTTTATTAAATTACGACAGTGGATCTAACTCTAATATCTACTGGACATCCTGCAACAGGAAAGTGGAGGCAACACTATGAAAATGGAGATTGTTAGTACAAAGTCAAAGACTGCATATCTATTTCTTTGACTTTAATCAGGCTTTAACATTTGTAGTGCCCATCAGAATTAAGTTGGCCTGCTGTTTCACCTTTGTCAGGTTTGTCATCCCTACTTTGTCGTCACATCATTTCTAAGTGTACGTTGCACTTCCTATTACTTGCTGCAATTTAAGTAGTACAGTCACAGCGTTCAATCGAGCGGACAGATTTGCCTATTACTTTATCTGAACATGGAGTTATTGGTTTCCGCCATGCCTGGCTTCCTCTCCTACCACTTGGAGTTCTCTGATTCTAATCAAACTTGATGGATGACTCACTTAATATTTAGCTTCATCTAACTCAACTCTTTCTCATGAATAGCAAATAATAACATTTCACAGAATATCAGATGATTTTTCCAGAATATTTTACCCCTCTGACAAAGGTTGAAATTTTATTTTCATACAGAAAAAAGTGCAATAGTGATCTTTAAGAAATTCTGATTTAATGATCAATGTGATATTTTAAATAGACTCTAATGTAAAATGTAATAATTAAGGTGTACATCAGTGCACAATTAAAAACAAACATATTTGGTACAACTCTATAATACATGCCTATTTCTTATGCTAAGACATAAGAACATAACTATAACAGAAGGGGAGGTATTCTGTAGCCCAGCAGATGGAGCTCTAGGCTCCTTTTTACATTATCAGCATGATTAGCTTTCAGCTGTGCTGAAAGAAGTTCATTGTTTACAGAACTGGAATGATTCATCACTGCATGCACTCATACTTTATCAGATAGTTCATGGGAGGTTTCAATCAGAGGAAGGAAGCCTCAAAGCAAGGTTCTGTGTTGCCTCTTTAGACAGCACACAATTGTCAGGAATCTTTGGTCAGTTGTTAAAACTTAACCCCCTCCCCCTTTTCCAAAATCATGATTATTCTTCAGGTTTGCCTATGAAATATTTATATAACATGCTTATTTAAGACCCATTGAGATGGGTCAGTTGCTAACCCATTTACTTTCGGAACACATGCTAGCAGCAAATGGCTCGTTATTTGGTACGGTTAAGCACACTGAGGAGACCACGTGTTATAAACATGTCATACAATTGTAAATTACAAGGGGCAAATATAAACATTTCACAGATCTGTATATTGATACCAAAATTATCAATGTACAGGCTGATCTTTGCATAAGCCCAATCATGAACGGTTCATGTTAAAGTGGTTGAAAACCTGAAGTATGAGCAAGGCATATCTTTCTATAATGTCAATTAAGAGAACCATGCATCATTTCTGTCTGCTGCTTTGTTCCTCTGCTATCATCATCACACATTTTCCTGACACCTAAATAAAAAAGGTGACAGGGGAGGGATCTTCAGCTGATTTACAGCCTCAGCTCAGTTCCTGTGTGCTATCTGTAGGGGGGGGGTGTATCCCTTTCCTCCAAACAACTCTCAGTGCTCTCCTCACTGAGCTCTGCAGGGTGTAATTTCAGGTCTCTGCCCATTTTTTCTAACAGCTCAGACAAGCTTTATAAATTCTGGACTTTGAATGAATGTAGAGAAGAGAAGAGTGCAGATAAACAGGCACAACTTATGTAGGAGGATCTCTTTCATCCCTGTATCACCTATGGCAGGGATATGCAATTAGCGGAACTCCAGATGTTGCAGAACTACAAATCCCATGAGGCATAGCAAGACTGATAGCCACAAGCATGAAACCCAGAGGCAGAGGCATGATGGGACTTGTAGCTTTGCGACAGCTGGAGGTCCGTTAATTGCATATCCCTGACCTAAGGCCTGTCACTTCACTGGGTATTATATGTAAGGGTTTACAATCACTTACAGTTACTAGGACTAGTTGTACAGCAGTTAAAGCTGAACTTCAGACAGGTATAAAATACATAAAGTAACCCAGATATGTATTTATCATTAAATGTATTTTTTTAATTCATTCACTAAATTTAACTTGGTATCAGCCTCTTGCAAAACATTATAATGCTGCGTTTAGACTTGGAGCCAATCAAGTTTGCTGCACGCCAAGGTGTTGACAATAAACATGCTGATAGCAGAAGAAAGCATAGTGAGCAGACAGACATGCATATCAATCTGCTGCTGCTCTTTCACTGTCCAGTCAGAAGGCTGGGGGTGTAGAGAGGACAACGCTGTACCCCATAATTACTAGTGGTATAATCCACCTGGCTGTAATTTTTGTGTAAATCTCAGGACTGGATTTATTTAAAGTGGAAGTAACCCCATAGATTTCACAGTTTCAAAAAACATGCCAGGAATGTAACTGTCACATTGGTTGTGTTCTGAACCAAACTCTCAAACCATCCAATGGCTAGTGTCATAACTGATCACATGTGCAGCATCATGGCAGTTGAAGATGGCAGCTTCCTTAGCTCCTTAATGATAGAAGGGTTTAGTTCCACTTTAATTCCCTTATATTTATTTAATCTGCAAAGTATGCGGTTTGCCAGGAGTTCAGCTTTAATGGATTTGCATTATTTTCTTTTAAAATGTTTGGTTGGAATTTTGTGTATCTCGCAGAATTCAGTAGTCCCAAGTCTTGTTAAATTCATGTGGTCAGTGAATAGGATAATATGGCACAAACTGCCGTCCTGCGGTGTCACACCGATTTAATGTCATTTGCAATTTTTTACAACTGTGCAAGCCATCTGCCGCAGCACTCGGAAATGGCAAACAAAGTATCGCCTAGCTTCTTTTTTTCTTACCTAAATTGTAAACTGTAACATAACACTGTTATTGGGCTCAATTAGGTCCTGAAAACACATATTTAATTCTAAATATAAGTCAACTCATAGCTAACCGGTGTTTACACCTTGCATAAATGACTCACTTGTTTTAAATTATACATACAGAGGGTCAATTGCAAGCAGTAAATATTGTGGGGGCCGTGCAGTTTATACACAGCGGGCTGAATTAATCCACCATGCTAACAAGCAGGTGCAGGTCCACAGTTTGTGAACTGTACTCATTTTAATAAGGCCATGTTTATGTTTGTTGATGCAGATTTAATGTAGTAGCAAAGGCAGAGTATGCAGCTCCCCCCTAATACTTATCTGGGCCTGATTTAGATCCAGTGCTGTGCACAAGAGCAGCTGTTGTTTGGCTCTCTGCCATTGGCTCCCGTTGAGATCAATCACAGCCAATGAGGATGGAGCGGGGGTGGGGTTTATGAAAACACAGAGCTGGGCTTGGGAGCAGCACGCACAGCTTATTATAGGGGTGAGGGGAATCGGAGGGGGCAGGAGCCATTAGCGCCAACAGGGGACCTAAGAAAAGGAGAATTGGGGCTGCTCTTTTATTTTTTGTAATTTGAGTCTTTAGTATCACTTTAAAGCTGAACGCCAGGAACAAAAATGTTTAAGTATAGTCCTCAATAGCTGCAAAAGATAAAAAATTCACTTTGTGTATGCCAAATACCTTTGCACGCTCAATTATTGCTTTGCAAAAATAGCAATGACTTCATAACTGTGCTGTACATAGCCTAAGCAGAAGGCAGAACTGTGGGAGGGGCCGAACTGGCCCACCTACTGCAGGCTGCCTGCAGAAAATACAGGAGGGGGTGGAGACAAGACCAGTCACCCTGCACAAGGAGAAAGAGCAGTAGTGACTGGTCTTTACTACAGGAAGCTCCTGCACAGGTAAAGTTTCATAATGGATTACTGTACAGATCTGGTAGAAATACACAAGGCACACATATTGATGATGTGATTCAAGAATACACATGACAATATTTGATCATCCCAGATTTAGACTTTTAAAGGGGCCAGTTAAAAGAGATATATGTTTTTTTTTTATTTTTTATTTATACTTACCTAGGTAGATGCAGCATCGATCCGATGCTGCATCTGTCCCCCGCCACCTCTACACTGAGAACCGAGGGGATGAACACTGCCGATCGCTCGGTTCTCACAGCTCCCCGAGCAGAGAGCTGCTGACTGTCACTTAGCAGCTCTCTGCTTTGCCCCTGTCTTGCTCACTGGAGCGCTGGGCTGTAGAGGGCCGGGAGCGGCCGGCTCAGGCTCTTATCGGCACGATGAGAGGCTGAACCGGGTGCGGGTTCAGAGATCTGGACGGATCCCGACTCTATGGTCCTGATGACACCCGAGCCTGGACTGGCTCTGTGATGTCAGCTGACAATGGACTTCAGCCCACTCTATGCTGAAAACGGGTCACTGGAGTGCAAAACGAACTGCACTCACAGACTGTGATCAACGGGAGAAGTACAGCTAAATAAGCGTTGGCTTTACTTCTCCCTTAACCACTTAAGGACCGGAAGGATTTCCAGCTTTAGGACCGGAGCCTTTTTGCGATTCGGCGCTGCGTCGCTTTAACTGACAATTGCGCGGTCGTGCGACGTTGTACCCAAATGAAATTTGCGTCCTTTTTTTCCCACAAATAGAGCTTTCTTTTGGTGGTATTTGATCACCGCTGCGTCATTTCTGATCGCCGCTATAAACAAAAGAAGAGCGACAATTTTGCAAAAAAACCCAAATTTCTTACTTTTTGCTAACATACAAATCCAAAAAAAAATATAAAAAAACATTTTTTTTCACCGTTTTTGGCCAATTTATATTCTTCATCATATTTGCGATAAAAAAAATCGCAATCGGCGTTTATTGATTGGTTTGCGCAAAAGTGGCCGCGTTTACGGATGATGAGAATTCATTTTTGGGGTTTTTATTTTT
>BLSH010153513.1:712377-728125 GCA_018402905.1 Glandirana rugosa
TGTATGTCATATCGTGTTCAGATCGGAATTTCACCAACATTTGGAGACTTTACTTTTTAATTGTTTCGTATGGGGAGATACCACACATGATCGGAACTAGGTTTCGTGGATCACACTAAAGACAGACGAGAGAGTGATAGACTTACTCAGTGAAAATTTTCAGATACAGATGTGGTCTGCTGGGAGGTAGTGTATCTTTCACTAACTGTCGGAGTCGACACGAACAAAGAAATCCTCTAGGTCGCCCCCCCAAATATTTAGCACCAGCCACCACTGGACCTGAGTGGAGGGATTGGACTCACACCACTCCACACAGTCTCATAAAGAAACAAGCACAGCTGAGGCTGTCAATCACTTTCTATGTGATGGAGGGTCGTCTGGTGTAGACTTTTAAAAGTGACTCATTCAGATAGTGAGAGAGCAGACAGAAATCACACTAGGTGCTTTGGATCGAGGCTAGTACACACCATAGAGGGCTATGCTTTGTTAATTTTTCATTTCAGAGGTTTACAACCACTTTAAGGCTAGACTTGTGCTATACTGTATGTGGTTGTTGGGTTTTGTGCTGGAAACTAAGACATGTAATTACCTTCTGTTATAAGAATGCAATGCTGGATATTATAATGAATTATAGAATACAAGTTTATGGGACATTTGGCTGTATAGAAATAAAACTGAACTTGCTAAACATACAAAAAATGTTTTCTGCAAGCGCAGAGTATTTAAATATCTGCAGACTTTCAAGGCTCCAAAATCTGATTTGCTTTTAAACGCACACACAATAACATCTGTTGCTCAGTGGTGTACACGCTGCTATAGATGACTAAACGGGGAGATGACACTTAATCAGTGCTGGCAGCCATTTATAATGCCAGGCTGCCGCGAGAGGCAAAATTAATAAGATTACATTTTTAAAATATCCATTATCTTGTATGACACAAAAAAAGAAGAGCACTCGACTGTCTGGTGAAAAAGTCTGATAATGCAGGCTGATGCTTTTCATTTGCTTTTGGAATGTTTTAAGAGAACTCTGTGGCATCAGCTACAAATATGAAGCCAAGACAACCATGTCAAATGGCCTCAGACAACCTTGGTGGCTACAAATGAAAATCCATGGGCTTGAAGTGCTTTGCTCCTTTACTCCATGCAATATGCACCTTCCAGTTGTGTATAACGCCGGAGAATAAACCTTCCAGAGAACTAAACCCTCCCTGATTTTACAGCCAAGGAAGCCGCCATCTTGGCCTCTGTATGATCTGCAGTTGTCATGCTGCTGAGAAGGTGATCAGTTATGACACCAGATATTTGATGGCTTGACAGTTCAGGGGAGAGCAAGAGCAACTGTGACAATGATCATTCCTGCATGCCTTGAAAGTAACTGTTTTGGCAAAGAGTTAAAATTGTTGGGTTTAGTTCCGCTTTAAGGGCTCATTCACACTAGCTCTGCTCTCTGAAGAGTGACCTGTGTTCAGATCACTCTTCAAAGGGCACTTAACAGGAAGTGTAGAGGTGTTGCATCACCTCCTTACTGTCTGCTTTAACTCCTTGGAGCTAGTGCGCCACACCTGAAATGGTCTTCCAACAGTCTTGAAGGAGTTCCCAGAGATGCCTAGCACTTGTTGGCCCTTTTGCCTTCACTCTGCGGTCCAGCTCACCCCAAACCATCTCGATTGGGTTCAGGTCCGGTGACTGTGGAGGCCAGGTCATCTGGCGCAGCACCCCATCACTCTCCTTCTTGGTCAAATAGCCCTTACACAGCCTGGAGGTGTGTTTGGGGTCATTGTCCTGTTGAAAAATAAATGATGGTCCAACTAAACGCAAACCAGATGGAATAGCATGCCGCTGCAAGATGCTGTGGTAGCCATGCTGGTTCAGTATGCCTTCAATTTTGAATAAATCCCCAACATTTATAAGGCAAGAAATCACACTTATAAGGCCTCATACACAGGGACGTTTTTTGACGCCGGCGTTTTCTGGCTTTTTTTGCAGCTCTCCATGTTAGTCAATGGCCCCATAAAAACGTCGGCGTTTTTGAGCTGTAGATGACGTCGGCATTAGTGAGCTGAAACTAGAACCCACAGCCATTGTGTTCTGAGGCTGTAACGTTTTGGCATTTTTTTACGCCGACGCCACAATATGCCAACAAACGGCACCTATTATTATACCGATGTTTTCCGGCGTTTTTTGACGCCAACGTTTTTAGGTTGAAAAATAGCAGAGGGATGATTTTTTTAAAAAAACGCCTATTGACGCCGACGCTCACTAACGCTCAAAAACGCTGATGCACAACGCCGAAAAACGCCGACTTTTTTTCCTTGACGTCGAGCCCGACGTTTTGTTTATTTTTTAAGAAACGTCCATGTGTATGAGGCCTTAAACCTGACAGGGCACACCTGTGAAGTGAAAACCATTTCAGGTGACTACCTCTTGAAGCTCATCAAGAGAATTGCAAGAGTGTGCAAAGCAGTAATCAAAGCAAAAGGTGGCTACTTTGAAGAACCTGGAATATGACAAATTTTCAGTTGTTTCACACTTTTTTGTTATGTATATAATTCCACATGTGTTAACTCATAGTTTTGATGCCTTCAGTGTGAATCTACAATTTTCATAGTCATGAAAATAAAGAAAACTCTTTGAATGAGAAGGTGTGTCCAAACTTTTGGTCTGTACTGTACTATATATATATATATATATATATATATATATATATAGATAGACACACACACACACACACACACACACACACACACACATATATATATATATATATATACACACATACATACATATACACACACACAGTGGGTACGGGAAGTATTCAGAGTTGCAGCCATTTGCTAAAATCATTTAAGTTCATTTATTTTCCTCATTAATGTACACACAGCACCCCATATTGACAGAAAAACACAGAATTGTTGACATTTTTGCAGATTTATTAAAAAAGAAAAACTGAAATATCACATGGTCCTAAGTATTCAGACCCTTTGCTGTGACAATCATATATTTAACTCAGGTGCTGTCCATTTCTTCTGATCATCCTTGAGATGGTTCTACACCTTCATTTGAGTCCAGCTGTGTTTGATTATACTGATTGGACTTGATTTGGAAAGCCACACACCTGTCTATATAAGACCTTACAGATCACAGTGCATGTCAGAGCAAATGAGAATCATGAGGTCAAAGGAACTGCCTGAAGAGCTCAGAGACAGAATTGTGGCAAGGCACAGATCTGGCCAAGGTTACAAATTTCTGCTGTACTTAAGGTTCCTAAGAGCACAGTGGCCTCCATAATCCTTAAATGGAAGACATTTGGGATGACCAGAACCCTTCCTAGAACTGGCCTCCGGCCAAACTGAGCTATCGGGGGAGAAGAACCTTGGTGAGAGATGTAAAGAAGAACCCAAAGATCACTGTGGCTAAGCTCCAGAGATGCAGTCGGGAGATGGGAGAAAGTTAGCCATCACTGCAGCCCTCCACCAGTCAGGGCTTTATGGCAGAGTGGCCTGACGGAAGCCTCTCCTCAGTACAAGACACATGAAAGCCTGCATGGAGTTTGCTAAAAAACACCTGAAGGACTCCAAGATGGTGAGAGATAAGATTCTCTGGTCTGATGAGACCAAGATAGAACTTTTTGGCCTTAATTCTAAGCAGTATGTGTGGAGAACACCAGGCACTGCTCATCACCTGTCCAATACAGTCCCAACAGTGAAGCATGGTGGTGGCAGCATCATGCTGTGGGGGTGTTTTTCAGCTGCAGGGACAGGACGACTGGTTGCAATCGAGGGAAAGATGAATGCGGCCAAGTACAGGGATATCCTGGACGAAAACCTTCTCCAGAGTGCTCAGGACCTCAGACTGGGCCGAAGGTTTACCTTCCAACAAGACAATGACCCTAAGCACACAGCTAAAATAATGAAGGAGTGGCTTCACAACAACTCCGTGACTGTTCTTGAATGGCCCAGCCAGAGCCCTGACTTAAACCCAATTGAGCATCTCTGGAGACACCTAAAAATGGCTGCCCACCAATGTTCACCATCCAACTTGACAGGACTGGAGAGGATCTGCAAGGAGGAATGGCAGAGGATCCCCAAATCCAGGTGTGAAAAACTTGTTGCATCTTTCCCAAAAAGACTCACGGCTGTATTAGATCAAAAGGGGGCTTCTACTAAATACTGAGCAAAGGGTCTGAATACTTAGGACCATGTGATATTTCAGTCTTTCTTTTTTAATAAATATGCAAAAATGTCAACAATTCTGTGTTTTTCTGTCAATATGGGGTGCTGTGTGTACATTAATTAGGGAAAAAAATTAACTTAAATGATTTTATCAAATGGCTGCAATATAAAAAAGAGTGAAAAATTGAAGGGGGTGTCACGTACCTGGTGGTTGAGTCTGGCTTATGCGGGGGCAACCTCACTTGCGGCCCTGGTTCCAGAGCCCCTGGTAGTGAAGACAGGGAGCTCTGGAGCACAGGGGGGCACGAGGGCTGGACTTTGTTACAGATGGCAGGTAAAGGTCCACTGGAACTCGTGCAGGTAGGGTGGTGGTTCAGGCTGGGTCGGCAACGGGCTGGCGGTGCGGTACAAGTGGTTCAGGCAAGCGGATAGTCGGGTACAGGCAGGGTCGGCAACGTGCGGGCAGCTGAGGTACAAGAGGTTTAGGCAGAGACGTGGTCGTAGGCAGGCAGAGGGTCGGTACAGGCAGGGTTCAATCAGAGGTCGGGCAAGCCGGGTCACAGATGCAGAAGACTGGAAAGACAGGTCACAGGAACTCACTAACACGCTGTAGATCAGACAGCATTTTGCTACAGGAAGCAGGAAGTTTAAATAGAGCTGCTGCTGCTTAATGAATTAGAAGAATCCACACTCAGCTGCCATTAACCCTTAGCACAGTCTTTTTCTAACAGGGGGTCTGAATACTTTCCGTACCCACTGTATATATAAAGTAAAGAAATACCTATTTTCTATTTTTTGCTGCATCTCAGTATGGCAGTCGCCTCGTGTCAACATGCACTCTGGTGATGGCTACAAAGCATCACTCAGGGCAGGTTTCCTGAAGGTGACAACTGTAAAACATGCCTCCCCGGTTGATACCCGTTCGAACCATCCTGGCACTGTAGGCCACAGGGAACAGAGGAGGATGACGGTTTCCATCCATTTAACATGCACTCTGTAGGCGCTGCCGCCACTATAAATACCGGGTTATACGTCCAACCGGGACCGGTTTTACAAGCAGGAGATCTGTGCAGCGCAAGTTTAACCCTTTCCTAACCCTGTTTCGCCTGGCAAGCACCTCACCAGCGTGAGAACCCTGGTACCATATAATAGTCAGTGTTAATCCCATAACTCCAAGACCATCTGTATGCCCCCGTATGTGGCGCATGAGCCAATTGGGAGGTGCGACGTAGGTGAGCCTGTGTGGTCCGGGCGGGGCGTTCCTTATCTCTTTGGCTGTTCATACGCTATCACCAGTTCCTGAAGAAGCGATCCAGTATCGTGAAACATGTTGAACTATGCCTATTAATACCCGCCTGAAGACATGGTGATACCCCACCTATCTACTAGCGTCAGCCCACACTGGCTATTGGACATTGGTTTTGCCCTATTGGGCAAAACGTTGGGTTTACCACTCTCTTTCAGCTTTCTTTTTATCTATATACTGTATGTGAGAATCCTTTTTGGATTTTAAACAAGGATTAATAAAATCTATTGTTTTAGTTATTATGTGCTTCTAAAGTCCATTTTTCCCAATCAGCCAACTGTAAAACATGGCCACATAATATGTGAACACACCTTTTCTAGTCTCCATTGGAAGCCAGCGTTCAAGGGTGACAATGCAAGAGCACAACTGTGAGACAGGGACAGAGAGTAGTCACCTCATAACAGGAAGTGCCTAAAACAAGGACCTTAATGGCAGAATGAACAGGTGAAATTTTGTTGAAAGATTTAAAAATATTTCAAATTTTGTTTGAATTTACATCCACATTTTAAAGTTTATGTGCAATTTTAGAGATTTGGTTTACCACAGCCTTTCTCAACCTTTTCAACACAGAGGAACCCTTAAAATAAAGTTCCGGTCTCAGGAAACTCATGATACATTAGTGTGATGGTCAGTAGGAAGAAAGGTCCTTACACTTGTGGTCATTGGGAAGAATTACCCCCTTACTAATACTGGTAGTTAAAACGATTAAGGTGTCAGTGGGAACTTATCTCAGAGATAGAAATTGCTCATTGGTCAAGGAACCCCTAGGAACCTCTGGAGCAGGCTATCTCAACCTTTTAAACCTAGAGGAACCCCGAAAATAATTTTTATGTCTCGAGGAACCCTTACTAAAACCAAGTCATAAGGACTCAATAGGAACAATGCCCCTTATATTGGCAGTCAATAGGAAGAATGCCCCCTTAAAGTGGTGCTCAGAATGCCACCCTTAAAGACAGCTAAAAAAATATTTGGTGCCATGCTGCTGGCTTTGATAAGTGGTGCTGAACCTTGAACTCTGTAGGCATCATCAAATAGGTGGTTCACCAGCCACAGCTCAAGGAACCCCTAGCAACCTCTGGAGGAACCCCAGGGTTCCACGGAACCCTGGTTGAGAATGGCTGCTCTGGAGGAACCCTAGGGTTCCATGGATCCCTGGTTGAGATTTAGACAAACCCAAGTTTCCTAATATTCAGGGACCAGAAAGGGGGACACTTCTAGCTCAAAGTATATGGGCAAAGGGCACTCTCTGCCAATTACATGGCTCAAGAAGAATTAGGCCCCGTTCAGATCTCGCGATTTGGAACCGCAATCTAAACTCGTGTGGCAATCAAAAGCACTGCACACATTTGGGTGCCATTATCCTTCAATGAAACCCCAAACACGATGCAATTCTATCACGCCTTTTCAAATCGTGTGTAGCTTATCGCCCAAAAAGGAGCAGGAGCTCCTTTTGGGTGACAAATATGCATAGGGCAGCCCATTCATTTGATGTGACATGCAGAATCATTCACATTTCAAAAATGGAAAGCGGGAATGCTTGTTCCTGTTACGCAATAATGTGAACTGGGCCTTTATGGGGTTGTAAATGTCAGACATATGAGCAAAGCATATCCCTCTATAGCAGGGGTAGGGAACCTGCGGCTCTCCAGCTGTTGTAGAACTACATTTCCCATCATGCTTCTGGGAGTAATTGTATCCATCAGCCTTGCAATGCCTCATGGGAAATGTAGTTATACAACAGCTGGAGAGCCGCAGGTTCCCTACCCCTGCTCTATAGTGTGTGCTTGTCTCAATTCAGAGGAATTCTTCCACTGCCTCGTTCCTCTGCTAAAAGCATGAGTCAATTCTGACAAGTTTTCCTGACACCAAAAGAAAAATGGTGACAGGGGAGGGACCTCCAGCTGATTGACAGCCTCAGCTCTCTTCATGTATGCTGTGTGAAGGGGGTGTGTCCCTTCCCTCCAATCAACTCTCCTCAATGATGTAACTTCAGGTCTCCTCCCCCTGCTTTTCAGCGCTAAGAGATCCTGTGTAAATTGTGCACTTTATGTGAATGTAGGGGATAGATAGCTGTAGATAAACAGTACAACTTATTTAGGAGGATTTGTTTCATCTCTGTATCACCTGACTGGGAATATGTAAGGGTTTACAATCTCTTTAATGTACAAAGTTCTTTTTTTAACCACTCTTCATAATAACCAATGTCATAATTTTGAGAGGAACTGCAGTCTATAGTATTCACAAAATTTGTAATAAAAACATCTTTGCCATTCTGAAGCTTCCCTCTAACAACTTTGCATATTATTTTATATATTCTGTGATTCTGTACTTGCCAAATATGCTGCAGAAATCTCCCTCCACTAAGTCTGTCTGCATCCATTTTAACTGTGGGCAGTTGAAGCTGCTGCCGGTTCACTTCCTGGATTTACACAGACACACATAGGCGCACCTCCATCTCTGCAGCCCTGCAGCTCTCATTGGCCCTCTTATGACTCATCCCCCTCCCTTCCTAGCAAAAAGGGAAAGATCTGTGCATGATGTCATAAGCCTAGGCTAATGACCAGACAAGAAAGAGGAAGTGGGCTGTATAAGGTATTTACTGGCAGAAAAAAAAAATGTTTTACTATCCAAAGTTAAAACAACAAGGGCAGAAGATTTAATAGATGGAACGTTGAAAAAAATGACTGAAGGTCCGCTTTAAAAGGTATATTATAGTATAACACTTTTACTTATTTAATTATTTTTTTATAAAGGTTTAACCCCCAGACCAAAAGCAGGAACAATACAGAAGAAGTTCACTGGTTTTAATTTACTTAGGACCCTACCTGCGTACAATATACATGATCATTAGTTAAAAGTATTTTTATGCTTGATCTAATGGTTTAATATTCCACATTTTATGTGCAGATAAAAGGATTTGAATATTTTAAATTTCAATCAGTAGAATTTCTATTTTTATGATACTCAAGCTTTTTATGGCCACATTACATGATATTTATGAACATAGTGAATGATATCATACAATCATTTAGCAGCTGTACGTGCAATAATTCTGCTATGTACCAATTCCCATTATCCTACTTTTATTACTATTGAAAAAAAGTATATATATATATATATATATATATATATATATATATATTTTTTTTTTTTTTTTTTTTTTTCTTATGGTTTGGAAGAGTAGAAGATGGGGGACGAAATACTTATTGGATCGGAGAAAATGAAATGAGAGTTTTCTCAATGAAATAATTCTGACACTGATAAATCAGCCAGCCTGCAGGTACCTGGTCTGAAGGGAAATTGCCTTCCAGTGAAATAACAAATCAGAATCACTTGACAGATCTATATCATGCTGTACTGTGCTTGTGACAATGTTCCAGTGAAAAAAAAAAAATAATATTAGATCATTCAACCAAGCTTCAAAAATTGAACATTTAAGGGAATGAGAAAATGAAAAAAGTTCAATGCAAACTGCCTAAAAGTCTTGGTGGAATAATTAGTGCTTTCCAACTCCAGAAATCCAGCAAATACAATTAAAGTGATTTTAAAGCTGCTTGTTTTTTTTTATTTATTAAAATACATCTGTGTCTGCCCCCAGGCTTGATCCTGAGCTGGACTGTGTGCGTCTATAGACACAAACAGTGCAGCTCAGCCCCTACCCCCGCTCAGGATATGATTGACAGCCAATGGCTCCCACTGCTGCAGAGTCTCCTGTAAGAAGAGAGAGAGGGGAGAAGAGCTGCTGCGGAATGGCACAGAGATAGATCAAGATTGGGCTCAGGTAAGTAATTAAAAATGGGGCACAGACACATGAATTTTTTTTTTTTTTACCTTAATGCAGAGAATGCATTAAGGTAAAAAAAAACAAAACTTTTTTTGCCTTTAGAACCACTTTAAATGCAGAACAATGAAAGAGGATCTATACAGAAAAAAATCCACACCACTCCATTCCTGACCATTCAACTTTCTTGCAACAATAATAACAATAAATGATAAAAAAACGGGCCTGAGGCTGGCAGTCATGTGACCAATTTAAAGGCATTGGTCACATGATCCCAGCTGGAGGGGCTTAGGAAATGGCAGGGCAAGCCAATCAGCAGGTTTGTCTGAACTTTGGTCCTCCCCTTCAGTGAAGATCACATGGCCAAAGCTTAGAAATGTGAGAGGCTTTTACATAAGGCTCCTTTAGTTTTTTTATGCTTTTAATTTTCACAATAAATAATGTGATTTGGGTGGATTGTGGGGCCTTGTGCTTTTTAAGCTTAGAATAGAAAATAGGGATGAGCTAAGAAAACTGTCACATGATAGCATACCTCTGGTTTCAGCAGTGAAATTCCCCACCACTCAGCCGCATGTAACTAAGGGGCAGGGATGCTGGTGACAATACTGACCTAATATGGACAATGTAAAAAGGTAAAAAACGTTCTGTATTCAGTGTCCCCCCGCAGGCCCCCTTAATACATACCTGAGCTCCCTCTTGGTCCAGCGATGTGCATGAGAGCTGAGTTTCTCCCAGGTCTCTCATTCCTCATTGGCTGAGACAGCAGTGGGAGCCATTGGCTCCTGCTACTGTCAAGCACAGCCAGTGGGTCAATGAGGTGAGAGCACGGGGTGGGGCCTGAGCCGTGGCTCTGTGTGTCTTATATGTGCATATAGCAGGGCTCAGGAGCGAGCACGCACCAGTGCCCCCACAGCAAGTAGCTGAAGAGGAGGAGCCAGGAGTGCTGATGGGGGACCTGAAAATAGGAATATTGGGACTGTTCTGTGCAAAACCACTGCACAGAGCAAGTAAGTATGACATGTTTGTTATTTTTTTTAAACGTGAACTATTAATGTGGCTTTACGTCAATGTCACCAGCACTGGCACTGCAGGGAGGGGAATTCCACTGGCAAAGCTGACTGGGCTGGCAGTCTGCTATCCAATGGCAGCTTCCCAAGGGTTTGGGGCAAACGGAGTTTGGCCCGAACCTTAGATCATCATTAATTGAGAATAGGCCAAAACCTGAACTGACTGATGACTGATTGCCCAATTCAATCAGTCCAGTCAAACCATGACCATCATTATAACTGCAGACTGCAAAACCAAAGTTCACCTGCAGGTGGCACGGCAAAGAAATTTGGAATTTTGTACTCCAAGGCCATGGAAGAGGCAAGTACATAATGTAGATATATATGTGTGTGGGTAGGGGTCACCACTTATGTTTACCATAAACAGTGTCCTGTAATCACCTTGCGGGGGCAACCAGAAAAATATCAGCTTCCCTCTCTACATTATTAATTTCTCTGCAGAATTTCAGGTTGTCAGACCAGCACTGTGACATTACTGTGTGACCTGTTGAGGTCAGAGGCTTGTTAATACTTAGATTCCGGCAGCACATGACAAATTAGCTGTCACTGCTCGTCAGCTACGCCACAAAGACAAATGGACTAAAATATACCAGGAGGAGATACATGCATATTAATCGGTGTAGGTTTTGGGAAAAACTAACAATGTCACGGCCTTACGCACTGAGATTTATGGTTAACTAAAATATAATAACAAAACAACTGCCTTTGTCTACGAGCAGCAAAACTATCGGTGATAAATCAAAGACAAAGTCAATTTTAACATATTGAAGGGATTAAAGAAGTACTTTGGTCAAATCGAAAAGCAGGGCATTGTTCTCAAGAGCAATTCAAGGCAATAAGTAACGCAATTAGTCAACTGCTAAGGCTATCCACCAAACACTCCATCCCAGCTTACAGGTTTAGTTCACCTTTACAGACTTTTGCCCAAAAATCTCCAAGTATTACAGTGTCCTCAGTACATTATTATGCGGTGCTCCATTCTGTAAAAGAATGTATAATTTTTAAGCTGCATATTCCACTGCAATCTCCTCTGTGTCCAGCAGATGGCAGGATGCACCGAATATTGAATACGCAGCCCCAGATGAGCATCGTTCCCTACCCACGCATGCGTAGTCCCCTTGCTTTCACACTCCCAGTACTCACTCTCTTATTTAGGCTTGGTTCACATCTTCGTGGGGAGTGGCACACAGCAGGGGTCCGGTGCGTCCCTGTTCCCGGTTTCAGGTCCGATTTCGGTCCAAATGAAACGGACAAGAAGACATCCGTCCCAGAGCTGTGTGAACCGGTTCCATTGAGAGCTGGTCACAGTCTCCTGACATGCCAATTTGATGTGCAATAGTGTGAACCTAGCCTTCCTCTTTTCAAGCTGTGTATTCCATTGCCCTCCCCTCTTAATGAAGGGGGGCACTCTTGATCCCAATGACATCAATCCATGGGACACTCTTGATCCCACTGACATCAATGAAGGAGGCACTCTTTATTTCAGTGGCATTATTTAAGGGGGCACTCTTGATCCCAGTGACATCAATTAAGGGGACACTCTGCATCCTAATAACATCAATGAAGGGGGCCCCTTTCTTCCTAATGACATCAATGAAGGGGGTCCTTTTCTTCCTAATGACATCAATGAAGGGGGCCCTTTTCAACCTAATGACATCAATGAAGGGGGCCCTTTTCTTCCCCCTTATATCAATGAAGGGGGCAATCTTTATCTCGGTGACATCAATGAAGGGGGCACTCTTCATCCTAATAACATCAATGAAGGGGGTCCTTTTCTTCCCACTGGCATCAGTGAAGGGGCACTCTTCATCTCACATACATCAATGACTGGGACACTTTGCTGAGGCAAATCCTTCGGTAGTAAAACACAGCTCCCATATATGAACATCTTCCATGTATGTAGCTGTTTAACTGGCATTTTACTTTAGAGTAGTACTCAAATAAACAAAAAAAGAATATAAAAATGAATGGTCCAATTCAAGATAAACTAACAAAACCACCTTTTGCTGCAATATTCATCTCCACCTCTAGAGGTTTTCCCCTACAATAGTTTTTTTTCTGAAGCTAGATCTCCTCAGTCTGATGGCCACCATTATTCAACCCATTGCCTTTGTGCTTAGGTCATCCTGGAGTCACCCCAGTCTACCTGTCACTCTGCTCTTCCCTACCATCTGCATGCTCTTTGTCACCACATGAACGAATTGGCTCCTAGTGCTGCTTCTTCCTCTCACACTCCAGCCCTGCTGTACAGGGAAAACAAGAGGCTGATACCAGCACCTATTTAGGTTCTCCCCCTGCCTTTATTTAAAAAAAAAAGACATTTATTGCTGTATTATTGATTACAGAGCTGCATGAATTTGTGTCTTTTATAGCTGTCTAGAGTTCAATGTTTAAATTGTATTATAACAGAAGACAGAGGAAGCAAGCAACAAAAAGGCTGCACGGAGCACGGTCATTGCCGAAATTGCTTTTAGAGCTCCAAAGCACCGCAAGTCTCACCAACCTTGGAGTTTGCCTTCTCC
The DNA here is from genome assembly GCA_018402905.1 of Glandirana rugosa. Taxonomy (NCBI): domain Eukaryota; kingdom Metazoa; phylum Chordata; class Amphibia; order Anura; family Ranidae; genus Glandirana; species Glandirana rugosa. Next base: position 725,229 of record BLSH010153513.1, read on the forward strand.
CTAAAGGGAGATAATGTGAAAAAAGAATGTAAGTGGGGCAGCCTTTACGACTTTGCTATAATTGCGGCGTGTACTGGATCGCACATACTGTCCACTAATTGAATTTATTGTTGCCTTGAGTTGTTCTAAAAAAAATAATATTACTTCCAGAAACAAAAAAAAAACATTTTGAGTCATAGAGCACAATTAGCAGAGTGTGTTCCCTTCACAATAAGATGTTAATAAGTAAGCTGGCAGACAGCAGAGGCTCAATGTGACAAGCACAGACTATATTTATTCTGGTACGTTTCAGGGGGAGCGCTAATCTGTGTAATCGCCTCAGCGGAGAATCTCCTTCAGTGACGAATAGCAATTACCATTTCATTTGCAACCGGTTCCCTTCATTTACCAGCAATTTTGCGCTGTCAGCCCGCGCCCCCCGCGGAAAGCAGAGAGTCGCCTGTATCTGCACACAGTGTCAGGAGGAGAATCTCCATTTCTTAGTACAGGTATTCTCAATTTCCCATCCTAAAAACAAGTCATCTCACTCCGATGTTACGTAATGTCTAATCTCGGATTAGAGGGATTGTAACCTAGAGCCACAAACGCAGAAACATGCGCATCAACAGTTAATGGACATCACCTCGCACCCTCTGACAGGCAATGGCTGTACTGCTGATTTCTGCATGGGAGTCAACAGATTGGAATGACAGAGCTGTTTAGATCACTAACTCTAAACCATTAAATCTGAACTCCAGGCAAACAACTAAATGCACCGTTTATAAAGATACAAGAGAACTGCTTTACCTGCTAAAGCATTTGTATTTCTGTCAATCCTGTCCTGATAGTTGCACAGCTCTGCACCACAATACTGACCCCTGTGGTATGGTAGGACACCTGACTGTTCTCCATTGCATTAAAAGAGAAGTTGACTTCTTTTGAAAAAAATAAATGTGCTTTTTTTGCAGGTAAAAAAATGTGCATTTATTATTTTTTGTTGCAGGAGCCTGCAAATCATTGCCCCAGCGATCAGTAGATTGCTGGTGCCATGCAGGCCTTCTGCAAATCTGTCAATGTATTGGCTTGCTCGTACCTCATATAAGGAAGCTGATACATATTCTCACAGGAAGAATCAATGGACTCACAGTGCCATGGTAGTTCATTGAAAACTACAATTTGACAGCCGCAAAGGCTGCTGGACCCTGTAGTCTTTCATTTAGACTGTGGATAAGTGACAAGGGCGGAGCCCCGTACGACCACATCTTTTTGAATTATGGCACAGCAGACACAGGGAGAAGATCCCCAGTCTGCTGTCACAGGGGGTGCAGGAGCCAGTGCATTCATAACATGTTACACCCATATTCTGGGTGTAAGGTGAACTTCTCCTTTAGGGTCCTTTCACACATATGGACCATTCATCAGTTCATCAGTTCCATCACATCAAAACGGAGGAAGTATTCATCTGTTTTTCATCCGTTTTTCGTCCGTTTTTTCATCCGTTTTTTCATCTGTGGTCATCAGTTTTTCTTACATCCACTACCAATGCAAAAATGGATGAAAAACTGACCGTTCGTCCGTTTACATCTGTTTTTCGTCCGATCCGTTCTTTTGACGGATGAAAAATAGGACTTTCATCCGTTCAAAAAAAACGAATCTTGATGGAAGCGGATGAAAACGGATGCAAATGAATGATCATCAGTTGTCATCCATTTTTCCATAGAGTTGCATTGATGTCCGTTTTTCATCCGTCAACGGATGGATGAAAAACGGACACACGGTCCCTATGTGTGAAAGGGGCCTTAAGCCTTGCTTCACACGTATGTAGTGCGAGAAACAAAATCCTTGCGCGTTTCCAGCACCACATTTGAATCGCACTGTGTTTGCAATCCACTGCTGGTGTAAATACAACATCCCAAAAGGATCGCAAACACAGTGCGGTTTGCCCACACCGGATCGCAAGGTACAAAACGACCATGCAATGTGGTTGCGGTGCCCCTCCAAAAAAGGCACTGAACCCAAAATATTATTTGTGTAAAAAAAACTGTAAACCATAGTGACAAAAAAGGAAGTAAAACAAATGCAATAAAAACTCAATTAGATCGAACGAACAGCAGCATCTAAAACCTCGTATCCCCAGACGACGCTGGTTACAGAGAAATGCGCATGTTGCGAGGGGCCTCCCACGTGACGTTATTCTGTAAGTCGGCCTGATCGCTTGGACCTGCTGGTTGTTTGTAACACATGCTGTGCAATTCCTTCAAAATTGTAAGTGTGATTTTATAATTTTGTTAAAATTTTGGTGAAATACTACACTATGTGGATTTTCCTCTATACTTTAACTTCCTCAATGGAGTCTATCTTGGCTTAGGAGATCGTGGAAGCTTTGCATGCAAAATCGATCGTGGTGTATATGGCGGCTATGCAGCAAGGCGTCTGATGGTCTCCATGTGGGATCAGAGCAGATGGTAAGGAGCTCATTTAACCACTTGACAACTGGGCACTTAAACCCCCTTCCTAACCAGACCAATTTTCAGCTTTCAGCGCTCTCACACTTTGAATGACAATTACTCAGTCATGCAACATTGTACCCATATGAAATTTGCGTCCTTTTTTTCACACAAATAGAGCTTTCTTTTGGTGGTATTTAATCATCTCTGGGTTTTTTATTTTTTGCGCTATAATTAAAAAAAGACCGAAAATTTTGTAAAAAAATGAATTTTTCTTCGTTTCTGTTATAAAATTTTGCAAATTAGTAATTTTTCTTCATAAATTTTGGCCAAAATTTATACTGCTACCTATCTTTGGTAAAAAAAAAAAAAAAATAGTGGATATTATTTGGTCTTTGTGAAAGTTATAGAGTCTACAAGCTATGGTGCCAATCACTGAAAATTGATCACACTTGATTTACTGACAGCCTA
>BLSH010153513.1:729198-747409 GCA_018402905.1 Glandirana rugosa
AAGAGGGGGGACTGTACCATCGAGACTCATCTGATCCGGAGTTAACGTTGCATGACCCTCATAAGGTCAGTCCGAAGTACTCCATACATTTACCGGATGTGGATATATTTACCGAAATAAGTAGAAATCAGTCTCGACGTGTCAAACAAAAATAGATGTCTGTCGGGAATAGACGAATCTGTCAAAAAACCATTTCCACTTGGTTGGACACGTTAATTGTACGCAAAGTAAAAATTACCCGAGTTTAGCGTGGTTTTACACAATAAATTGGTGAAGGGCTGGCGCGATATCTGTTTTCTGCAGGTGTCGCGCCACGCGCGGGAAGCGAGATTCTGCAGGACGTCCATGGACGTCCTGTCAGAATAACCCGACCGCGCTGTGGACGTCTTTTGTCTATAGCGCGGTCGGGAAGTGGTTAAATAACACATTTTGGTGCGATTTGAGCCCATTAAAAATGAAACGCATGTTAATTGCACAGGTTGGTTCACCTTTACCAAAAAACTGTCTAAGCAGATAAGGGCTGTCTGTAGATAAAAACAAACTGTGCAGCTCTGACTAAAGATGAATAAAGCCATTTATATAGGTGTAGGCCATTTACATACCTCATGAAGCCTGACTGGAATACTCCCAGTACGTTGCAATTGAGGCCTAGTCTACTCAGAGCTACCATGTCAGGGGGGAGAAAAAGCATGGGAGGGGGTTTGAATCAGAGAAAAAAAATCTCACTCCTGTGATGGCGCAGTAAATTCTAGGCCTCACTTAACAATGTTTTAGCAACGTCCTGGGAGTATTCTAGTCAGGCTTTGGAAGGAAAGTAAATAGCCTAAACCTATAAAGGGCTTTATTCATCTTTAGTCAGAGCTGCACAGTTTGTTTTCATCTACAGGCAGTCCTTACCTGTATAGGCAGCTTTTTAGTTAAGGTGAACTATCCTTTTTAGGTCTCATGGACACTGGACGGTATAAAAATGCCAGTAGCGTTAGCTGTAGAATGCTGCATTAAAAACGCGAGTTTTGAAGCGTTTTTACATTAGCGTTTTGCTGTGTTTGCGTTTTTCAGTGTTAGAGCGTTTTTGCAGCTCAAAAACTCCTTTTCAAATGCAGAAGTTCTAGGTTTCTTTTCCAGCCTGAAAACGCCCCTGCCAGAAAACGCATGGACACATAGGATAACATTCTGGGGAGTTTACTGGCTGTCGAAAAAAACACCTGATGCCCAAAGCAAAAGCTGTAAAAATGCCCAGTGTGCATTGGGCCTTAAGCTGACCATACACTGCAGGTTGAACAAAAAAAGAAAGCGGCGGCACTTGTATATCCGAACACCGGCTGTATCTGATTGGATGCAGCTGTTGTTCGGCCAACCATTTCACAGCCAACTGCTTCATTTTTTCAATTGAAGGGTGTGGAGTGGCAGGGTGCCAACAGGGCCACCCACAATGCAAATTTCAGCTGGCCAATTAGAAAGCAGCCAAAATTCACTCAGCGTATGGCCAGCTTTAGCCCAGGTTCACACTGAGTCCGGGAATGAAATCATGTGAGTTCAGCTGAACTTGCATCATTTCATTCCCGCATGTCAGTCCCGATTTCAGCGGTGATTTCACGGGCATCTGTACGGGTTTCTGAACAGATGTCTATGGAAATCGCACCTGTAAATTGCAAAAAAAGTAGTACAAGAAATAATTTTTGAAATCGGTGCAGCGCCGCAAGTGTGGCATCGCACGATTAGGATGGTGCCATTGCTGGCTATTGCCGCCGATTTGACATGTCAAATCACATGCCAAATCTTGTCAGTGTGAACCAGAGCTCACACGCTCTTATCTTCTTCGCTTTTTTAGCTGTCCGGAAGGTACAGATGCAGCATCCAGCATTGCTGTCAGCAGCCTGTAAAAACCTAAAATATGGCGGCTAGATGTCATAAAGAGTGGTACTTGCACTTAGAGCTATATGTGGTCAGGGACATATGCTCAAAACGAATCTGCAATCCAGGCACGCATATGGTCCTAAATGTGAGTACCACTTTATATAGCGTCCAGCCACTGCGTATTTCATCCTGTCATAAATTTTGATGCTTGACAGTGCACCGTTGTCTCCCGGGCACCCAGAAAACGCAAGGACGTGTTACAACAAGGCCTAAGCACTAATGTGCATGTGGCCTAACGGTGTAAGACTTTGTTAAAACAGTTTATTGGACTTTAGAATCCAGATCCACAAATAAAACTGCTTCAGCTACAAACGCATATTCCCACTCCGTGGGAGGACTTTATGGAGCCAGTTGATGATGAAGCGCGTCGGGAGGCGGGACTACATTGCGCACACAATTTGATTCCTCATAACCAAGAGTGAGTCATCCTGTTTCCGCTAGTGGGATCTGATAATGTATACTCCTTTAAAGCTGGTGAGGTTTTAGCTTGGATGTGGTTTTTAATATTTAATAAGCAGTTTTTAAAAGGTTTTACACTATTAGAGTTTCTTTGTTTGTTGACATGGCAAAGGAAGGAAGATAAGATCACGTAAGATCGGAGCTGAACAGGAGAACAAACAAGCGCTGTCTGACCTTTTCTATAATAAAGAGGTCATCGTGTTCCGGTGAGTTCTCTGTTTGCATAGGGTGTGGATATGTTCACATATACAGTATATAATGATCTGAACTGCACTGTAGTGAAGAAGCATATTACTGACAACGATATACTGATACTAATATACTATTCTATTTAAGTATTTATTATTAACTCATGCAGGATGTTACACTGACACAAAAATACAGTAGGAAACTATTTCATATTAACTACTTGCCGACCGCCCGCCTTGGCTTGACGGCGGCAGAGTGGTTCGTTATCGCAAGCCGCGAGAACGAGTATTGTGAGCGCGTGCGAGAGCGCTCGATCTCCGCCGGCATACCCGCGATGGCTCCCCCGCAGTGAAAGAACGGAGGTCTGTGTATGTAAACAACAGATCTCCATTCTGACAGGGGGAAGGGATGTGATCGCAGGCTTCCTGTATATGGAAGCTGTGATCAATCCCCTCCCCCTGCCAGCCCAGCCCCCATACAGTTGGAACACACTGAGGGAACACAGTTAACCCTTACAGCTCCCCCTCCAGGTTAACCCCTTCACTGCCAATGGCATTCACACAGTAATTAGTGCATTTTCATAGTACTGATCGCTGTATAAATGCCATTGGTCCCAAAAAAAGTGTCAAAATGGTCCGACATGTCCGCTGCAATAACGCAGTACCGCTAAAAATCACAGATCGCGGCCATTACTAGTAAAATATAAAAAAAAAATCCCATAAATGAATTCTCATTATTCGTAAACGTGGCCACTTTTGCGCAAACCAATCAATAAACGCCAATTGTGTTTTTTTCTTTTACCAAAAATATGAGAAAGAAAATAAAATTGGCCAAAACCAATGACAAAAATGTTTTTTATATTTTTTTTAGATTTTTATTTTAGCAAAAAGTGAATTGGTTTTTTTTTTTGCAAAATTGGCACTCTTTTTTTGTTCATAGCGGTGATCAGAAATGACGCAGAGGTGATCAAATACCACCAAAAGAAAGCTCTATTTGTGGGAATAGGGCACAAATTTTGTTTGGGTACAAGGTCGCATGACCGTGCAATTGTCAGTTAAAGCGGCGCAGCGCCGAATCGCAAAAAAGTGCTCTGGTCCTAAAGTGTGAAATCCTTCTGGGGCTGAAGTGGTTAAACAGATTACAGGGACATTGAATAGTGGATGTGTATGGCTTATTTCTGGGAAACAAGGGTATTTAGTGTCCCTTTTGAGTTAGGCCCGGTTTACACTTATGCGACAATCGCTCCGACTTGAATCAGACCCCATTCAGTACAACAGAACCATTATAATCGGTGCGACTTGAGCTATCCTGACTTAGAAAAAGGTTCCTGCACTACTTTTGGTCCAACGAATATGTTAAAATGTACTTTGCAAACAATGCCCAATCACATTGCAATGAAAATGAAAAAAAGAAAAAAACAGGACTTTTTCTTGCACATGACTGAATGACTGAAGTGAGAAATATATACAGTATCTCACAAAAGTGAGTACACCCCTCATATTTTTGTAAATATTTTATTCTATCTTTTCATGTGACAACACTGAAGAAATGACACTTTGCAACACTGTAAAGTAGTGAGTGTACAGCTTGTATAACAGTGTAAATTTGCTGTCCCCTCAAAAAAACTCAACACACAGCCATTAAAGTCTAAACTGCTGGCAACAAAAGTGAGTACACCCCTAAGTGAAAATGTCCAAATTGGCCTCAAAGTGTCAATATTTTGTGTGGCCACCATTATTTTCCAGCACTGCCTTAACCCTCTTGAGCATGGAGTTCACCAGAGCTTCGTGGGGTGCCACTGGACACTTTGGGCCCAATTTGGACATTTTCACTTAGGGGTGTACTCACTTTTGTTGCCAGCGGTTTAGACGTTATTTTGAGGGGACAGCACATTTACACTGTTATACAAGCTGTACACTCACTAATTTACATTGTACAAAAGTGTAATTTCTTCAGTGTTGTCACATGAAAAGATACAATAAAATATTTACAAAAACGTGAGGGGTGTACTCACTTTTGTGAGATACTGTATATATGTAGTGACAATCACACGACCATCACAAATAATACCCATAATGTGTCTAATATGTCTATTTCCTATGATTATCAGCTCCATCTAGTGGCTATAATGCAATATTTTCCTGAAATACTTCAACCAGGACAATACCGCATTATGGCCACTAGATGGAGCTGACAATCATAGGAAACAGACATTATAGACACATTATGGGGATTATGTGTGACCACTGTATGAATTCTGAGACACTCTCACAACAATTTTTTAATACATAGACCCCACAGTACTAGGTGAGCTGTTCTCTACCTTGTTAAGCCCAGTACAGTGATCAAGTCGCTTGAGAGTTGTAGCGAGTGATAAAGTCACTAGTGTGACATGGTCCTAATTGTAATGATCTGATGAAGCTAAGTAAGTTGGTTTATTTGTTTTGGGTTTGCAATCATGAGCAGTAAAGAACTGCCAAACCACTTTTCAACACAATGACCCTCTATAGCCTTCCAGTACATGCATGGCCTGGCGAGGCACAAGCATGGTATTTGTGGTGGAAGGATGGCCCCCTTGCCCTCAGGCCCCAGAGTGGCCATAGTAGACCACTGTGTTAATGTTGCCCTCATAGGCCAATGCAGATGGCATCTATTTCTGGAGTCACTAACAAACTGGCAGAGCCTCAGCACATCACATATTCAGTTTCTCTCATTTTTGTAGCGGGCCCTTGGTATGAGCTGCAGACTTCACGTTAGGCTTGGCACATCATTCGCTATAAAACAGGAGGCCGCAAATCATCCAGTGGTAATTTAGCTCAGGAAAGGGCAGATTAGTTAAACTGGGTCCATCTGAAATTAAAATCTACGCCTCAAATTTATGTTTAATGGATGAGCAGGTTTCCGCTCAGTATTTCTGACCAACTGTTAAAATCTGTAATTATCCCAGGCAAGTGGTCATGTGTAGCACAATGATTTGTTTCATTACAAGGAGCAGTTCATAAAAATTGCTGCTCTTGTGTTTCCTGCCTGTCAAGTCACTTACCTCTCTTCAACTGCACATATTAAATTGCAAGAATATGACATGCAAAACACAAAAATACATAAAAATCTCTTTCCAGGGCCAATTTATCAAAAGGGTACTAAGAAAAAGCACTGTGTTGCCCATAGCAAGAGTGTATAGGGGGGGACTCACGCTGGAAGTTTCAGCCATACCCAGGTATGGTTTGCCCCCTTGGTCCAGTTGGTTTGTGCAGCGTGACTGCTCCAAACAATGCCTGGGAATGGTTAGGCATGCCATGCCCAGGATCGTTTGGAAGAGATGGTCTCTGGCATGGTTCACTTGTGATCGGTATGGTTTACTTCAGTATGATTCCTCCATAGATCACCAGGGATCACTGTGGCCTGGTTGGCAGAGGTGATGATTTACGTGTGCCTGACAATGCTTTCTTTAAAGCACAGTGTGAGTGCAGACCAGCGGGAGAGTGGGGACAATTAAACTCAGGCATGGTTCGGTTCCACTGTCTACAGTGTGAGTGCATCCTAAGGGCATATTCACACTAGGCAATCCATAGTGTGCCTGAGCATGTTTGATCCCCAAAGCCCAGTTCAGTTGACTGATGTAATTTCTCCTTTCTGTGTTTGGCAAGGTTCATTGTACTGTGCCCTGGCATGCTTGAAGAGGTAGGCTTGACTATGGTTCAGTTGGACTCCGGCGCGATACCCATCTGTGTTATCGATGACCATGCCCGAAAACAGAGCACTCACGGAGAGCAGAAGCAAGGATCATTATGCTGTGGCTGGCAGAGGTGATGACACAAGTGTCCTCAGGCCTGGCACAGTGTGAGCATAGGTCAACAGGGGAGGGGGGACAATCAAGCTCAGGCCAGGTACAAGGCAACCACGCTAGGGTAAGTAAGCCCTAATATTCATTTTCCAGCACCAATATGGAATTTGGTGATTGCACCTACACTGTTCCATAGGTGCAGATAGTCTATCAACCCTTTGTAAGTGCCAACGAGAAGTCTATCTTAAAGTGGTTGTAAAGGCTGAAGGTTTTTTACCTTCAGGCATTCTATGTCTGAAAGTAAAAAACCTTCTGTGTGAGCCCCCCCCCAATACTCACTGGAGCCCCCCTCTCAATCCAGGCTGTCCTGGGACTCCCTCTCCTCATTGGCCGAGACAGCTGTGAGAGCCATTGGCCCCCACTGCTGTCAAACACAGCCAGTGAGCCAATGAGGAGAAAGTGGGGGGCGGGGCCAAGCCGTGATGCTATGTGTCTTATGAACACATAAAGCAGGGCTCAGGAGCGAGCACGCACCAGCTCCCCCATAGCAAGCGGATTGCTATTGGGGGCACTGCTCAATGGGGAGGAGCCAGGAGCACCGGCGGGGGACCCAAGAAGAAGAGGATTGGGGCTGCTCTCTGCAAAACCACTGCAAAGAGCAGTTAAGTATGACATGTTTGTTTTTTTAAAAAGCTGAGCATTTAATACCACTTTAAGCATACACAGGGCTGTCTTTCCTCACTCTCTAAAGCTGAATGTAATAGCGACCGAGAAGAAGGAATGTAAGTATGTTACTGGGGAGGGGGGCATTAAAGTGGACCTTGCAGTAAACTACAAGGTCCCATCAAATTGCTGAGGTGCCCTTCCCTTTACAAAACACCTTATATGGGTGTAAAATGTACCCAAAAAAGAATGTTAAAATTATACTTACCTTACCCCCATCTTCCACATCGCTGGGCATGACATCACTATTCTTCCAGGCAGATTCATGAGGAATGCAGTGTAGACAACATCTCCAGTCTATTGGAAGAGTGACTTCCCATGAGATTTTGGCTGTTCTGTACATCCCAGTGTCTAACTAGAAAGGAGTGGGAGGTCACCCTTGCCAAAAGACAAGTGTGAGCTAGTCTTGAGCCCTTACAGAGACATCACTTTCCGGGTCAATGCAAGAAGGGGAGGAGAGCGAACATGTATCCCCTCTTCTCCTTCCCCTCTACATGCCACCGCCCGCCATGGCTGTCCTGGGCCCGCCGATGGGCAAGCAGAGACTGGTAAGCATGGCGGAAGCACGCGTGCAGGGAGGGGGCGCCAGTGCCGGGGTGTGTGAAAGCGATCAGGTGGCAGCGGCGCCGTCCGACCACTCTCACCTGACAGGCAGGAGTCTGCCCATCATTTTTACACACAATCCCAGCCACTGGACCTGGCGTTGAATGGGTTAAAATGAATGGGTCTGTTGTTGAGTGAACAACGGGTCACAGGAGGAGCCGCTGCGGGACAGAGATGACAGTTGCTCTTTAAAAATTATGATTTAAATCAAGTTTTTTTCTTGGGAGGGTGCATGTGATCAGCACAGGGCCAAGTGTCAGGGATCCTGCAGCCTCATAGGACAGTCAGGAGAATGAAAACTCCTCCTACAAGCTTTAACCAGACACTGATAGAAGTCATAAGACATAGATAAACTGTTGATGAGATATATACTTTACAGCAAGCCCTCGCTGACCTCTGTTGCTGCTCACTTTCATTTTCCTTTTGTTATCCCCCATCAAGCAGTGAGTTTGAAGTCTTCTAATCTATGATGAAGGTGGAGGGAGCAAAATGCCCAATTTGAACGACTGCACTGCTTCTCTTCTGAACTTTGAGGATGATTGTTCCACAGTGACTGCACCTAAAGAGGTCTGCAAGGGTTTGTTTTAGGCTGGGTTCACACCTATGCGAATTGGATGCGGCTTAAACCGCATCCAATTCGCAGGACACTTGAAAACACATTGTTTTCAATGTGTCCAGTTCACATATGTGCGGTGCATTCACACTCCGCATTGCACAAAAACCGCACACGTTTTTTGTGCAATGCGGTGCGAATTCCCAGCCCGTTGAGTCTAGTGGGAGCGCATCTAACACGGAGATGCACTCCGCACTGAACGGGGATATTTTCCCCTGCTCGCGGCTCCTCCCCCATCTCTCCCCCCGCAGCTGCTGCGCTGTGGGAACGGACAGGAGCTGCTGAACGGCGGCTCCGTCCCTTCCCGGCAGCAGAGAGGCTGGAATTCGCACCGCAATGGTGTGAATCCAGCCTCAAAGTTTAAAACTTATTTACTGCTTGTTAAGCATATATAAATATTTGAATGATCATGGCCTGACCACAGTTCTTCTTTAATTCTATGTTAACTACCTCCATGGAATGAAGAAATAAATGGCAGCAGCTAAGATAACCTTTTTGGAGAAAATGCTTCTCTAGTTTCCCTTCGACATTGCTCATATACCCAAAAGCCTAGACATGGGATTAGAATTCTGATTGGCTGATCCTGTCTCCAGCAGGCATCAGATGATCAATGCCCAGGGTGTTTTGGCTGGAGTTGGCTTTTTAGGCTTCCTGAAAAAATTTAATTTTCAGTTGGAGTATATGAAAGTTACTGTATGCAAACAGTCAGGGCTGGATTAAGAGCATCATGGGCCTGGTGCTGAGGAACTTACATCCCCCTCCTTTGCCGGGGCCTGTGCTTGCACTTGATTGGTTGCTAGGATGCTAGGCGGTCCAAGCAACCAATAATTTTCACAGCAGTCGACACTGGGCAGTGGTGGGCAGCGGTGGCGCCACGGTGCCAGGGGGAAGTTTTTGTAGCTCCAATAGCCCCTATGTTAATCTGGCCCTACAAACAGCTATATGCTTCCTTATCCTTATACACTCCAGAACTCTACATTGTGCCCAAAAGGAAATATACAAGTTTTGCCCAAGGCTAAGGAAATACCAGAGGCACACTTAACGCAATGGAAAATAACTGTAGCGATGCCTCCCTTGAGAATGGGCAATTGCAGTGGGTAAAGTTACCCCATACCAACCAATCAGATTTTCCCATTCACTTTAAAACCTTGCTGCACAAAGTGACAGTTGGCACAGGCGAAGATTTATTCTGTGTTAGAATTTAATGTCTTTATTTTGGAGTTCTTCAAAGGAAGCAGACCTCTAACTGCGCTACAGTAAAATGACTCCGCTTTGTGCTGCATGACTTCATTTCTCCCCACGTGGCTCCCTTCAGCCCTAATGCCTGATGTTACATATCAATAGTATTGTACCGTCAGCACTTTGTTAGTCAGCCAAGCAGACTCTGTCTTCCTGCAGAGACTAAAATACGAAAAAAATAATAAAGCTTACTTTTTCCAAAATCCTGCTTTTGAAGAAAATGGATCACAACACCTGCTCTGAGAGCATGGCTAACTCTTCTTCTGCTAAGCAGTTTTTCATCTTATTTCTGATTAATAGCTGGCAAAAATAACTTCTTCTGCGGTCATCAAAATGTGACATTGTGCACAAGAAAAATGACCTTCGTGCTGTAATACAGTCCCTCCTGTTATGTTCTGCAATGAATATGCAGGCTAGTCTTTCATGTGTATCCACTATGGGAGCGATCAATGGCAAATCATCATAAACTATTTTATCTGAGATATTTAAAAAAAAATATACAAACGTGTCCATCCAACTACTGCTATGTACTGGAGAGATAAATAGATAGATAGTCTTTGCATTGATGGATGTTACAAGTCCAAATGACCCAATAACAAAAGGTCTACGTCAAATATGAATGGGGTTTCAGCAACCATCCAACCTATGTCCAGCCTAAATAGGCCCTTGTGGAATTGCGAATTATACTTAGATGGTTTAATTACATTGGCACTGCAGTTCTGCAGGGTCTTCCCACTGACACACCTCCTGCCAACCCTTTAGACCACTAGTGAGTATCACCACACTGGTTGAGCCCACCTTGAGTTGTATCCCAAATGTATGCCCGCTTAAAGTGGAACTGTAGTGGTTATTTAAACAAATAAAGCAGCAGCTATAACACCTATCCTGAAGAGCCTATGCACTGATATTATCTTCAGCCCCTATTACTCTGTTATGCAAACACCGACTTCATCTGGGAAGTCAGTGCTTTGGCTAGCCCCCTTTAACCGACTTCATCTGGGAAGTTAGTGCGTTGGCTAGCCCCCTTTAACTGACTTCATCTGGGAAGTCAGTGCTTTGGCTACCCCCTTTAACCGACTTCATCTGGGAAGTCAGTGCTTTGGCTCGCCCCCTTTAACCGACTTCATCTGGGAAGTCAGTGCTTTGGCTACCCCCTTTAACAGACTTCATCTGCGAAGACAGTGCTTTGGCTAGCCCCCTTTAACTGACTTCATCTGGGAAGTCAGTGCTTTGGATAGCTCCCTTTAACAAACTTCATCGGGGAAGTCAGTGCTTTGGCTAGCCCCCTTTAACCGACTTCATCTGGGAAGTCAGTGCTTTGGCTAGCCCCCTTTAACCGACTTCATCTGGGAAGTCAGTGCTTTCGCTAGCCCCCTTTAACCGACTTCATCTGAGAAGGCAGTGCTTTGGATAGCCCCCTTTAACCGACATCATCGGGGAAGTCAGTGCTTTGGCCAGCCCCCTTTAACTTTCTCTGCCGTGTTAGTTCAGGTACCCATGACATAGAGGGGTTGATTTATTAAAACTGGGGAATGCAAAATCAGGTACAGCTGTGCATGGTAGTCAATCAGGTTCTAACTTCAGCTTGTTCAATTAAGCTTTGACAAAAAAAAAAATTGAAGCTGGTAGTGGTGGTAACTGAGCAAGGTAAAGGCTCAGCAAGAAAGGAATTTTAGTATAAAACAGATACTGCAGAGGCTAATGGAGGTTATTATACTGTACATTATTTTTTTTTTTTACTGGTAATGGTGGCGATCTGTGATTTTTAGCGGGACTGCGACATTGCGGCAGACAAATCTGACCCCAAATTACACTTTTTTGGGACCAGTGATATTATTACATTGATCAGTGCTATACAAATGCACTGATCAATGCATAAATGACACTGGCAGGGAAGGGGTTAACACTAGGGGGCTATCAAGGGGTTAACTGTGTGTCCCTGGGTGTGTTCTAACTGTAGGGGGGATGGGCAGGCAGGGACATGACAGAGATCAAGGTGTTAACTGTGTGTCCCTGGGTGTGTTCTAACTGTAGGGGGGATGGGCAGGCAGGGACATGACAGAGATCGCTGTTCCTGATGACTAGGAACAGAAGATCTCTGTCATGTCATCTGGCAGAACGGGGATCCGCCTTGTTTACATAAGCAGATCCCTGTTCTGCCTCTGTACAAGGTGATCGCAGGTCACCGGCGGACATCAAGTCCACCGGACCCGCGGGCATGCTCCCACAGTGCGCAGCAGGGACCCGCAATCTCCCATGCATGGACTGACGTACAGGTATGTCGCTTCCTGCAGGAGAGCCGACCTGCCACAGTATATGTGCGTGAGCTGCTCGGCAAGTGGTTAAATTGGGCTTTAAGACTGTTTAGCATTCATTGGCTGTATGATTAGTCCAGGTCAGCAACTCACAATGGTGGCCCCAAGCCTGCACCTTTTTAAACTAAGTCAGCAGTGGCAGCAGAAAGTGTTTTGCACAACCATCACTCGAAGCAAGCACTATGTGAATAATGTTCCAGCTTAGCAAACAAGGAGGGACCCCCCTCTTTATTACACGTATGGTGTAAAAAAGTCACATCCTGAAGTTCGACTGCATGTTTTATGTATGATTTGGAGAAAATGTACTGCAATAGCTCAAGGTGACCAAGGCTTCCGAAGATTGATAAGTTGTTCCTTGCATCCTTCATTGATGCTGCTGCACATAGAGGCAAGTGTAAATAATACAAGCCCAACAGCCCAGGGACATTTAACAGAAATCCAACTGCTGCTTATGATCTATCTCCCATAATGGCGGAAATTCATAAGTCTAGAAGTCCAAACACATCAAAGACTGCTGCTGACTTTAAACAATGCATATCCTTCCCTATTCAAGAATTGGTCAATGGAAAGCTATTAATACAAAGCCAATGCCTGTCAACCTACAACAAATTCATGAACAATGCTCATTTTACCAGTCTAAGTAACGCTGGCTTCGAAGGAGGTTCTACCTTTAAATCTCTACTTGTCAATCATTTCCATACCTCTAGGCATGCTATTTTCCATTATGTAGATTGCCTATTGCCTTTATGTTCAGGCTAAAAAAATGCCTGACAGTGCTGACTGTTCCCAGTAACATTGTTCTCAGCTATGCCATGGGGTTGATTTCAAATAGACACTGTCATGCAGTTGCACCAGCACTTAGTAAATGAGCAGAAGCTCTGCTGACTTTCATCATCCAATCATATGCAAGCAAAAATGTTTTTTTATCCTTGCATGTGATTGGGTAGCCTTTTGCAAAGTGAAGCTTCACCTAATTTACTAGGCTCTGGAGCAACTGCACTTGCAGAGTGCACCGTCTATGGCAGCCTTTCTCAACCTTTTCAACACAGAGGAACCCTTGAAATAATTCTCTGGACTTGGGGAACCCCTGCTAAAAATTAGAAATCTAGAACTCATGATACATTAGTGTGATGGTCAATGGGAAGAATGCTCCTTACACTTGAGATCATTGGGAAGAATTACCCCCTTACAGATAGCTAAAAAGATTTTATCTGAGAGGTAGAAATTGACCATTGCTCAAGGAACCCCTAGCAACCTCTGGAGTAACCCTGGTTGAGAAACCCTGGTCTATGGGGTTGATTTACTAAAGGCAAACAGACTGTGCACTTTGCAAAGTGTAATAAGTGCAGTTGCTTCAGAGCTTAGTAAATGAGTGAAACTTTCACTTTGCAAAGAATACCCAATCATGTGCAAGGAAAATTAAAAAAAAACAATTTTTGCTTGCACACGATTGGATGATGAAAGTCAGGAGAGCTTCTGCTCATTTACAAAGCTCTGGAGCAACTGCTCTTGTACAGTGCAACTGCACTTTGCAAAGTGCGCCATCTATTTGCCTTTAGTAAATCAATCACATGCCTCTTTATGTTATGGAGAATAGGAGAGAGGATGGGTTGGGTAGTTCCATCTGACTTCTGTTGTACTGGTATAGAATGGTAAGTGAGCTATGACATCCTAGGACTAGATGTGTCTCACTGGCAGAATCACAAGGTTAAAATAAAGGGGAAAGAAGCCTGAAAAACGAATGCAGCCACCACATTTAAAGTGGTTGCCTACCCTCAAAACACATTTTTACCTACAGGTAAGCCTATAATAAGGCTTACCTGTAGGTGAAATGAATATCTCCTAAATCTGTACGGTTTAGGAGATATTCCACTTGCATGCAGCCGCTGACGTCGCCGGACCTTGCCGGAAAGTCTGCGCGGAGCCGCGAACCCGGAAGAATCCCCACAGGGAAGATGTCCGCTCCCTCTGCAGGAGCTTCGTTCTGAGGTATTTCATAATGAGCTAGTATGCAGCATACTAGCTCATTATGCCTTTCCCTTGCAGGTTTTTTTTTTTTGGGGGGGATAGACAACCGCTTTAAGAGCCACTACATTTAAGGCTGCAATATATTCCATTTTTGTTTTTTGGATTCAGGTACTTTAACCGCTTTCTGACTGGAATACGTATAAAATCATCTTGGTTATTACAAGACCATGGATGCAGCTGCAGCCATGATTTTGGTACCATTTTTTCATCCAGCGAGTGGCTGTTTTGTTAACATGACCACTTTCACAGCGTGTTGAACGCAAAAAAAAAAAAAAAAAGAAAGAAATTGCAACAGCCACCATTTTTTTTCTCCAGGGGCCTCTGCTTTCAGAAAATAAATACTGTTTTGGGGGTTCTAAATAATGTTCTAGTCAAAAAAATGCTGATTTTAACATGCGCATGATAAAAAAAAAAAAAAAATCCCATGACAGCAAGCAATTAATAAGACCGATGGAGCAGGACTTTTTTTTTTTTTTTTTGCTTTGTCTGTAGGTAAAACTCACATAAGGGGCACGCACAGAGAAACAATCGTTTTGTACATGGAAAAGAGAACAATTGTTCATCAGCGAGAGATTTGGAAGACTTCTGGTACAGTAATCATATGTGCTCATTACCATTTACAAGGGCTCCCCTATGCTATTCTATTGATGATCAACCATTTGAAACGAAGACAGAATCCCAACATGTGTCTTGGAGACAGGCATTTCAAATATTTGATATACAGGTGCCAAAATGTTCCTCTAATAGATCTGTTCTGTCACATTTCATCTTTAGTGTGACACGATCTATTGGTGTGATAGCTAAAATACTATAAATGTTATATTTATGGTATTGTCAATGGGTTAGGTTCATGGTTAAAGTATATGTGAACCGTCACCTTGTAAAACAACCTACTCAATTTATAATAAAGATGAAAGGCAAAATGCTTGTATATTTTATATATATATATAGGGGGTGTGAACTGGTTTGAGTGCAGGCTGAGGTTGCAACTCTTATCACCACCATAGGATCATACGGATGTGCAGCACCAGGAATCACCTCTTTCCTTTTCCGTAATGCAACATCAAGTAGATGATTTGTGGTGTGCGGCTGTGCATTGTGCGGTATAGTAAATGTGTTAGGGTGCCATTCAAAATTAAAGGCATCATAATACGCATACAGCAAGTACATTATGGAAACATGCATTAATGTGCATGTTTTAGCATACAGTATAACACAACGTAGTGTGACTGGGTCCTCAGATGTCTTGATGCTGAAATTAATATGCTATCATTTCTAGAGCTGCCTCTAGAACAACCTTTCTCAACATAGAGGAACCCTTGAAATAATTCTCCGGTCTCTGGGAAACCCCTGCTAAAAATTAAAAATCTACAACTCATGATACATTAGTGCAGGGCTTGACAAATTTGCCTTGAATCTAGGAGCCAGCTAAAAAAGTTAGGAGCCAGTTTTTTATAGCGCAGAGCAGCCAGTCAATAACTCCACCGTTACATCAGGGTTATAGGCTGGCCAGAAAGAGTGACACTAAAAAATCTGTTATGGTAGAAACTCCTTATTATGCCAAATGCATTGTGACTGCGGCATGTAAAACGCCCTCATCTGCTGCCTAAGGGAGGCCAAAGGTGGGTGGCAAAAACATATCTCTACTGCACATTTTTACCACCCAACTTGCACATCTAAACAAAGCCTTAGTGACATTGTAAATAAAATACAAAAAAAAGGTGAAAAGTATTCCAGCGCTGCTGAACTTCTGCTACCTCTTTGCAGCCACTTCCTGCCTACATGTGTGTCCCCCACAGTGACTTTTCATTGCTCTGGTGGGTTTCCGGTCACCATGAAATACTGGAGCCCAGCTGCACATAGAGTGGTAATTGTTGATGGTACACAGGGCTTTATCACAATTTTGTTGCTTAGCATAAAGGTCACGTTTCTCGCGGTGTGACATCATCTTTCATATTATACAAAAAAAAAAAATGGGCTAACTTTATTGTTTTGTTTTTTTTTATTCATTAAAAGTGTATTTTTTCCAAATAATTGCGCTTGAAAGACCGTTGCGCAAATACCATGTGACATAAAATATTGCAGCAACTGCCATTTTATTCTCTAGGGTCTCTGCTAAAAAATAATATATAATGTTTGGGGGTTCCAAGTCATTTTCTAGCAGAAAACACTGGATATTTAATTGTAAGCCACTAATGTGAGAGAGGGTTTAGTCTTTAAATGGTTAAACTTTCCTGATAGCCCGGAGATCATTGCTTTGAAAGAAGAAGATACATTGTTGTGTTTATTCTTCTAACTCTCAACAAACATTCCAGGCAGCCTGTTTGTTACTTTTCTTCATTCTAAGTAGAAACAAATATCCCGGGCAGCGGCCAAGTGTAACAGCTGTTAGATGAAGCAGAGAACTCTCGGCTCTCGCTGAATCTGACAGCTGTTTTACCATAATGATAGAAGGAACGGCTGACACTCGCCAGGACGTGATTTCTGGTCGCCATGGCGACCTGGCGCCCGGGGTTTGTCGAGGCCTGCATTAGTGTGATGGTCAATGGGAAGAATGCTCCTTACACTTGTGGTCATTGGGAAGAATTACCCACCTACAGATAGCTAAATAGACTAATGATGTCACTGGGAATTTATCTGAGCGGTAGAAATTGACCATTGCTCAAGGAACCCCTTGCAACCTCTGGACGAACCCTAGGGTTCCACGGAACCCTGGTTGAGAAACCCTGTTCTAGAACCTTTGTCCTCCGAACTCTATACAAACTTTCAAACGGAGCTTTTATTAATCCAGTCAGCTGCGGGGCAGGGGAACTGCAGATGCACATGAAGATAATGAAAGGCTGAAGATGTCAGCGTCCTTATGGACTCTTTCCCATATTAACTCAATAACATACTGACTAAGGGCACTGACATCATCTGCATCCTGCCCTTTTGATTATGTGTGCTTCAGGGAAGTTCATCCCTACAAAGCTCTTGCATCCAAAACAATCAAGCCAATTTTCCAAAAATGACTGTACTGCTCAAATGAATTGCACCACTTTTTGGGCCTTGCACAATATTTCTAAGTGCCATTCAGATCAATGATTCTGCCACCAGTGACAATGCACTGGCAACAGGATTGCTAACTCACCATTTACCTTTTCATACAGAGTGGATCTACAGCTGTAACTGCATGATGTTGTTGTCTTGCTGCCCTCTCAATATTCTACAACAGCCATTCTCAACCAGGAGCGCAAGGATTTCTCCAAAGGCTTCTAGGGGTCCCTTGAGCTGTGGCCAACTGACCTACAATGTGATGGTGCCTGCATAGTTACAGGTCCAACACCACTCGGCAGAGGTAGAAGTATGTAAGGATGGCCTCCTGACCACCACCATAAGAGGATCATTCTTCCTACTGACCACCACCAATGTAAGCAGCATTTAACCAATGGACTAATCTTAGAAGGGGTTCCCCAAGACCTAAATACGATTACAATAGTTCCTTTGGGGTAAAAAGTTTGAGTGTCTGCACCTTACCACTTTATGTATTTGTATGGCTCATTGAGAGTTGCCACTCTGAGTATCCACTTAAATATTTTCAATGTTCATTAAATGTCTCTGGTAATGCACTACGTGTGTGTGCCTTCCTTTTGTTTTGTTTTTATAGTCTTTATCGGATCATCCCATCCGAGGAGGGCAGCATCTGCCTAGTCTTGAAACACTGATGTCCTTGTAGCTTTTTACTACTGAAGACCCTTTTAGCGCTGGATATGACTGTTTTTCTAGTATTTCTACAAAGTTTGAGTAAGGCTGTTCTACGGTGTTCCAGGAGAGCACGTGGCCGATTCCATTAAAAGAACTGACTCCCTGGCTTGGGTAGTTCCATCATTAGCCATTGTTGTCAGCAGCTGAATCACCCGTCTCACACCATGCTTAGCTACTGTAAAACTTTGTTCGGAAAACCTTCCTCCTCAGATTTGTCTCTGATTATTCAAAGATAATTAAACTAATTAGTGATGCATTTATAAAACAAAAATGATCCGTGGTGAGGTATTTATAGCTGTTCCTTTCCTGATTCTGTTATTTTTTTCCCCTAAGCACCTGGAAAACCGACTTTTCTAAGGATTCCTTTAACTATACTTCTCTTCCAGAGAACAGTAAATAATCTGGCAGCCCCTAAACCTTTCAGTCTAAGATATTATTGAAAAAGCAATGCATTGAAATGAGAATCACATTCTGCTTTTATAGTTTGGCATTTTTCGCTTTGGCACACTGCAGTAAACTTAATCTGAGGACACATTAAGATTCACGACTGCTGAAAGTGCATATATAATAAAGAGAGTATCTAATAAATATTATGAA
>BLSH010153513.1:748526-766297 GCA_018402905.1 Glandirana rugosa
ATTTTATAGGTATGGACCTTAAGAAGAAATTTGGTTATCGGTCGAAAAAGTCTCAAGAAGAAATTTTTACATTATCTTTTTCGACAGTTCACGTTATTTGATTCTTTAGTCTTTAGCAAATAAGAATCAGACCGATTTGAATTGATGATCTGATCTCATTTACACGAGGTTATTTCCTAAACAGCCCAAATGACTTATGGTTATATCGTCCATCTCTGACCCTCACAACTCAACCCAACACTCTAGGTATCTTTCGGAGTCTCGTTCCACGTGTGCGTAAGACCGAGAGACACTGTAGAGAAAGGCGTGGAGAAACATTGGCCAGCCGTTACAAAGAGGTGCGGAAAGAGATGTCACAGAGAGCCAGAATGCGTGTGCACCTTGCTCTGAGGCTTTCTATGGATCTCACAACCCAACTCAACACTCCCAGTCTCTACCTGCTATATTGGTATTCAGTAAACCCGACAAATCCTTTATTGGAGCACATTTACTCTAGTCTAGTAGTTAAGTTTAGCCAGACTAAGAATAAACGATTTCTGATTTCTTAGTTTATTGCACTTGACAGCTTTTTCTATTACATTTTTAAAGAAGAACTCTGAAAAAGCTGGCTATTGGTTTAAAGAAGAATTCCAGGTATGGATATTTTATACATAATTACATTTGTCCAACTAGAACCAGTGTAACTATGTATATACCATACCCGGTCGATGCCCCTGGAAGCTGGACATCGCTACTCCAGTGATCACCACTAGCTTCTGGGTCCCAAAACAAGTGGCTTCTCTGCTGTATTCTGAATACGGAAGGTCGACCGCTTAATGCAAAGCATTCTCTGATTGGATGAGGTGGAGATGCAGGGTGGTTAGGGCATTCTCTCCACCTCGTCCAATCAGAAAATGCTTTTCATTCATTCAGAAAATGCAAAGCATTCTCTGAATAGTGCCCATGCTTAGAAGTTGACCTTCTGTGTTCAGAATACATCACCTGAAGTAAGTGGACATCACCTCTTAGTGGTGTCTATTTCAGTGATTTCAGTATGGTATATCCATAGTTACATTGGTTCAAGCTGGACCAATGTAACTGTATAAAATATTTATATCTGGAATGCTTCTTTAAAATAAGATGTAATTAATACTTTTTTCCCTAAATTATTTTATGTAGGAAGGATCTTGGGCTTGGACTGCATCAGGAGAGCTAATCTGAAGCTTGACCCTGTAGTAGAGCAGGGTAACAGAAAGCTTTCCAGGAGAAAATGCTGCTCCAGGTTCCCCCTGGTGCTACTCACATAGCCTAAACTCTAGACCAGTGGCTGTTAATCTATGTGATCATATAGGCGGCTCAACTACAGCCCTTGAGAGCACTATAGGGCCACACATAATATTGTATTATATGTAATGCTACAGAAGACTGTCAAAAAACTGTAGACATACTAGAGGAGATGGTCAGGGACTGCAGACATGATTCAGGTGTTGCTGGAGATAGAAAGATGCCACAGAAGACAGTCAGACACTGTGGGCCTGTTTTGTGAGACCACCGTCATTACAGCCCCTTTGCAAATCAGTGCTCCTGCTCCCACTACTGGGGTATGATAGGGGCTGTACAGCAGGTACCAAGTGACCACATGTGGCCCCCAGCCCAGTCTGTAGCTTGGGCGCTATGGGACTAGGCATTGGTTACATGATCTCTTTTAATCTCATCAGATCTCTGCTCCTCTCTTTAGAGGCTTTTAGTTTGGATGTAGGTAGCTATAAATGGAGACAGGAAAAGCTGTTTCTCCATGGAAGTATTTCAGCTTTTCTAGGACACATTGGGGTTTATTTACTAAAAGTGGAAAATGCTTAATCTGGTGCAGCTGTAAATGGTAGCCAATCAGCTTGGTCAATTAAGCTTTGACAAAAAAAAAAGAAGGAAGCTGATTGGCTCCTATGTAGAGCTGCACCAGATTTTGCATTCTCCAGTTTTAGTTAACCCCTTCCCGCCAGCCACCTCCCAGTCCTTTCAGGGTTCTAAACGCTGGGAGGCAGAGGTGGGCATTTGGGTCATGTGACAGCCCTGATTGACTGGCACAGCGGTCACATGATCGGAAAGCTAAACCAATGGCTAGTAGGCATCGGGAGCTTTCCGGTAACTGCCGGCTACCGTGCTGAGAGTGTGCTCCCTGCGGTAAGTGTTTTAAACAGGGCCGCATATATGCGGCCGCTCGCCGTCAAGGCCCAGAAGATGCATATGTACATTTAGCCAATGTGAAGAGGTTAATCAACCCCATTGTGCATCTGTCCCTGAAAGAATGATAACACAGGTACAGATGCACAATGGGGTCTACTGTAAACCTGAACACAAGTAAGATTTAAAAAAAAAATAATTGTTACAATTTTGTTTTCAAACATAGTATCTCCATATGTCCTTATATGAAGCTCCTGTAATGCTCTACACAGCAGTCAGGCTCTGCTGCAGTGCACATATACTGACAGTGAATAGAAAAGGAAGAGAGGGCAGAATGTTGACTCGTCAGCTTCCTTCTGCTCCTTTATTTATGAGCAGGCAGGGGGTGTCAGCAGATTAATAATCCTAGGTCTCCATCCCTTCGTCTTAGATTGTAAGCTCTAACAAGCAGGCTCCTCTGATTCCTCTTGTACCAAATTGTATTGTAACTGTACTTTCTGCCTTCACTGTTGGCACTTCCTGTATAATAATTACATACATACGCCAAATTCCAGTGGCAAAAATCAGCAGTTGTTGTGACAGGTATATGCGGATAGCGGCGACCACTCAGCCTGCACAAGGTAATGAAAGGCTGACAGCAGCTGCCTGCATGTACCCTCACACCAAGCAGTTACCTGTGGTTAAGAATGGATGCACCTAGTCATAAAGCGGAGGCTGATCAGCATGTACAAGGTAATGACAAGATGACAGCAACTGTCGCTGTTCACATGTGTCTGCACCAGTGGCAGCCCGTCCATTAGGGGTGTACAGGGGGGCGCCGCCCCCCCCAATCCCTGCGCCCGGCTCCC
Organism: Glandirana rugosa; assembly: GCA_018402905.1. Taxonomy (NCBI): domain Eukaryota; kingdom Metazoa; phylum Chordata; class Amphibia; order Anura; family Ranidae; genus Glandirana; species Glandirana rugosa. The sequence goes on from BLSH010153513.1 coordinate 751,535, forward strand.
TAATCTATATGAAGGGCGGCGCCCCCCTGTACACCCCTAATGAACGAGCTGCCACTGGTGCAGACACATGTGAACAGTGACAGTTGCTGTCATCTTGTCATAGATTGTCTATGGATTTTAATTTTTTTAAAAGCACACAGCCTGAGGCTGTAATTGGCTTAAAAAAAAGAGTGGGCTTGGGGCACAGAGCATTGCGCCCTGAGCCCACTCTGTTGGGTGACATTAGTAAATATTTCTAATTAATATTACTATTACTATATTAATATTTGCTAATGTCTTCCTATTTCTCCTCCTGCCCAATCAGGAAGTGGGTCCCGAGACCCCATTGGCCGGGAGTCCTAAGACCCCATTGGCTGGGGTCTGAAGACCCAACTGGCCAGCAGGAGAAGCGATGGCCGGGACACGGAGGAGACAGAGGGGGGAAGCCGCCGCCGTTACCTGCATGGGGAAAGTGATGCGGGGCCTGGCGGGCGAGAGGGCAACGGAGGGGGGGTTCGTGTGGGGTGGCAGGCTGCAGCGAATTGGGGGTTTGTGGTCAGGTCTGTCTACCGCCCCCCAGACTGATGGAGCACCAGTCGCCACTGCGCACCAAATGGCTACCCGGGGTTAGGGATGCATGTCCATGCCCAGATGCATCTGACTGTGTCCTGCGTCGCTCATCCATCCCTAATGACTGGTAACTGCTTGTTGTGTTGGATACATGCGAACAGCAACAACTGCTGCCAGACTGTCATTACCTTGTACAGATTGAGTGTTGACCACTATTCGCATACACTTGTCATCCCAGCCATAGGAATCCACTGATTCTTGCCGCTGGAATCCGGTGTTTGCGTATAATCGCCCATGTAAAGTAGGCCTATGTTAGGCTGTTGCCGCAGGGTTCAAGGAACTGGCTCTGCTGTTTGGATCACAAGATTGGCCAGAACAAAATTACAAGTCCTTTGGCAAGCAAAACAAATTCTATCTATGTATACCAACTGTATTTAACTGCTTGACCCAAGTTCTGCTTGCAAATGTGGAAACCCCAAATAGCTGACTAAACGTACCAGTATTATTTGTATACATTCTTAAATATAAAACACATAAAAACCCACCTACCTCGCACACAACCATGTGATGGAGCGAACTGACAGCCCCTAGTCCATACTGTGGTTGCCATAGAGACAGGGATTTCATATATCTGCACCTGGTAGACCAGGACATGTAGCGGCAACGTACAGCAAAGGATGCAATTAATTATTCTTTGGAAGCAAAATGCCTGGCGCATTTTTGTTCTAATTTGTAAAACACTTCTAGAGACACTAATTATAAGAAACTATTAATGAGCTGCTCTTTAATTCATTCAGTGCTTATGAGGCTGCGCCCTGCCCTGCAAGCTCCCAGCAATATGTCACATCTTCTCCCACTGTACAATGCATCACATTACATATATTGATTTTCACGTGACTTTCATACACTGGCGGAAGGTGATCCCACATGCCAAGTCAGCCATATCAGTGGAAAACTGGAGAATAACTCAACCATGCCTCTCATGAATTTGACTCTTGGAAAATTAGAAATAAGTGGTTGAACTTACAGAGACAAATGGAAAGTAAAGCTGATTTATTTCACAAAACAACAGTCTTTTTTTCTAATATAAAAGGTAAACTCTCTCATGCAATAAGTTATTTAGAAAGCATATGCTGTTCTTTGCAAAAAAAGAAATAAAAAAGCATCGTCATTGAAAAAAGAAAAAAGTGCATTTAATTTGTTGCATTGGAGCCTGCAAATCACAGCAACGGTGATCAAAGCATTATGGGTGCAATCCAAAGACTCCTGCAGACTATTTCTACAGCCCCAGGTCCATACCTCAGTATAGGTCTGGAGGAAGTAATCTATGGACTACAACTTTTTTCACCTCTCTTGTACCCCACAGATATCTGCCATGGTGAAAGACAGGACTTGTAGTCTTTCATTCACAAATTTAATTTGACTATAGCAAGCCTGTAGCCTTAGAACCATCTCCATCTGCTGCCATCCAGGTGTGCCCCACCTAAGCTCCTCTATCATTCAGCATTAGAAGGCAAACCTTTCCTAAAAGACACATTATGGCATGCCATGGCAATCTCCTTCTGAGGATGCTAGTTGCCTGGCTAGTACACTGACCAACTAGGACTAATGAGGTTTGATTCACTCACCTGGAACAAGAATTCATATCTGAAAAGTCATACATAATTATAAGCATGCTTGTTCCCTGTAATGGACAAGTATTGAATCAAGATGCCAGCCAGGAAACTGGAATTTGAAGATTCTACAGGGAGAAGGGCAAACGCCATGTCTTTTGTTGGCCATCTTGTGGACTCCCAATGCTCTCCGGGGCTTCCATCCACATCCATAGGCTCCATTGACAGCTGAACCCCACTCAATTCTCCTACATCTGGATGATACATGGACAATCAGACCCACGTGAGGTGGAAGACCTACTTGTTATATGGCTCTTTACCCTTTACTTCCTTCCCAAGGAAGCTCATCCTGTTCTGCGAACTTCCATCCCGGTAAGCTGACCCTAAATTACGTTTCTACATGTATATGCCTGATATCACTACATTGTCTTGTAAGTTGCCAATTGTCACATGAATAAATTTGTTTTTATACTGCCACACTCAGATGCACCTTCTACAGCCCTTATCTATTACCGTAGAGAATCTTCAGTCTCTTGAGAGGTACTGAACTATAGTGTTTTGGACTCACTCCACCTCCTCATCTGGATCCCCCCCAAGTCATCTCCCTCCAGTGTGTTGGTAACATACACTTTTGTGCCATATCTCTTCACATACAGAGTACTATGGCTTTTATCTACAGGTCTCTTGCAAGTAGACAATTCCCTATTGGGACCTATGGAGAAAAGTCAGCCCATGTGCAGTATGTTGTGGCCCTCTTGCTCAGCAAAGTGGGCTACAGACATACTAGAGTCTGCAAAGGCCATGGAAGGGAAGAAGAAAAGTAGAGGGCAAAGAACAAGTCACTATCATCAGTATTACCTGTGCTCTTCCTGCAGCTGAAGCATTCCCCATTCCTAACTTGCCAAGGTTATACATTGCGAGGGGGCAGGTATTTTGGTATAGGAACAGGGCTTTGCTTCCTCATGCCTTAAAGACTGTTGATATGATAACTGGTGGGGAATGTTCAAGAAGTAGCAGAAAAGGCAATGGGACAAACCGTGCCTTCACAAATCACGTGAAGCTTGTCCTTCTTGCTCCAGTTCCTTTTCAGGATGAAAAACGTGCATAGGGTGACCTATTCAAGTGAATGGGCCGCCCTATGCGACACGCAGAATCACGTGAAAATCACATGTCAAAATTGCACAGCGGGAATGCTTGTTCCCGCTACGCAAGAATGTAAACGGGGCCTTAGTCTGTAAGATTTTAGAGTTAAGCATCAAATGAACATGATACAAATACATGAGTACTTTAAGTGGCCTCTGAGTATTACAGACATTACCAATCTGAGCAATTATAATCAGTGCCAGCAGTGCAAATCACAAAGGGCTATTATGCAGCACTGCAACAATAGGAAGCTACTCGAGCCTGTGAACAGATCTGTTTCTGACAGTGAATCATAACAACTTAGCATTACTTTCAGGTAGTCAAAATGTAAAACTAAAGGCTCCTGCATGACAGTCTAAATAAGTACTATGTAATGCACAAGCCTCATAAAGTAAGCAAAAAAAGTCATTTTTTTTCTATGACTGAGCCAAACCTCTCTTTATGTCTCCCGTGCACCCCCTCCCAGCCACTGCAGCTCACAGTGGGAGGGTTTAAGGAATAGTGCTCTGTCAATCCACAAAGCAGTGGGTAGGACTAGGCATGACCAGACACTGATTGACATGTACCGTACTGGGCTAGCTGCCAAAATCTAACATTAGACTTACATTAGGCATGCTGATAGGAGGGGAGGTATGTACAACAGGTGACCTTGTTCTATGGCGAGCAATTTCTGCCTTTCAGATAAGTATCCACTGAAAGGAATGATCTTTTTAGCTATCTTTAAGGGGGAGATTATTTTCATTGGCCGTAAGGAGCATTCTTCCCGCTTACCACCACCATGTACCATGAGTTAAAGCTAGAGTAATTATTAACAAGGGTTCCATGAGACCAGAAAGTTATTTCTAGGGTTTCTCCATGTTAAAAAGTTTGAGAAAGACTGATCTAGAGCAGTGGTCTCCAAGCAGTGGCCTTTATTTGACCCTTGGGAAATGATTCTTCCCATTGATATGTAACTCTATTTTTCCCACTGACCCCAGTAATGGGGCACTATTCCTCTCCCTAATGCCAAAGATAAGGCACTATTACTCCCGCTGACACCAACAATGGGGCAATATTCCCTCCCCTTAGTACCAAAGATAGGGCACTATTCCTCACAATGATGCCAAGACAATTTCTACTCCTACTGCCCACAGTTTGGCACCCCTAAAGTCTGAAAGACAGTAACCTGGCCCTTTGTGTAGAAAGTTTGGGGAACCCTGATCTAGAGGTAGGCAGAGGCAGAGAATATGCAGAGTGGAAAAAGTCATAATGTGGCTACTTGTCTTATGCTTTGACGCTATCTAGCATAATAGGGGTGGGTGGACCCCAGAAGCTCTTCAAATCTTTTTACAGGCAACTGATGTGTTTGGTAGAAGTTGCCCTCTAAGGCCCCATTCACACTTAAGCAGTCTGTAATTCAAAGCTCCAAAATTCTCAACATCCAAAATCCCTTTGTATTCCAATGGCTCACCTGTGAGAAAAGTGTCACTTGTACCTCAAGAAAGTACATAGGCTTCTTTTGAGCTACAAGTTGAAGCTTCAAGCGTTTTTGGCTCCAATAGGCTTTAATTGGAGCACCTGAAAACACATGGGAAAAAAAAAACATGCAAAACCACACAAATCGTGTATTCCACTGGCTAAAAATAATTAAAAAGAAATGTTAAAGCCTCAGACACCCACAAACACAAGCTCAAGTGTGAATGTAGCCTAACACTGTACTAAATCCAAGGTTACCTTGTCCTTGACTATCACAAGGTCTTCTAAGTTTTTTTACAACCATTTTCGTAGGTGAAACACTTCTTGGGAAAAAAAGATAATGCTCAAATAATTTAGTGTTTGTTTCCTTTTTAATAACTGGAGTTTCAGTCTTATGCTCTTTTTTCTAATCAGATAAGCTCAGTATTAAATATATTCATGTATTCATGCTTCCTGAGCAAATAGTAGATCACAGATTTCATTCCGTTTACAAGAGGAAAATCAAGCACATAATGAGTTATTTGTTCACCTTTTCTGAGTCTTTAATAATGCACAATCTACAAATGTTTCTTCTGCAGTATGTAATATTCCTGGTAAAAGAACGTGTCCTGTAAGAAATGTACATCTTAAAGGTAATCAAACACTTTATTTTATTTTACCAATATTTATGTTGGTTATACTTATAAAGAGAATCTTTCAGATATGTAAAGCATTTAGAAGCAAAAGTTCCACATAACATGAGGCATCACAAGGTGCCTTTTACTACTTTGGTATAATAATCTGCCTAGACTTTTCCAATCTGCTGTTCATTACTAAGCACTGCAGCTCATGTCTCTGCTGTGCACACCTGTCCTCCTTGGTGTTCTTTATAATGATACCAGAACTTTGAACCTGCCTAGGACAGCAAGTTTGTACATTTGCTCCCAGTTGTTGTTGGCAGTGCAACAGCATGTACTATGCACTCCAAACTATAGAGGGTGCTGTAGAGACATACTAGCTATTCTGTGTTTATATATACTTGTAAATCCACTTGCCAATGGGCCACAGTACGAATACTGTGGCAGGGTGGTAAGTGCAGGCACTAGAACGTACATAAAGAGGAAAGCATGGAAAGCGCCACAATCTAAGTGTAGGTTATAAGTGAAAAAAACAGAAAAAATATGTAATATTGCACTCAAATTTATTAAAAGTATCAAGGCAGAAAAACATCCACATCGGAAGACTGCAAAGCTCCGCAGGGTCGCAGCTGAGATGGTTGTGTTGTGCCATCCCAGCCCCAACCCTGCTGAGCTCTGCAGTTTTCCAATGTGGATGGTTTTAGGCCTTGATACTTTTAATAAATGTGAGTGCAATTTTATATATTTCGCTTATTTTTTCACTTATAATCTACACTTAGATGGTGGCGCTTCCCATGTTTTCCTTTTAATACAGATCGAAGGGTGCTAGCCAATCCTCTCAAAGAGAAGCTGCAGCCATGTCTAAGTGATTAATAATTCTAAAATTGTGTTGCGCTATAAATATAAAGTCATAATAACAATCATCCAATCAAGTGAAAAATGTCTATAGATATATATATATATATATATATATACACACACACACACCGGTATATATATTATATATATATATATATATATATATAAAATAAAGAACACATTTTTTATGCCCCCCCTCGGCTTATACTCGAGTAAGTAACTATAATGAAACTGAAAGCAGTGTGTGCTGTGCTTTTTGTCTCCCCCTACAGTGCAGTACCCGGCAGGAAGAGAAGAAGGTAATGCCTTTTTCAAAAGGCTTTCTGTAATTCTACATGTATATATGTGTGTGTGTGTATGTGCATGTATATGTGTGTGTATATGTGTGTGCGCGTCTTTCTGCTGCCCACCTGTGTGCTCTCCAGCCCCCCTGTACTTTTTCCTAGCCCCATGCTTCTTTCTGTCAGGATGAAGCCTTTTCTGTTTTTGAAATTTACCAGTAGCTGCTGCATTTCCCACCCTAGGCTTATACTCGAGTCAATAGGTTTTCCCAGTTTTTTGTGGTAAAATTTGGTGCCTCTGCTTATATTCGGGTCGGCTTATACTCGAGTATATACGGTAATTGAAAACATTCTTCAATAGCCCAATAAAGTCCATCAGAAAAAAGAAAGTGCTCTTGTGCAAAAAGTTCATATAAACACACACGTGTTGTCAGGATCCCATGTCCAATGTGAGTAAAGAATTCTTCACACCCAAAAGTGCACATCCCACTCACAAGCCGCTTACCAGCCACTATGACCCCAAGATGAAAGTTTGGCTGCACCTTATCACAGTATCCCCATGGATTTATGGAAGGATTACCATACAGCCTGGATGATACAGAATAGATTCAGTAAGCAGGGGAAACAAAGGAGGAACTCATAGTGCAGTAATTAAATTAAAGGTTCAAGCTGATGAAGGTTAAAACTACTTACAAGAGGCAGGAGTACGTTTGCATATAGTACAATCATACACGTGCAACACCCAGGCAGGCATGATGGCATCACCACTGTAGCTCTTTCAGCCATGTTTAGTTTAAAAGAGTGTCAAGGGGTAAAGGAGAAATACATGGTGTGCTGATGACATTTTCTTCACTTTGATCATGCACGGTTTTCAGCTGTAAAATGATTTTTTAAACATGTATGCAACAATGCAAAAAAAAAAAAAAAAGCCTCTTGTAGCGAAAGGGTTAGAGAAGAAAATGGGCAAGAATCAAGCAATTTGTAAGTAGCAGCACTGGCACCCGAGGCTATAAACTGGAGATGTATCCAAGGTCCATAAGCCTAGAGATGCCCACAGAATTAAAAGTGCCTGATTTGTAGTAGTACTCCCCAGCTGCACCACCTCATGCATTTCCTTTAGATGGTGTACATTCGGAGGCACTTCCTGGATTTGAGTATTTGTCTAGCTCACCAAACCATTATTCCGGTACACAAAGCATTTTCTCCATTTCAGAGAGCTGTAACTCTTGAAATAAGGGAGAGCAAATCGCTCTGCCCTTTTCTCTAATTCCATTAAGTTAAAGTGGTTTAAATAATTACTCATGGGTACAAGGTGAGGGAATTATAATGGTGCCATTGATGGGAATTGTAGGGCTCTCATTTTTACAGCTTAGCCGCAGTATGTCAGCAATTGCCTCTTTTCCTGGTATTATTGAACCAGACTCAGGAATTTTGAAACTCTAAGACATATTTAACAGGGGGCACAACTATGATCCATCAAATCTGTTTTTTCAAGAGATTGGAGATTTCTGCAACCCAATTCCAGTACAAGGGAGCAAATAAGAAATTGTTTAAGCGTTATCTTAATTACACATTTACTAATGTACACAACTAAACTAATTTAGCATTTTCTTTCTGAATGAATGGCATACAAATCAGAAATAACAGATTTTCTGACACTTGTCAACCCTTTAAAAAAGGCTAAGGCATGTGGTGCCCCCACAAAATGATTGAATTCGGGTGTATTCAGTAAAGGGTAGAGTAAATGCTATGGCATACAAAGATATTCTAGACAACTATGTGCATCCAACCTTGTGGCAACAGCTTGAGAAAAGACCTTTTTTTTGTTCCAGCATTATGCCCCTATTCACAAAGGTAGCTCCACTAAGACATGGCTTGACAAGTGTGGTGTGATGGAACACAAGTGGCCTCCACAGAGCCAGAAGCCCAACCTTACTGAACATTAGGGGGTAGCTCCATTAAGAGAAGAAGTCAATAAATAAGAAACCAATACATTATTGCTTTGGAAGAAGTCACAGAAAGTAACAAAGCGTGTCAGGACAGAGCTTAGTGACATCATCACGCCAACAGGAAGGAGCTGCCTGGATACAAGTGTCTGGTGATGCTGTGAACTGTTAGACAGGATCATTTGGTTGTTTGCAGGCTGGTTGTTGAGTTGAGCTGGGAATTTTCTTTGGTTTTGTATGACATGAGTCGCCCTTCCATGTGCTCCTTGCTGCGAAGGCCAGTTAGGTGCGGGCAGCGGCCATTTGTTTGTACTGTTGGAATACTGATGAGGGGATGCAGTGGACACCTTTGCTATCATGGTGCTATATGGTGTGTGTCCAGTGTGCCCCTGTCAGTGTTGCCAACTGCCAGTAAATTTACTGACAGTTTGTAAAAATCTGTGATTTTTACAACTGTCTATAAATATCACAGTCTGATAATTTATTATGTTGTGCTGATTTTTTAAGTGTAAACCGGGCAAACTACTTGATATGGGTTTTGTCAGTGTTTGCATGTTGTGTTTAAATATCAATTGTCTTAGTTTTTAATAGGAGCTCAGTTATTTTTCAGGTTGTCAGTAAAAAATGTGCTCCGCCAGTAAATTTTCCATGTTTTGCCAGTAAAAAACGCTGCGGGAGGTTGGCAATACTGGCCCCTGTACCTATAAGGAGTGGGCTCCCTCCAGGCTTACCTGCCTTCTACCTACATATTTATTTATTTCAGGTACTTATATAGCGTCGTCAATTTACGCAGTGCTTTACATATACATTGTACATTCACATTAGTCCCTACCCTCAAGGAGCTTACAATCTAAGGTCCCTAACTCACATTCATAAATATACTAAGGGCAATTTAGACAGGATATTTAACCTACCAGCATGTCTTTGGAGAGTGGGAGGAAACCGGAGTACCCGGAGGAAACCCACACATTATTTAGGCATGTGCTTCCACTGTGGAGGCTCTCAAACATTTATAGAGTTAGGGCTGCAGATAATACTGGGGCAAGCCAGGGCTTCCTGTCCAACATCAGTACCCAACTTTACAAAAGCCATTTTGCCTGAATGGGCACACATTCCAATAAACACACTCCAAAATCTTGTAAAAAAAAAAAAAGCCTCCCCAGAAGAGTGCCCTAAAGAAGGGCCGACTCTATTATTGCTTATGATTTTGGAATTGGATGTCAAATAAACCCATACAGGTGTGATGGTCAGGTATCTACAAACTTATGGCCATTTAAAGTAGCTGAGACAGATACCAAATTCAAATCTCCAATAGGTGGTCAGAACATTAGTAGAATTTTCAGTAAAATAGCTTTTCATTTGTCTTTTTCTTTACTGATGATGGTGATAACTTTTTTAGCATTTTAAACGCACCCAATTTGCATAACATTTGAATGTGACTGGTTTTCAATGGAGCCGGTTCACACATGCCCGGGGAAGGCAAAAATTCACACCTACATTGCACCTGAACTGGTGAACAGAAATGCACCGGACTGCAAACCACATGTATGAACCCAGCCTTACTGGTCGGAGTGTATGTCTGGAGTGAAGTCAGGACTATACAGTGACCAAGGCAAACTTCTGAGCGCCATTCCAGGTACCTATCCACTGATGCTATAGTAACTCTCAGGCCCCGTTCACACCTGAGTTATTTTCTGCTTGAAGCTTGTAGCTCTATGCTTAATAAAAAAAATCCCATTCATTTCAATGGCCCCTGTTCACATCTGAGCGTTTTGTCCACTGTAGCAAAACGCTTGTTGCTCAAAAAAGTACATGAGCTTCTTTTAGGAAGATTGGAGGCAGATTGGCCCCATAATTATAAAAAATGGCCGCGCTATCCTTTAACCAATGACCAAATACTTAATAATAGAGTGACACAGCTGCAATATACCAGGTGTGGATTCCCCACCATCAATCAGTAAAAAATATAAATATAATGCGCTTGTGTAAAAAGAAAACAATGAAAACATATATATACAATAAACTTCATGCAATCTTGTGTTGATATGGGCTCACACTCGCGTGTGGAAGCACAATATACAGGTGAATAAATAGGAATGTTAAATAGAAAATATAGTCTATATCAATGTGAAGGGTAAGCCCAAGATTCCAGAAAATGGAGCAGTGCCGGTGTGACAGAGAAACGTGACTCAACTTCCTATCATATGCATCGGCATAGTGTCAACCGTCCACCGTAACACCAAATCTATGTGACCATCCACCACCAATCCGGATGTGCCCTTACCAGAGCCCCTGGACCCCCCATCACGGAGGGTCAGGCAACCCCTATGTGGATATCTGGCCTCCTCCACTCAGGTTGATTTTCTCCAGCCAAGCCTCCCGGAAATGTCACCAGATAAATCCGTACCGGACAGATAAAAAAGGCCACAATAGTGTGATACCATTTAAAAACAATCCATTTATTAAAAATGATTGCACTTACATGGTCCACACGAAATCTGCGCAAGGAGGCTTGGCTGGAGAAAATCAACCCGAGGGCTGAGTGGAGGCCAGATATCCACATAGGCGTTCCCTGACCCTCCATGATAGGGGGTTCAGGGGCTCTGGTAAGGGCACATCCGGATTGGTGGTGGAGGGCCACATAGATTTGGTGTTATGGTGGAAGGTTGACACTATGCCGATGTATATGATAGGAAGTTGAGTCACGTTTCTCTGTCACACTGACACTGCTCCACTTTCTGGAATCTTGGGCTTACCCTTCACATTGATATAGACTATATTTTCTATTTAACATTCCTATTTATTCACCTGTATATTGTGCTTCCACACGTGAGTGTGAGCCCATATCAACACAAGATTGCATGAAGTTTATTAGACTGGCCCCATAGACTTCAATGGGAATGGCTGAAAAAAATTTAAACGTGAGCATGTTATGTTACAAGCGTTTTATTGCATGTTTTCTAGTCTCCTCCCTAGTGCTTTCTATTTGACGAAATAGAGATGACGCTCTATTGTATGTAAAATGCTTGAGAAAATGCTCCTAATACGCTGGCAAAGCTCTCAAATAAAAACGCCTAAAAATTAGAGATGCACCAAAATTTTGGCAGCCACAAATGGTGTTTTCTGCATTTTGCCGATAGACGATAGTGGCGTCAAATTTTGCCACGCTTTTACTGAGGTCATGGTATGTTTTTCATAGGTCATGTGACTCAAAAACCGCATCAAAAACGTAACATGGGCGTGTTATTGATGCGTTCTTGCAACGTCTTCAATGCATTTCAACGAGGAGTTACATTTTTGAAAACGTAATTCACCAGTGTGAAGACATACATAGAATTTATAGGGATGCATTTTTCTTGAGCTTTTCTTGCGCTAAAATGTGCTGTTAATGGTCGACAATAAATTCACATTCATTTAAATTCATGAAATTGATTAAACAGTGGAATACAATAAAATTATATAAAAAAAATATATATATATATTTTTTTTAAACGCCATTTTCGGTGCATGCATCCTGAATTTTCAATTTCGGATTTGGCACCAAAATTTCCATTCAGAGAACCTCTGCTAAATATCATCCTCATGGAATCTGGGTGCAGGCATTCAGAGAGCCCGTCCCGGCTCTTTACACACACAAAAGAAAGGAGATGGAACGCCACACTCCAAAAGAACAGCCCAGATGAGAAAGGTAAAAGAAGCTTCAGCTTTGCTCCTCCCAGGTCATGTGCTGACGCATTTCACCCACAGGGCTTAGTCATATAGGCTCTCTATGACTAAGCCCCTTGGGCGGGGAGAAATGCTTCAGGGGGTGTGGTCTGGGAGGAGTCAAGCTGCAGTCTTTTAACCTTTCTCACCTGGGCTGTTCTTTTGGAGTGAGGTGTTCCATCGCGTTTCTTTTGCCGGCTTATACAATGACCTGTTCAAAGATTCAGACACACATCTTATAAAAGAGGTGCTCACCACACAGTCAGATATTCAGCAGGAAAGTATTACATTACATCACCCGGTTAATGTGAACTCATTTCTTTCCTCTGCCATAACATGATGAGGGGGTCGTAAAATTGCATGCATAATAAATGTCTGAATTGAGAAGATACTTTCAAATAAGCAAAGATGGTGGGGGCTGGATCCACTGAAGTGATTAATGTAGTGTCCAATTAAATCTGATCTCATAAACATGATTCCAATGTAAAAGAAATGGGGAGCAACAGGGAAAAAAAAAAAAAAAAGACAGCTGGACGTGTATTGATATACTACTTAAAAAAAAAACGGCCTTTAGTGATAATGTATTATTTGTTAATAATATAAAGCTTCTTAGGTAAATGTAATGCACTATAAACCACTTGACCTCCGCAAACAAAGGTCCAAATCCAAATGATTTATATTTAGGTATTTCAGTGGCTCTGCAGAGCTATAGTTTTGTTCCTTTCGTGGATTTTTTTTTTTTTTGGGGGGGGGGGGGGGGTATGGTTTACATAAATGTTTTGGTTTCTGAATTTTTGATCATAACTGGAAAGGTTCAGTAAGTGATCCGTATCAAAGATTTTTTTTTTATATACCCTCAGTTGAGAGGCACCGTTCCAGTACACTTGCTGCAATCTTACAAAGCATGTGCTAGGAGAGCGGCTTGGCTTCTACTATAATTACATGATCAATAAGTCTCTGACATTTCTTCACATTGGCAAGTCTCTCATGTTAGATTAGTTTCTGTCATAAGGACAAGACCAGGCGTGCCATTTTTACAAGAAGCTCACTGCTTGTAACTTGACTGCAAGTTCTGTGCACATGAATTAGGACCTCCCAGGACCATAGAGATGGCCAGGGATCATCCGGTCTAGAAGCAGTTCTATGGTAATCCGGTGGCACCGCCAGACCAGATCCCAGGCTCTATGATCACACTGGAGATCGCGAAGAGGCACTGGTGGGATGTCCTCTCCCACTGCCTGTAAAAGCAATCTGGCAGCTATTCAACCGCTTTTACACTGGAGGGGAATCGCTGGCTGAAAAAAAAAAAAAAAAAAAAAAAGACACCAGGATGATGCCTGTAGCTGCAGGCATCATCCTAATATCTCCACTTCAATCCAGGACGTCATATGACGGGCAGTAAGTGGTTAAATTGGTTGTAAAAAAATATTTAAAAAATAACAAAGCATATTTACTTACCTCTATTCAAAGCACCTAGAGCGATTTCTGTCTCTTCCTTCATACCTCCGATATCTGCGTGATTCAGTGCTGACAGCAAATCCCGGGAGATAGCCTCGCCCCTCCTCCAGCACACAGCAGGAGATTGTCAGCCTCAGCTGTGCATATTTCCCTTTGAGACTGTGTAGCGGGGGTCCCATTCCCTCCACTTAGGTCTCAGATTACACTCAGCTCTGAGATCTATTCTGTGTAGTATGTGACATCAGATAGCTGCCCCCTGCCTTTTGAAACTTGAAAATGCTGCGTAAACTCTGAACCTTGAACAGATGTAGAGAAAAGAAGGTCAGAGATAAATGGGTGCAACTTACATAAGAGGCTTTGTTTTATCTCTGTTTATCGCCTGAGGCCCGTCACGTCACTGGGTATATGTAAGGATGTACAACCATTTTAAGTTTACATATTTACTGTATGTGCTTGCTCTTTTAGATTTCATTTCATTATACCGATCTGTAAATGAGCACTCTAGTGATAATCTATATTCCAGGCAATGTGGTTAGCAACCCTGCTTTGTGACTGCTTACATAAGCTTATTTTGCCTGTTAGAGAGTATATCTTTTCTTATAAACTTGCAATGATAGCGAGGAACAGTGACGTACAGTTACTGCGCAGGAAGCACGGCGTGCATATATAATCAGCAAATACAGCTGTCCCTATCTACAAATATATTCAGAAACTGTACACAGAAACAAGGTATTTATAACAAACTCACATTGATAATATTATTTGCACCTAGCTCTGTAGTTTCTTAGTAACTTAAGCCTTTATTAACCCTCACATATACACATTGAAGTGCCTGGCCTCAGGTGATACACAGAGATGAAACAAATCCTTCTACATAAGTTGTACCTGTTTATCAGAATCCCTCAACTTCTACAGACTCTTAAAGCACACATTTTATTCAGCATTCCTTAGCTCCAGAAGGCAGGGGGTGGATCTGATGTCACATATTGCACAGCAGAGAGTCCAGTTTAATCTGAGACAAGAGTGGAGGGAATGGTAACCCCCCTCCCCCCCTACATAGTCTCAAAGGGAAATATGCACAGTTGAGGCTGTCGACCATGCTGTGTGTGTGTGTGTGGGGGGGGGGGGGGGGGGGGGG
>BLSH010153513.1:781804-794941 GCA_018402905.1 Glandirana rugosa
ACCGACGTGGAGGTCGTGACTATCATAAAGTCGATGTCCTTCTTACGGTATAGCTTAAAAAAATAAAAAAAAAAACGTTGGGCGTTCATGTTAGATGTTATACAGAGGAATGAGATTATTGTTACTTTGAAGTGTAACAGGCTTACCTAAGATGGCACTGCAAAGGACCATGACTAAGGGAGGTCCCGTAATCCATATCAACCAATCACATTCAAATTTTAAGAATTAAAAATTAGTTCTGATTGGTTGCTTTGTGTTACTTACTAAGCTTTACAGAAAGCCATTATGCACAGCATTCCTTTCTATACAATCCTGCAACTGAGAAATATGAGCAGTACACAAGAGAAGGACAAGGGTGACCTTGACAGCTGGTTGAAACATGATCCTATATGTAAATGGAATATTATTAGAGTAAGGAGACATATTGTAGATTGTACTTGCGGGTTGCAAAAAAAAAAATAAAAAAATTCGATATGGCATTCTTCCTGTAGCTGAAATACTATCAGTGCTGGAGGTGCAGCCATTTCTGTACGTGGCATACCTTAGTGACCAAGTTAATGAGTTGGGGCGTTTGTATGTGAGCCCTGAGCTGGTAGAAACTTCTAATGATTGCCACTAAAAGGATTCAGAATCCTAGACAGAGAAACCAATGTGGAGTCTTCAGATTCTACAAAAATAGTAGTTAAAAGAAACCTGACAAACCTACTAATATGACTATCATGACACGGTAAGAGCAAGCACCACACTTTGCCTGCAGGTACCATTGGCATTTATCTAATCTTTTTCTGTGCACTGGTGGAACCCTTGGACCTGGGCTCATTATGCAGCCTCATATCCAACCCAATACACACCCCATTGTCCAACAACACAGCCAGCAAGAGGACAGCTGCTTAGAAAAACTGCACTTTTCTCCATCTCCCAGCACTAGCATGCTTGCTTGGAACATTTTGTTGAAAAGCTCCCCTCCCCCGTAGTCCTCATTATAAGTTTGTCTCAAACAAGTGCTTGGAGATGGAGAAAAGTGCCATTGTCAAAGCAGCCATCTCTTTGATACCTACGTTGTCGGAGGGCCATGGAGGGAAAAGCGGAACCCTGTCCTACTTCACAGCTAGCCTTAGACAGCACATAAGAAGATGGGACAAGGTACAAAATGCTAACAAAATTCAAGTGAGACTTCTTCTTTGAGCATTTAAGAGATTTGATGGTATCACACTACCTCCCACAACAATGTGTATTACTACTCTAATAATTGATATATTTAATGAACATTGAGCTGTAAACCTTTATGGCCTTGCAAGGGCTCCATGAACGTTGGAAAATAGAACCAATGTATTACGTGCAGCACAGCTTGGTCTAATGACCCAGCACAGAAATTCTGGATGGCCACTTTGACCACAATGGTGAAGGGTGGTTGTAATGCACAGCCAGCACAGGCCAGAACCTCGCCTTGACACACACTCCTTACAGGCCAGGAACTCACAATGGTAGACCCTCAACACAGGACAATAACTCACATTTGCAGACACCCAGCACAGGCTAGTTACTCACTTTGGGAACTGTCTGTAATGTTCATTCAGCTAAGCATGTTCTGCATTTGGCCACCCCGCTTTATTGCCTTAATACAGCCAGTCTTTCCCGTGGTCCACCTAGGGCCAGGTTTAGACCTTGGGGGGGCTGCAGCACTTTAGATTCGTGGGGCCTTCATACGCAGAGGTGGTTTACATTCTCAATGACAGTCACACATTTTTAAAATGTATGACAAAACATCATTCTGAGGTCACGCATGCACACACACACACACATACACACACACATACACACACACATGCAGTCATCGCGCTCTATGTTTTGTTCACTTGAGCTGCCAAAATTAATTTTTAAAAATGATCCAATATACCGGTCCAGAGTATAAACGTTTACAGATAATGGCCAGCAAAATATTACTTCCTAAGATACATTTAATAAAAAAGTACTTTTTACAATTACGGTGACAAAAGTTGTTGAACACGTGCGGCCATGATAAAAATCATTTATTGACAATGTAAACTATGAACACAATACCGAAATAAAATTACCGGTAACAATATTTATTTAAAATGATACCCTGAGTTGCCATCTAACGGGTACCAGTATATCAATAAAAATATGAAGAACACTGAATTGTGCAAAACAGCAATGCCTACAGTAACGTGTGGGCGAGGCGAGGAAAGGAAATGAAGAGGCGACCATACGTTACAGCGGATAATAAGAATTCTCACCCCCAGTTCGGGCCGCCCACTGTACGCTACGAGGGGACTTTTTTTTTTTCGCCCTCGCATACAGTGAGCGGCTGCAGCCCGGAAAAGGCGCAGTGCGAACTCACAATTCGCCTGCGTCCTCATGTGACTTGCCGCCACTGCGTCACCCCACCCCAGCCCTCGTTTATAACGCGCACCCAAACTTTGATTTCTTTTTTTGGTAGAAAATTTTGCGTGTTATACTCGAATAAATACGGTATATATTATTTTATTATTGTTTATCATTATTTTATGCAATTTTGTATATTATTTTTGTATAGAAGGAGAGTACCCTTCGTTCAGGAGACCCAGGGCACTTACGCCTTTTGCCCCCATATAAATTATTCACTGGCTCCATCCATACAACTGGAGCACAAAAGGGGGTGGCAATGTAGACTATTATGACAAGCAAACATCAAAGGACTCTAGCTTTAGATCAACATATAGAATTAGGTTACATGTAATCCAGATATTTTCCTTTATATCAGTTCCAGAGTGGCTATAGCAGCTCACTGAATGATTTTACATAGTGGCTTCTCTTTAAATCATACCACCCTCATTATATTAGAAGAAATCATTATCTTCCTCTCCTGACAATGTTTTCATCATTGGAACAATGACATTATTACACTTTGCTTAATATACACTGTAGCTAATTACCAAGCCTTTCCCTTAAAATTGTGGTTTCAGGTAAACAGCACCCTGAGCAATCATTTTGTTTTTCTGTTTCCAACATGACAATGCCAATAAAACACTGTATTTTATGGTTTTCCTCTTGTAGTAAAGCTTTCCATATGATGAAGTTTGCAATTATATTGCTTCCAGCCTCCCTCAATAAATCTTCCAGTGATTCAGTTTCTTGTGAGTTGCAAACAATGGTTGATTTTTGTATCGCTCCTTGACTAAGTGACTACAAATCTTTTGTCGGCAGACAAACTTCTGATTAGTGCATAGAGGACTAACTGTTGTGGTGTTGGAGCACCTCATATAGGAAAAATATCCTGCCCGACAGTCACGGCCCGTTCATTAGGGGCGCTGCCCCCCTGATCCATGCACCCGGACCCTCATCTACATGCCGGGCCCTGGACACATGGATTTGAACAGGGTTTTTTTTTTTTTTTGGAAGCACTTGATTAGAGCCCGAGGCTCTAATTGGCTTCAAAAAAGGGTGGGCTTGGGTCGCAGAGCACCGATTGGCTAGGGAGTCTTAGGGGGGAGGTTTGTTTGCCCCCCCCCCCCCAAAATATTGAGCAGCAGCCGCCACTGCTGCCCAGCTAATCCTGCTTTTTCAGTGCCAGAGCTGGTGTTAAAGGGTCAGTCCTTCTACAGCGAAGGTCAGCAACCAGTAGATCGCGGACAGGTGACTGGTAGATCGCAATCTGGGCTTGCTGACCCGCCATTCCACAGCATCAAACAAGGTGCAATTCAGAGGGACTACTTGTAAAGTTGGAGCTGTAGTAGGGAGAAAGAGCTGCATAAGCCGATGCCTTCTCTGAGTGATACCAACTGCACTCCACTTCTTATCCCGGCTAGTGGTCTCCAGAGTGGTGCTAGCAGCAGGAAAGAAGAGTAAAAAGTGATCTGAGTGTGTTTGACAGGTAGTAAGGAGACAATATATTGCCTCCTCGCCACCTGATTTAAACCCATGATTGCCATGCAATACACGCAATTGTGACACAGTAGTACGACAATTAGAGGTTTAAATCAGGTGTGAGGAGGCGACACTGGGCGACATTGTACCCGGTGATCATTGACTTCTTCCATGTTGTTCAGGTAGATCTCCACCTCTTTAAGGTTGCCTACCCCTGTTCTACAGTAAAACTTTGGCTATGGGTAGAGCATGTGGGGCTGATCCAACCCCTGGTTCATTATATTGTCTTGGATTCTTTCACTGAGGGATACCTCTGCCATAACTGAACACCTGTCCACTGCAGACAAAACCTTTTAGTGGATGCAGATGGGAAGGGTTAGAGCAACCATTCTCAATACAGGGTCCCTCCAGGCATTATTAGGGGTCCCTTGAGCTGTGGCTAACTGGCCACCCATCTTATGGATGCCTGCATAGTATCAGGTCCACCATCACTTGGCAGAGCCAGCTGCATGACTGAAAGGATCTCATTCTGGCCACCCCTGTAAGGAGGGCATTCTTCCCCCTTACCGCCACCAATGTAAGGGCCGTTCAATGACCCCTGTTGCACTAATCTTACCAGGGAGTCCCTGAGACCTGGAAATTATTTCAAGGTTTCATCTGGGGTAAAAAGGTATAGAAAGGCTGGGTAAGAACCTCTACCACGTTTTAATGGATAGCTGCATACCCTTGGCTGCCAAACAAGCTGCTGATAAGGCATGTGCCTGGAGTGGGAAGGCTGGGGGAGGTGGTAGGGAGGAGAGTTAATCCTCTATGGGGGTTTTGGCCTTTTTCTCTGCATTACTGCTGTTTTATTATTATACTATATACTGCATGTCTATTTTGGTAGCTTGAGAAGGTTCTATATTCTCTGTGGTGTTTTTGTTGTGTATGTATTTTTGGAGGCACCTTCCCCAATAATTGGGTAATAGCACCACTTTAATATGCCACTCCCAGGATCTAACAACTTTTGGTGGGTTTTTCTCAAATGGTGGGCTGTGCCCCCCAGAAATGTTAACATTCATTAAACTATGTTGGAAAATTCCTTCTGCTGTAAGTCCTATTGAGTTGCACCTACTGCATATTCTACATACTTTTTTCATGAATTGCACCTGGGCCAATACCCCTACAAGCATGTGCGGTGGCTCATCTCTACACTACCTTGTATTTCATATTTATTACTTTTTCTGCTGTGGAAATCTAGTCTGCTTTTTTAAATCATAACTTCTCAAAAAAAAAGAAAATAATAAAAAAAACCTTGTAGTATACATAACTCAATAGCTAAAGCTCAAATTACACACATAGCTAAATGAGCCATAGGAGTGACTCTACTTCCCATTCCTGCTCTGTACAGCTCCGTGTAGAGTTTCAGTTAGAGAGAGGCAGCCTGAAAGGAAGCTGTGGATTGATTAGAGGTGACATGTTTTCATTTTTACTGCAAACCTCTGCCCAAGAACTGCTTCTCTCTTCATGCAATCATATGGCAATGCAAAAGCAGTATGGTGCAGCTTAGAAGGGGGTCAATGCAGGTCATATAACCTTGTCAATAAGTTCTAAATTATCCAGGAGAGTCTAAAACAAATGACATATACAAGCAGGGCGCACCTGAAGCAAGCTGCATTCTCCTATTGACACAAGCCCAAAGCTCATTGATATGGGCCCTAAAAAAGTCTGAAAAACTGACCTTTTAAGGTAGAAAAACACCTTTCAGCAGGGGGTGTGTGTGATCTATCCACATAATACCATTTACTATGAGCACCTATGCCTCCCAATACAGGCAGAGCTTATGTCCTCAGACATCGGAGAGCAGCCACCTGCTCAGGATCTTGCATTTGTTTAAGTTGTAATGGAAAGTCATTGTACTGAAATATTGACAAAGGCAATTTACCTTCATGCTGCACATAAACAAACTCCACTTTTTGGCTGCTGTTGATTTATTAATAACATTTGTGGTGATAGCGGTGTCTGGTCCATGCACTGGAGCTTCGGAATAAATCTGGCTGTACAAACAAATCTATGTTATTATAGAGAATTGGCAGGTATTTGCTCCAGAGGCCCGTCGCTGCATGCCATGTCTTTATATTGTTTCACCTCTAGAACTGGAAAATATAAACTCTGACTTTCCTTGCCCAGCTATGGGCAAAAAAAAAAAAAAAAAAGACTCTCCAAATGTTAAAGCGAAACTAAACTGTAGCTGAGCACTAAAATGCTAATTCATTCATTTTTAATACTCATAGCAAGGTCTCCCATCCATCCATGTCTTCATGCTTTATTTTGTTAAAATCACTTTGAAAAACACCCCCCCTCCCCCCCCAGCCAAGGACATCTTGAGTAAGGGCAGTCGATTCATGCAGCATTTTATTCCCGGAATCCATCTGCCCTTAGCTCAGCCATGCAGACAGGAGGGTGTGGCTTAGCTGAGAAAGCCCCTCCCTCAAGATGAAATAAAAATGCCATGACGACTCCTGGGATGTATGAATATATCTTCAACCCTATTTTCAGAGCTGTCACACTTTGAATGACAACTGCATGGCCATGCAACACTGTACCCAAACAAAATTGTTATAATTTTTTTTGCACACAAATAGAGCTTTCTTTTGGTGGTATTTAATTTTTTTTTAATTAGTGCTAAATAAACGAAAAAGAAAAAAAGAAAACTTACATAGTTTGTTATAAAATTTTGCAAACAGGTAATTTTTCTCTTTCACTGGTGGGCAGTGATGAAGCAGCACTGATGGGCGCTGATGAGGCTGCACTGATGGGCACTGATGAGGCAGCACTGATGTGCACTGATGAGGCAGCACTGATGGGCACTGATGAGGCAGCACTGATGGGCACTGATGAGGCAGCACTGATGGGCACTGATGAGGCAGCACTGATGGGCATTGATGAGGCTGCACTGATTGGGAACACTGGTAGGCATTGGTGGGACTGCACGGATAATCAGTGCACATATCCCTTTTAGGGAAGCCGGTTATCACCTCTCTTCTCCTCATACTGTCAGCATGAGGAAAGGAGTGCCAATAACCTACATCTGTTTACCTCCGTGATCAGCTGTGATTGGACACAGCTAATCACGTGGTAAAGAGCTGCTGATTGTCTCTTTACCTCAATCTGTGATCAGCAGTGTTCGGAGGAAGCTGTCATATTAGGGCGTCTTAGAACTAGACAACCACGCTGCAGCCGTCATTCAGCTATAGCATGGTCAGAAAGTGGTTAAGGCTAAGCTTACGTTTGCAGATTAGGGGTTCTGACTATTGAAAGTTGTTGTAAACCCCAATTAAGTGACTGGCCTCAGATGAGTAAGTTGTGTCTGGTTATCTGTAGACTTTTCTTCTTTGCACCTGTTCAAAGTCCCGAGTTTTTAAAGCTTGTCCGAGCTGTCAGATAAAAGGGGGTGGAGAGCTGAAGTTACACTCTACAGAGATCAGTGAGGAGAGTTCTGACAGCTGATTAGAGGGAAGAGACACACCCCCTTCACACAGCACAAAGGAACAGAGTTGAGGATGTTAATCAGCTAAAGGTCCCTCCCCTGTCACCATTTTTCTCTTGGTGTCAGGAAAACTTGTCAGAATTGACTTATGCTGATAGCAGAGTAGTGAGGCAGCAGACAGAAATAACACTTAGTGCTCTAAATAGAGACAAGTATACACTATAGAGGGATGTGCTTTGTTCATATTTCATGTCTGAGGTTTACAACCATCTTAAAGCCCAACTCCAGGAAACCTAAAAATGAACTTCATGTTTAGTCTAGGGGGATGATAAAAGCATTTTATTAACCAATTCTCCACTCCCCTAGCAGACCGCACCCTTCCCACCTATGGGCCCTGCATTGGCCATGATGAGATCACAGGACCTTAGTCAGAGCATAGAGAAAAGGGGGATGTGGGGACAAGTTTAGCAGCACAAAGGAGTGAAGGATCAGGCTTCTTCAAATCCCCTAGACAGAAGCAAGCATTCATCCATTGCAGTGCAGGTGTAGTACTGTTGCAAGTGAACATTGTTAGGTTTTCTAGAGTTCGACATTAAAATGTGAAAGTGTCAGAGTGAAATCCAAATGTTTTGTTAATTAACTCACTAAAAATCCAACATATTTTGGAGGTCTGGAGGGACCCCCTTCATCAGGGCTCATAAGGGAGGAATATCCTAGATAGACCAATAGAAACAGAACAGTTGTAAATATTAAATAGTAAAACGAGAGGCCCTCCCCCATGGTGATAATTGAAAACAGATGTTTTATGCTTGGCTGGTATCTTTAGTTTCCAAGCTGTTTTTTTAATTCTCAGAAAATACTTTTAAAGTAGAACTAAAGGAAAAACTTTTAGTTTTGGATGAAGGATTAAAACGCTTGTCAGTTCTTATTGTGGTCTGTGTCCCCATTAAGGAGATTCACCCTCTCCGTTTGTCCTGTCCTAACCATTATCATTGAAAAGTAAAAGGAAGAAAAAAAAAAGACAAATTTTGGGTTTTCCCCAGAAAAGTAATAGAGGGGAAATCTTCCAATGGGGACACTAGTTCTGGGGTCCTGGGGGTCCCCAAGGAATTACCTTAATTTGCAGGGTTTTCCTCTCACTTCCTGTTTAGGCTATGGGACAGGAAGTGAAAGGAAAATTCAACAATGGGACACAGATGGTGAAAAAAAAATCTGAGAGGGGTTATAACCCTCCCTTGCTCCACTTTGCCCATAGTTCTATTTTAAGGGGATGTAGTAACATTATATAATCTCAGCCAATCAGAACCTGACAGGTGTATTTTTAAAGCACAGGTTAAAAATGTAAAGTATCCAATTGTGATTCATTGCTCCTAGTTTTCCTTTTTTCCCCTTTTCCTCTATATTCATACACTAGGCCAAATGTATTTTTCTATTGATTTTAATACCCTTTTAAGGCAGATCTCATTCATCACAGAATAACCTGCTGAACAATTGTCCCATATGACCACAACTACTTAAAAGTGATGAGCTATGGATTTTGGTCTCAACTTGACAGACAACCAACATGCACTGAATGAGGATGTGGAAAGTATATGCCTGACCTGTCAAGCTTTATGTAAAATGAAGAACAGAGTCCTACAGGCTGCCATGTTAGTGAATGGAGGATTTGAGCATCTTTGGCGTTGGAGTCAGATAATTCCCTTCTTTTAGCCAAGCAGAAGATGATGTTTGATGCTTCTAATACAACGTATTGAAAATAACTAAGGACATTATTGTCTAAGTCAGTGATGGTCAGTTTTCTTGATATGGGGGGTCAAGTGCGGCCTCCGACATCCCCAAAGGGATGCACAAAAAATGAATTGAACATTCAGTCTCAGACACAGCAGACACACAACAAGATATAGTGAAAGACTATGGTTATTACACAAGCGATTGACAGAAACTATGGACATGACCCAAGAGATGGTCAGAAACTATGGACATGACCCAAGAGATAGTCAGAAACAATGGACATGACACAAGAGATGGTCAGAAACTATGGACATGACCCAAGAGATAGTCAGAAACAATGGACATGACACAAGAGATGGTCAGAAACTATGGACATGACACAAGAGATGGTAAGAAACTATGGATATGACACAAGAGATGGTCAGAAGCTATAGACATGACACAAGAGATGGTAAGAAACTATGGATATGACACAAGATATGGTTAGAAACAATGGACATGACACAAGAGATGATCAAAAACCATGGACATGACACACGAGATGGTCAGAAACAATGGACATGACACAAGAGATGGTCAGAAACTATGGACATGACACAAGAGATGGTAAGAAACTATGGATATGACACAAGAGATGGTCAGAAACAATGGACATGATACAAGAGATGGTCAAAAACCATGGACATGACACAAGAGATGGTCAGAAACTATGGACATGACACAAGAGATGGTAAGAAACTATGGGCATGACACAAGAGATGGTAAGAACCTATGGACATGACACAAGAGATGGTCAGAAACAATATACATGACACAAGAGATGGTCAAAAACAATGGACATGACACAAGAGATGGTAAGAAACTATGGGCATGACACAAGAGATGGTAAGAAACTATGGGCATGACACAAGAGATGGTCAGAAACTATAGACATGACAAAAGAGATGGTCAGAAACTGTGGGCATGACACAAGAGATGATGAGAAAGTATGGGCATGAAACAACAAATGGTCAGAAACTGCGGGCATGATACAAGAGATGGTCAGATACTGCAGATATGCTGCAAGAGACTGTCAGCATCATATAGAAATTGTTGGAGACTAGAAATGTGCTTCCTGCGAGTCTGAGACTGAAGACACATTGCACAAGACTTCCAGAGATCACTGTTATAACAGGGCAATAGGGAAACACAAATTAGTCTTTGCAGGGGTTTCAAATGCTGCACAAAAAGTACCAAAGGGCTGCATGCATCCCCCAGGCTGCAGGTTGGGCATCAGGAGTCTAAGGCAATCCAAGTAAAGGAATCACCATTGGCCAATGGGTACACACATTCACAGGGATCTGAGTTTTGTTGGGGTTTTCAAAAGAGAAACATGGAGGCTGCATTACCAAACTCTCCATTTGAAAATGCTGATGTGCTGGGCTCAGAAGGATGGTGCTCACTCCTATACCACTAGGGGGCACTCATACTAACGCCTGGTCCATCCTAGAGAAGAGGACAGGACAGAGCTGTGAAAACGAATAGAAACATTTGGGGCAGGCTTCAAATGGCCTACAGGTATGGGTGGAGCACAAATGCTCACTTTTAAAATCAGGTTAGTTTAGAAGCATGGAATGGTGTTTGCGGACTGCCAAGAGTATTTTTTTTATAAAGGTGAACTAAACCTTTAGCCCAACCTCTCAACTTATTTTACCCCCAAATGAACCATTTAAATAATTTTCAGGTCTTGGGGAACCCCTGCAGAAATCCATTTATTTGAGGTCAGGGGGAAAAATGCCCCCTTACACTGGAGACCAGGAGGAACAACAATTGCCTAAATGATCTAAAAAGATGACTGGTGTCATGCAGCTAGTCTGCCAAGCAGTGTTGGCCCTGGAATTCATTAAATGGGAGGTCAACCAGTCACAGCTCAAGGAACCCTTGGAGGAACCCTGGTTGAGAATGGCTCCTTTGGCCTTCGTACCTAAGGACCCATTTACACCTATGAATGTACGTGGAAGTACATAATTTTGTCGGGTGTTGCTATGCATCATTGTGCAGTTTCTTTGTGCATTGCCATGCGGTTTGACATGTGTTGATGCTTGTTTGCAATGCATTTAGAGGCTCAACAGCCATTGACCCAATGCACTAAATAAAATGCATGGAAAAATAGGCATGTATTTTTCACACTGCAATGTACTGCAATACTGAGATGGGAACAGATGGTATTTTTATTGTGGGGAAATAGGACGCACGGTTTAACATGCTGTAACGCAAGGTAATTAAGTCTAACCACAAATAACCCTTAACATACATTAGAATGTTAGATTAGCCCCTAAATCTGTATATGTAGTTACCTTATTAGCATCAGATCAGTTCTGTGTTGAGATCCACCAACGTTGAAATAGTGGCACCCAAGACTAATGATCCATATTGAAGACTAAAGGGAGAATGCTAAAAGTACACTAAACTATCAAGTTGAAGTATATTATGTTTTTAATGAGGAACTAAGGAGAATAATATGCAGATATATGTACTAATTACTGCATACATGCACAAATTACTCATTACTTGGATATTGGTGTTCAGCCTATGTTAAATGAATATTTTATATGAAAATTAACACAGAATTACAAAGACGATCACAAAATGCTCAAAAACTGTCTGGAGACTATAGAGACATGCCTGGGAAGTGGATGGAAGTCATTAAAAAAATACTGAAGAAAAACTCCAATCCAAGGAAAAACATTTTTTTTTGTTAGAATTCCTAATTCTAAATCCAATTCAAAGCTATAGTCCATGTCCATAACAGTTTATACTAAAGATGGCTACACATTTTACAAACTGCGAACTACAATTTCTGTTATATTTTAGAGTTTGTTCACATTTGTGGAAGGGACTGCTGCTTCTCTGAAAATTGATCCACACTCGGATTGTTTTTCAGAGGTGTTTGACAGGGGGCGGGGAGGCATTGTATTGCCTCCTCGCCACTTGATTTAACCCCTTGGACCCACCACAACATCAGCTGTCATAATACAATAGCTGGCAGGAGATAATCATCAATCTGCTTTGTACAGCATGGATGGAGGAATCTGTTCGATTTTATTTTTATTTTAGCCCTATGTGTGTCTATGAGGTTGATTTACTAAAACTGGAGAGTGGGAAATCTGGTGCAGCTGTACATGGTAGCCAATCAGCTTCTAACTTCAGCTTGTTTAATTAAGCGTTGACAAAAAAAGCCTGGAAGCTGGTTTCTATGTAGAACTCCCCTGTTTTAGTAAATCAACCCCTATGCATTTGTGGTAAGACTTCGATCTAAAGGGGATTGAACAATTGCACTGCAATGTGTATGGTCAGTATAAAGCCCACTTTCATCTTATTTAAACCCCCGTTCCCCAAGTCCCCCATGCAGGGGTGTGAGCATCAATTCCTGTAGGATTATCCTGTTAGTCCTGGATAGCTTGATAACACACTCCCAAGTTGTTTATTGAGGCTGGGCGCCATTGCACCCAGAAGAGGCCAGAGTCAGATCACAGAAAGGCCAGTCTATGAGGGAGGAGACGAACATAGGAGCAAAAGGAGTTTTTTTTTTCTAAACTGGGCAATGTATTTTTAAAATTACAAAAATAATGAACTGGGCTTTAATGCTAAGGAACCATATGCCACAGATGGCCCAACAAACAAAGTTTATTGCTGACCCATATCTACTGGAGTCCAGCAAAAGTTTATAGAGGCACATGAGCCATCTGTTCCCCCCAGAGAAAATGGTAAAAGCTTGATCAGTTTATTACTAGCAAGGCACTTGCATGTAGGAGGAGAAATAGACACAATAAAAGCATAAAAAACAAAGCCCCCAGCAATGCCTTGATAATCAGTAAAAAGGAACAAATGGTAACCCATACATAACATTTTAGATCAGCCTTTGTCAACCAGGGTTCACCTAGACCAGCCTTTGTCAACCAGGGTTCACCTAGACCAGCCTTTGTCAACCAGGGTTCACCTAGACCAGCTTTGTCAATCAGGGTTCACCTAGACCAGCCTTTGTCAACCAAGGTTCACCTAGACCAGCTTTTGTCAACCAGGGTTCAACC
>BLSH010153513.1:796220-829413 GCA_018402905.1 Glandirana rugosa
ATATATATAATCAATTTTATTTTTTTATCCAAAGATGAATTGAAAGGACACGTGACCATAACGTGTCTCGACGGGTTTAGTGTACACGGCCCCAGGGGACGACCACGACAGACGAGGAACAGCACCAGCAGGGGACCCCGGCACATGTGATTTGGGCAGCTCTGTGCAATACCAGTGCACAGGAAAGTTAAGTAGAAACCTATTTTTTTATTTTAACTAATATATATATTAAAAAAAAAAGAGAGAGGCTTTAGAACCACTTTAAATCTTGAGTGCTGAGATCAATAACCTTTACAGATGCCCACCATTCCCCAAATTTTCCAGAACAAAGCAAACGTTGGAAGGCCACAAGAAGCTGCAGGTGAGTCACTGACAACAGAAGCCAATTGCATCTTGTTTTTTTTTTTGGCATTTGACTAAAAGCATCTTTCGCCTGTTGAGTCACAGGCCTGATCTGATGCTTTTAGATATACTACCGCAGCTACATAAATTGCTTACACAGAAATAATGACACCGCCTCCTCAGTCATCCATATCCCAAGAGGACAGCGAGCGTCTGACTTTTATCATACAGTGAAAAGAAGATCTAACCTAGTGCTACTTTCATGAATTAACCCAGTGCAAAATCAGTAAAGTATTGAAGACAATTATTTTTTTTAAAAAGTTTAAAAGCATATTCAGATTTATGGATTTTCATTCTTTTTTCTTTAGCCAAATATTCTTAACCCCTTCCTTACCGGGCCATTTCTGGCACTCCTCTCCTACATGTAAAAATCATAATTTTTTTGCTAGAAAAATACTCAGAACCCCCAAACATTATATATGTTTTTTTAGCTTATTAATCTAGATAGGAAACCTTCATTTTGTTTGAAAATATTAATGATTCTAACTACCAGCAGGAATAAGTCCTTACATTTAAAGAGCACCTGTCATTTCAGATCCATCATGGCAGTGCCTGTTAGCGGGCATTCACTAACCTGTTGCCGCCACGTCCCTCACGTTGTTGTGTCACTGCCACATCACCAGCCGTCCCATGAAAGTGAATGGGACTGTTGGTGAGTCAACAGCAGGTCAGAAGAGAAGCCACTGTGGGACAGAGATGACAGCTGCTCTTTAAAAATTATGATTTAAATCAAGCCTTTATACTAGTGATTTAAATCAATTGCCAGAAGGGGCTATGCTGTCTGGCAGAGCTGTGTAAATCTCAGAACCGGATGAACAGAAATTTTTGGCAGGTAAAACAGCCCACAAAACCTCATGCACACTGGGGCTCTTCTAAATGCTTTTCTCCTTTCGTTTTTCCAAGCGCGTTTAGGTGCATCAAGAGCTCAGGCATTTATTAATTTCATCCGCCAGAATATTAATCTATTATGGCCACTGACATTAAAAAACACTTAGGCTCCTTTCACACCGGAGTCGCCCAAGCGTTAGCAGTAAAACACCGCTAATTTGCGGGGCTTTACCGCTCGTTATAGCGGCGCAATTCGGGCGGGAGTGGTGAGCTTTTAACCCCCCACATAGGGTTAAACAGGGGTTAAATGTGCCGGTTTGTGGCGCTCCCGAAGCAGTGTTCAGGCGCTTCGGTAGCGCTGCCCTGTTTTCAATGGGCAGTATAGGAGCAGTGAATACACCGCTCCCACACAGCTGCAAAGATGCAGCTTGCAGGACTTTTTTTACCGTCCCCCAAGCGCACCCCCCCAGTGTGAAAACACTCGGGCTTTCACACTGGGGTGTATTGGGGGCGCTTTTCAGTAACTATTTTTAGCGCAAAAGCGACTGAAAAACGCCTTGGTGTGAAAGGGGTCTTACAGTGGTTGTCAACTTGTGACAACCTCTTTAACCTACAGGTAAGCCTATGATAAGGCTTACCTGTAGGTGCCCTGCATATCTCCCAAACCTGCATTGCTGACGTCATTTGGCACATGCGCAGTGAAGAAACGGCCTCCGTGCCGTTTCTTCACTGTGATCATGCCGTGACTGACGGCTCACGCGACTCTGGCCAGTAACGGGGCCGGAGATCGCGGCCTTGGAAGGGAGAGGGGCAGAAGATGGACGCTGGCACAGGGGACAGCGCTGGACGTCGTAGGCTTCGTTTGCAGGTAAGTGGCACATAATGGGCTACTATGTGATGCATAGTAGCCAATTATGCATCTACTTTGCAGGGGAATGTAGAGGAAGTAAACCCAATCTGGGTTTACTTCCTCTTTAATAGCTAAAAGCGGCCAGCGTTAACACACGTTTGTCCACGTTTAGGCGCATCAGGCGTTTTTTTAAGCTCAAAAGCTCCTTTCCTGAACACATTTTTGTTTTTTTCTGCCTTCTTAACTCCTGTAAATGCCTATAGCATGCAAGGATACATAGGTTAACATAAAGAAGAGTTTAGAGGCCAAGAAAAATAAAATCCAAAATGGCTGTAAAAGTGGCATTTTTGAGCTCAAGTGTGCATGAGGCCTTCTATGTATTTCATCTGCATGTTTAGCTATTTGCCTGGTCTTCATTTAATGGGAACCCCACTTATTGGAAAGGTCCTGTAATGTAGCTCTGATCCTGTGAGCATGTGTAATGGTGTAAATGTCAATTCACCACTTTTGTTTTATGTGTTCTGTCCTCCAGGACTTCTCTGGGAGCTTGTCATGTCATTATTTTTATACTTGTTACAGGTATTTATATAGCGCTGACAATTTACACAGTGCTTTACATATATTGTACATTCACATCAGCCCCTGACCTCAAGGAGCTTGCAATCTAAGGTCCCTATCCCACAAGCATACACACACATACTAAGTGCCAATTTAGACAGAAGCCAAGTAACCCATCTCTTTGGAATGTGGGAGGAAACTGGGGTACCCAGAGGAAACCCATCCAAGCACAGGGAGAACATGCAAACTCCATGCAGATAGTGTTGTGGTTGGGATTGAGAAAATTGAGTACTGTCTGTGATGCTTTTTTTATTTGCACTAACATACAATTTTTCAGGACAAGCTTTCGGGGTATCTCCCCTTCTTCAAGGTTGGGATTCAAACCGATGACCCCAGTGCTACAAGGTAGACGTGATAATCACTACTTCCTTTCTCATATGTATTGTTTTATGGCAGAAACAAGATTCTGAGAGAAAGAGCTTTATTTGCTTGGGTGAATCTTAAAGAAGTGAATGGTATGTTCCCCCGAAAATGTGCTTCTTATTTTAAGCCAAACGCCTATTGGATCTTTCACAGCATTTGCCACTTACACGTCCGCCAGATCAAGTTGCTTTAGCTAGCGGCACATCTGAATTGGGAATGAGATCTCCAGCAGTATTTATAATATGTGGCAGTTCTATCCGCTGGGCCTGGACTGTTTTGGACAGGATTGCATTGGATTGATCTTATCAACGATCTGCCATTGACTTCTGAGGATGAACTGCCACGCTCAATACCACTTGGTCATCGATGTCCTACAAATGTACTGAAGAATCTAATATGCCCAGATTCTCTCTCTCTATATATATATATTGTTGGATAACATAAATAAATAAATGTGCTGCAATGTTTCCTAAGCATTTTAAAGTGAAGTTCTACCCTTGTAGCTGCTGAATTTTAACAAATCGGACACTTACCTGACCCACGCTCCAGCAATGCAGCCACCCACAGCGTCGCTCTTCTTACCCTCCTCCGTGCGGTGCCGGCATTACATCTTCAAAGCCGGGCGCACACTGCACATGCGTGAGCCGTGCTGCGCCCTGTGAATGGCCGGTGTATCTTCTGGGACCTGTGACGTGTTCCAGAATATCGCTGGGTGGGAGGGGGAGGAAGGTGAACTTCCTTCCGGCTCTGTGGCACCAGGAGAGGAAGTGGACCTGGGACCCTGTGAAAACAGGGTCCCCGCTCCCCCCCCCCCAAAAAAAAATGACATGCCAATTGTGGCATGTCAGGGGGTCACCTTCCGTTAAAGCGGAAGTTCCACTTTTGGGTGGAACTCTGCTTTAATCACACAGGGTTGAAACTAGAGGACCTTGTTTGGATCACACCGTGCAATTTTCTTGTTGAGTACATTTTTATTAAATTTTAAATACTAAAGATATAAGCATATGCAATTTTAAGAGCAGTTCCTGGCAGTTACTAACAATACCCAATAGACACTACAGCTTGAATAGTCATTGGGTTTTTTTACTAAAGGAAAATAGGCTGCTCACTTTGCAAGGGAATTTTCTCTTACCTGAGTGAATGTGGTCACTATGCGAAGAATACTCATTCAGGTCCAAAGAAAAAAAAAATGGGGTTGATTTACTTTAATGGGAGACTGAGATTGCAAAATGTGATGCAGCTGTGAACGGTAGCCAATCAGCTTCTGACTTCAGCTTGTTCAATTAAGCTTTGCTAGAAAAACCTGAAAGCTGGTTTTTGTGCAAAGCTGCACCAAATTTTGCACTCTGCAGTTAAAGTAAATCAACCCCAATGTTTTTTGCTTGCACACAATTGGGTGATGGATGTCACATCATTCATTAGGCTAAGAGAAAATTTTATTGCAACATGCAAATTCTCTTACAAAGTGACAAGCCTCTTTGCTTTTAGTAAATAAACCTCAGAAAGTCCACTCACTTCGTCTTAATCTGAGCTTCATGTAATCTACTGACGCCAGAATCCAGACAGCACCTCAAAGTGTCAGTTGGGGTGTACTTATTAAAGCCTGTGCTTTGTTATGCTCTCTCTGGTTTCTATATCACCAATCACATTCAAACCTCCAAGGTAGGTCAGAATCGGATTGGTGTAGACCAGAGGTCTAGTACCTAGTACTACCTACCTAGTCTGGTACAAGATTTTATCTGTGCCTCAGCTAGGGTCAGTGACTAGGGTTGCCACCTCATCCCTTTAAATCCAAACAAATATCAATTACACAGGTTCTGTGGCTGATTAAGGTGATAATTAAACTCACTTGGTGCCTCATCTGCATTAAATTAGCCTTAGAACCTGTGTCATTCATATGTGTTCAGGTTTAAAGGGATGAGGTGGCAACCCTATCAGTGACATAGCGTCAATGTATACAGATTGGGGATTAAGTCAGTAGAATCTGCCTATGGTCAATGCTTTAACCTTCCCGTTCAACCCACACTTGGATCCTGTGAGGGGGACCCTGATGTAATGGAGATGGAAAATCTGATAAAAAGGGGGACTCTGGTGTCAGTGTGCACTCTGATGGGGACACTATTGGGGATTCTGATGTAAAAGTAACTCTGATGGGAACCCTGATGTAAGAGGGGCTCTAATGGGGACCCTAATGTAAAGAGGGACTCTGATAGGGACTCAGATGTGAGGGGTAACTCTATTGGGGATTCGGATAGTAAAGGCAACTCTGATGGGGACCGTGATGTAAAAGGCAACTCTGATGGGGACCCTGATGTAAAAGGCAACTCTGATGGGGACCCTGATGTAAAAGGCAACTCTGATGGGGACCCTGATGTAAAAGGCAACTCTGATGGGGACCCTGATGTAAAAGGGAATCTGATGGGAACCCTGATGTAAAAGGGAATCTGATGGGGACCCTGATGTAAAAGGGAATCTGATGGGAACCCTGATGTAAAAGGGAATCTGATGGGAACCCTGATGTAAAAGGGAATCTGATGGGGACCCTGATGTAAAAGGGAATCTGATGGGAACCCTGATGTAAAAGGGAATCTGATGGGAACCCTGATGTAAAAGGGAATCTGATGGGAACCCTGATGTAAAAGGGAATCTGATGGGGACCCTGATTTAAGTAATTCTAATGGGGATTTTTTTCAGCCTGCAAATATTTGTAAAATTTACAATGTGGCCCTTGTACTGAAAAGTTTGGAGTCCTCTGGTGTAGACCATCAATTATGTTGTGCAAATGACATCACAAACTCATTTCGATCCCACCTATATGTGTAATAACACAAACTGCCTACAGAGGAAAAAACAGTAGTTCCATATGTGCCTAAACTTCTTTTGATGTGCGTATTTCCATATTTACTCTAATATGTTTTAAAAGCATTGCTACAACATCAGAAGCATCAAACGTTAACTCGAGACTAGAAGAATATTCATACTTTCCTAACTTTCTCAAGTATGACACTCCCTGTCACACTTTCATCACTTTAACCTTTAACACATTACAAGCTGACTGCATAATCTCCTTTAGATCTACCAACAACTATGTAATGCCACTAACTGCATGGAAAATGTTTGGATAGTCTACACAGGTATTCATAATACATATTAGTTTTGGTAAATCAAAATGGAGATTGTATAAAGATCGTACAACCAGATTGTAATGTGCATGGTAGCACAAAATAGACATATTTTCAGTGTTTCATGTGCAAAAGACGTGTTTCCATGCAATTACCGACTACTACAATTGCCAATCAAAAATGTACTGGTTTGGCCAACTGCTATAAGTAATAATATTACAAGGGAAAAGTACGCTCAGTGAACAAAACAAATATAAAGTGACATAAACAGCAGCACTCACAAATATGTACACACCATATCCAACAAATAAAAATAAAATAAACCAACGTGTTGCGCTGTGCTCACCAGGCACCGCCCACACCTGCCTACGCTTTTTCAAGTCATCCAAGAAGAAGTCCCACTGGACGAAACGTATGTCAGGCAAGGCACGGAACAGTGGTGACATTGTGGCACTCGTGGAGGGTGTTTGATGAATACTTGTTTCCAATATGGTTATGTATACATCTATGCTGCAGACCCCTTTCACACTTGTGCGAGTTGTCCTGCAATTTGGGACTGCAAAGTACCATTCATATCTGTATGACTTTGAAGTCGGGCTGACTTCAAAGTAGTCCCTGAATTACTTTGGCCCAACTTTGATGGAACTTGAGGTCCATAGACTTCAAGGTTAAACCGTCAAAGTCTCATGCAAATCACACCTGAATAATATAGATGCGATTTCTGTACTATTTCTGTATGAATTTGTAATTTGTTTTCATTGAGCCAAAGTTGCAACAAAGTCGGACCAAAGTCTTACTGATCCGAAACCGCGGTAAAATCGTGGCAAAATTATAAGTGTGAAAGGGGCCATAAGTAGACCCTTTAATAAACTCTTGTGCTTTTATTGAATGCTGCGCAATGAGTTTGTTTCCTCTTCTATTTGGCATATTGTATGACCGTGCTTGAGGTTCCCTAAAGAACATTATATGTTGGGATTTGCATCACTGGCGTCCACTAAGCAGGCTGAACAGCAAAGGCGGTCTATACCTGAAGTGAGGGGCGATTACTCACTGACACGCATACAGACCTGGAAAGGTCTAAATATCTGGTAAGAGGATATATTTGCTCTATCTATCCCTTGGGGAGCACTGGGTGTTGTACCTGTTGAAAACTGAAGGACACTTCTTAATAATAATATTACATATTATTGCAAATACGCAAAAAAAAAAAAAAAAAATGAGCACATTTACAGGAATAAATCTAAAATGAAATTAAAGGATTTTAAACAGTAAAACAGATTTCCCAAATGCTGCACACCAGCATGCCTGACAGTCACTTGAGTAAAAGCAGCCTCAGCCCAGCTCCATCCATGCCATGCCCCCTGACATGCTTAAGCCTGCCCATGGAGCTTAGTCATGGCCCATGGATTTATGACTAAACCCCGTGGGTGGGGCGAAATGCGTCAGTTCCATGGCCTTGACGGCGCTTGACTGAAGCTGCTTTTACTCAAGTGACTGTCGGGCCTGCTGTTTTTTGCTGGATTTATTGCACCCAGCGGAGACGGCTCTCCCCAGCTGGCACCCACAGTGTGAGCCACCGAATTGACATGAAGGAGCCTGGAGTGGCCCCTCTAGCTTTCTGAAGCGTATGATGTAAATCATTGTAGTTAATACTTAGTTATATTTATACTGAATATGTGAGACTTGAAAAAGGAGAGCCTATGGACAAAAGACGGATGGAGATATTTTATTTCAAATGAGACACAGTTGGGTTGTATGTACCCTTATTAAAGTGGTAGTAAACCGCGGGCCGTTTTTTTTTTTTTTTTGTACCCTGCAAGGTAAAGGCATAATGTGCCAGTATGCATCGCACTGCCACTTTAAGATCTACAGTTCTAGGCAACTCAATCTTAACGCTAGCAATAGATGGATAAAAATTTGACCCGTTCAGCCGGGTCCAACCGAATTATGATCACCTATGGATGGATCCCGCTAGAGCAAAGTCAATTTAGCAATCTGCTTTTCTAGAACAGGAATGTTGGAATATTTTCCTTCGATCAGCTCTGCGGCCAATTGACTGCGGCGCTGATCAGTGTATTCAGACAGGAGTCTGCATAGTCAGCATACAATAGAGCAGAGGGGAGGATGCCTTCATCCACCTTGAATGTGTGGATAGGGTATCTATGTTTTTTCTTTGATTAGCTGGCGGGCTTAAAAAACAAAAGAAAAAAAAACAATCCATCTACAACCAGCTTTAATCTAGTAAAGTATTGACAAGTCATGCGGAAATATATACTTCTCCAACTGAAGACAACACATTATTACCCAAACTACAGAATAGTTATAGGTCAGTCTCACCTAGATAATTCACCATAACTGAAACTCTACAGCAGTGGTTCTCAACTCCTGTCCTCGGGACCCACTAACAGGCCAGGTTTGCAAGATAACTGAACTACACCACAGGTGGTATCATTTGCTGCTCAGTGATTGCAGTATTCTAGTCTTCATCTCCCCAAGGTAATACTTAAAATCTGGCCTGCTAGTGGGTCCTGAGGACAGCAGTTGAAAACCACTGCTCTACAGGATATTACTATATTAACATTCCTTACATAACCCTGGAATCAAACACACAAAGAGACATGGGGATAGATTTACTAAAACTGGAGCACTCCGAATTTGGTGCAGTTGTGTGATGGTAGCCAATTAGCTTCTAACTTCAGCTTGTTTAAATAAAGGGATCTTTCAACTTTACCACAAAACTGTAGATAAGGGGAATCTGTAGATAAAAACAAACTGTGCAGCTCTGACTAAAGATGAATAAAGCCCTTGCTATAGGTGTAGGCCATTTATATATCTTATGAAGCCTGACTGGAATACTCCCAGGACATTGCTAAGTGAGGCCTAGTCATCACGGCTCACCTCCACCATCACAGGAGTGAGCTATCAAATGCTGCTACTGCATCAGAGGAGAAGAAGAGTATGTGAGGGGGTCTAAATCCGAGAAAGAGCTCTCTCCTGTGATGGTGGAGGTGAGCAGCGATGACTAGGCCTCACTTAGCAATGTCCTGGGAGTATTCCAGTCAGGCTTCATTAGTTATGTAAATGGCCTTCACCTATAGCAAGGACTTTATTCAACTTTTCAGAGCTGCACAGTTTGTTTTACTCTACAAACATCTCTTACCTGCATAGGCAGCTTTTTTGTAAAGGTGAACTTAAAGTGATTGTAAAACCTCATTTATTATTTTTTTTTAAATAACAAACATGTCATACTGACCTCCTCTGTGCAGTGGTTTTGCACAAAGTGGCCCCAAACCTCCTCTTCTGGGGTCCTCCAGCGGCGCTCCCAGACGCTCCTCCACATCGAGTGACCCGTATTCACACAAACAGCGGGACTCGGCCCCGGTCCCCGCGTCACTGGACCCGATTGTCAGTAGCGGGAGCCTATGGCTCCTCTGCTATCAGTCCAGCCAATGAGGACCAGTGACACCGGCTGGAGCGGATTGCTTGTAGCCGCCGCTGGAACGAACAGGCTCAGGTAAGTAAAAGGGGAGCTCTGAGTCACTGTTGAGAAAAGGTTTTTCCCCTTAATGCATAGAATGCGTTAAGGCAAAAAACCATGAGACTTTACAACCACTTTAAGCTTTGGCAGTAAAACCTAGAAAGTTTCTATGCAGAGTTTTACCAAATCGTCCACTCTTCAGTTATAGTAAATAACCCCCATGCAGCCTTAGCTAGATTAAGGTGCATATTTATTTCTCTCAACATCCAGACAGAAAATTACATAACCCTTAGCTGTCAATCATAATTCATTATTCTCACCGTTCCTGAAACATAAAACCTGTTTCAATGCTATTCGCTGTTCCATTTTACATTTTAGCACTGCTCTCTATACTGAGAAGTTTAAAGAGGAAGTAAACCCTGATGGTCCTGAAGAGTGACCCAAAACCATGAAACGCGTAGAGATAACAGATGTTGTGTTCTTTACCATCAATTATGTATTATTACTATTTACAGTGAATTGCTTTCAATCTACTGTCTTTCTATATGAATTGTATTTTATATGTCCTTATAAGTCTGGCTTTAACTTCACGTTTTACTAGTTGTTACCGCAACAGAAGGTAACACATGATCAGTGGCGCAGCGCTTTGTGGTGCCATTTATTCTATATTACACCCCAATGCATCTTCCAAATGTACAGACTTTGCAGAACACGGAGGGTAAAAAGAAGAAATTAGCGATTGCTGAATTGCACCAGAAAATGCTGGTTACTCCTTACCGTCTCTGTTTTTATAAGTTGAAACCAGCAATGCATATATATGGCATTTTAAAAAGTGTGCAGTAACGCACTGCAGATGCGTGAAGGTGACCTAAAAGGAAAACGTTCTTAAAGTGCTTCTCCCCTCCTTTAAATTGACACCGTCGGTGACATAAACCTAGGAAACTACATAAGCACTTTGGAGTTGATTTACTAAAAGAGTACAGTGGGGTAGAACAGAGCTGTGGGATGTGGAGAAGTGAAGGTAAACAAGGCAAGTAACAATGGGGATGATTTACCAAAGCTGGAGAGTGCAAAATCTGGTGCAGCTGTGCATGGTAGCCAATCCGCTTCTAACTTCAGCTTGTTCAATTAAGTCTTGACAAAAACCCTGGAAGCAGATAGACTACCATGAACAGCAGTACCAGATTTTGCACTCTCTAGTTTTAGTAAATCAACCTCCTTGTTACTTGCCCCTTTATCTGCACTTCTCCACATCCCGCAGCTCCGTTCCACCCTTGCTGTGAAATGCACAGCACCATTTTAAAAAGACATCACTGGCGGCCAGCTTCTTTATTGATTTTTTGTGTCGGCGCACTAGGGTTGCCACCTCATCCCTTTAAAACTAAACACATATGAATTACACAGGTTCTGTGGCTGATTAACCACTTACCAACCGGAAGGTTTTCCAGCTTTAGGACCAGAGCACTTTTTGCGATTCGGCACTGCGTCGCTTTAACTGGCAATTGCGCGGTCGTGCGACGTTGTACCCAAACAAAATTTGAGTCCTTTTTTTCCCACAAATAGAGCTTTCTTTGGGTGGTATTTGATTGCCTCTGCGTCATTTCTGATCGCCACTATAAACAAAAGAAGAGCGACCATTTTGCAAAAAAAAAACAAATTTCTTACTTTTTGCTAAAATTCAAATCCAAAAAAAAATAAATAAAATAAAAAAAACATATTTTTTCACCGGTTTTGGCCGATTTATATTCTTCCTCATATTTGTGATAAAAAAAAAAAAAATCACAATTGGCGTTTATTGATTGGTTTGCACAAAAGTGGCCGCGTTTACGGATGATGAGAATTAATTTCTGGGGTTTTTATTTATTTTTTACTAGTAATGGCGGCGATCTGAGATTTTTAGCGGTACTGCGATATTGCAGCAGACATGTCGGACATTTTTTACACTTTTTTGGGACCAATGACATTTATTCAGCGATCAGAAATTTAAATGTCCACTGAATACTGTATAAATGTCATTGGCAGTGAAGGGGTTAACCTACAGGGGGAGAGCTAGGGGTTAACTGTGTTCCCTGGCTGTGTTCTTACTGTGGGGGGGGGGTTGGGCTAACATGGGCATAAGAGATCTAACTGATCCCAGTGACAGGGATCAGTAGATCTCCCATGCCTGCACTGTCAGAATGGGGAACCGCCGTGTTTACATCGGCAGTTCCCCATTCTTTGCCTGTGGGCGCTCATGGCGGCTCGCCGGCGGACATCGGGTCCGCCCGAGCCGCGTACACACTCCTCGGGAGTGCGGCGGGCGCGTGTGCGCGCCCCCTAGCGGCCGTTCGCAGATCGCCATCTTTTTACGGTGATTCGCGTACAGCAACCCGACTGCCGCTGTGAAAACACGGCACGCAGTCGGGAAGTGGTTAAGGTGGTCATTAAACTCACTTGGTGTCTTACCTGCATTAAATTCGCCTCGGAACCTGTGTAATTCATATGTGTTCGGGTTTAAAGGGATGAGGTGGCAACCCTACGGCCCACAGATGATGTCAGCGTCAGATCTGCAGGAGAAAAAAAAAAAGCCTTCTC
The DNA here is from genome assembly GCA_018402905.1 of Glandirana rugosa. Classification (NCBI taxonomy): domain Eukaryota; kingdom Metazoa; phylum Chordata; class Amphibia; order Anura; family Ranidae; genus Glandirana; species Glandirana rugosa. Next base: position 808,456 of record BLSH010153513.1, read on the forward strand.
TCCACCCGATATGTTTTTTTTCCCAAAGATTTCTCTCAAGAATTGCGGTTTACAATTATGAACTCCCTAGAAAGCACTGGTGACATAGCCTCCCCAGAGGGCAGCTGGAAGGCCTTGGTTACGTCACTTGTGACTCTAGAAACTGGGAAGTCAGAATATATAAACTGTAAGTAAAGAACAAAAAATATTTTTATGTATGTTTACAGAGTGAACTTTAAGTTTGGGGGGGGGGTAAAGGTCAACTTTAAAAAAGTCGGCCATTACTAAATTGCACCAAAAAAATGCTGGTTACCCTTTACTGTCTATTTTTTAGTTCAAACCAGAAAGAATATTAAGCAGGACATCTAAGTAGCAAGCAATTTCAGAAGGAGGGCTCAGCAATGGCAGCCTACCATTATTCAGAATTGGTTTTCCCTTAATAAACTGATTCCATGCTGTGGCTTTTAAACAGCCACACTAATCCATGAAGCCTTAAACTGGCCATACATTATACATTTTTTTTTCAATTTCCTTTAGATTTATCTTCAGCTATATCAATGTTTCCCAACTCCAGTCCTCAAAGACCCCTAACAGGTCATGTTTTCAGGATTTCCCTCAAAAGGAACGGCTGTGGTAATTACTAAGGCAGTGAAACTGATTAAATCACCTGCGCAAAATAATGGAAAGCCTGAAAACTAGGGATGCAACGATACCGATACTGGCATTGGGGCCGATACCCGGCCTTTTCTCGAGTATTGGTGCTCGTGAAAATTGGCCAATACCGGAAACTGAAGTGGGTGGAAGTGACGTTGGTGGTGCGGATGTCGGGAGCAGATAAAGATTTCCGCCCTCCATTTGGCGGTGAGTGCTGATACATGACGCATGTCTCTGGCTGTGCTGCTGTCTGTCTCCTCCAGGCTGTCGGTTAATGGCGATCGGTGCGGTTACACCATGTCCCGCATGGCGTTCGGTGAGTGCTGTGTTGAGGTCTCCTTGAGTGTCTTTGCACTTCAGCCAGTGACTGTTACCTGTACATGTCCTACCCACACCACCGCAAGCATGTCCCCCTCAGCTAGCTTACATGGCGGCCAGTGTTAGAGAGGGTTACCTGTACATGTCCTACCCACACCACTGCAAGCATGTCTCCCTCAGCTAGCTTACATGGCGGCCAGTGTCAGAGAGGGTTACCTGTACATGTCCTACCCACACCACTGCAAGCATGTCTCCCTCAGCTAGCTTACATGGCGGCCAGTGTCAGAGAGGGTTACCTGTACATGTCCTACCCACACCACCGCAAGCATGTCTCCCTCAGCTAGCTTACATGGCGGCCAGTGTCAGAGAGGGTTACCTGTACATGTCCTACCCACACCACCGCAAGCATGTCTCCCTTAGTTAGCGGCCAGTGTCAGCGAGTGTTACCTGTGAAAAAAGTTGCACTAGAAACAAGCACACATGGCATGTTTTTTTACAAAATGCTATGTCTTTTTGAGACAGAATGATACTGTTCTAGTGTTCTTGCTCCTCCTCATGCCTAAACTACAGAACTGTATCGCACTTGGTTGGTTGTGATGTTTACATGTCATTGACATTATTTAACATGTTCTGTGCAATTTGAGCTTTCAGAAATTTTTGACAAGCAAATAAAAATGTATTTGTTTCATAAGTCTTTTGGGGTTCCAATTCTCAATTTCATAAAGAAAACTAACAGAAATCTTCATTCCCTTTAAAAAATGGTCACATAAATGTTTTTTCTCTGCATATGTCTACATTTACTGTATGGAATGTAATACTTAATAAAGCTTTTTTGAAATTTAAAAAAAAACAAAAAAAAAAAAACAAAAAAAAAAAATGGTCACATGAAAAAAAAAATAGTTATCGGTAATCGGTATCGGCGACTACCTAAGGTAAAGTATTGGTACTCCTACTCTGTGGCAAAAAAGTGGTATTGATGCAACCCTACTGAAGACATGACCTGTTGGGGGTCTTTGAGGACTGGAGTAGGGAAACCTTGAACTATATAGCACAACAGCCTGCCTAATTGCATACAAATTGAAAGTGTTTAGGTTTGACCTCATATTATATTGGTTTGGTAAATTTAAAGGAAAATTGTATAATGTATGGCCAGCCTAAGATTATTGAACAAGAAGAGCATCTAAATTTGCTGGGACTATGGCTGAGATGCCATTAAGGACAATGGATAGTAATATAAAGAACAAAAGCACCACAGTTAAAGTAGTTGTAAACCCTAATAAACATTTGCCATGAAAAACAAAATAATTGTTTCCACCTTGTCATTGGTTTCTTCTTAGTACTGCTGATCTCCTGCATCCATGTCCTGTCTATATGCACTCCAAAAATGGCTGAATGATATCTTTCAAGGTGGGTTCCCTAACGGTGTCCATGACTGCGTAATGTGTGTTAAAACAGCATTTGCTGTGTTTATAAAAAGGTTAAAAAAGCAGTAGAACTTTTGGGAGACAGGGGTAGGTTCTTGTCACCCTAAACTAGCCTTTCACAACCTTTTAACCTCAGAGGAAGCCTTGAAATAATTTTCAGATCTTAGTGAAGCCTTCCAAAAACCAATTCATTAGTGGTGAGTGGGGAAATATGTCCCTTACATTAGTGGCGAGTGGAAAGAATGTTTCCCTTATGGTGGTCCGAATGCCACCTTTAAAGACAGCTAAAAAGATTGTTGGTTTCATGCAGCTGCAGCTAGCTATGCCAAGTGGCATTGACTCTTGGCCTATGCAGACCACAGCTCAGCTTAACTCCTTGGCACCAACAGTATATGCGGCCTCTTGGCAGGTGGGCCTTAACGCCGAGCGGCCGCACATATGTGGACCTGTGTAAATGACTTACAGTGCTGAGAGCACTCTCTGTGCATGCTCCCAGCATGGTAGCCAGTGGGGATTAGTAAGCTCCCGATGCACACTTGGGATCGGGAGTTTTCCAACCATGTGACCGCTATGACAGCCAATCACAGTGGTCACATTACCCAAATGCCCGTGTCTGAATCCTGGCATCTGAAACTTCGGGAGGCGATGACGCCAAGGGTTATGGACCACCTAGCAATCTCTGGAGGAATCCTTGTGGTCACTGGAACCTAGCCACAGCTTGAGGAGCCCATAGCAACCTCTGGAGGAACCCCAAGATTCCACAGAAACCCTGGTTGAGAATGGCTGCCCGCGACAGCAAGTTCATGATCAAGAACCTTCATGGCAGGATCATCAGGTATTTCTTTAATGAAGCTACAGATATGAAAATACTGAAAATTACATTAACACGATTGGGTTTACACATATTTCAATGATGGAACAACTGATCAGAATATCGTTCAATCCCATTATTACCTTCACACCATGCATGTATATTATATTATATAAAAGCAGGCCATCGCACAACAGGAATCGTTCAGATGCTGTAACAATAAACACATTTTCTTTTCTGGAAAATCATTGAGGATTATTGAATGAGATGAGGGATAGTGTGTCTTGTACAGTAGCCAACAGTAACCAATCAGCAAGTGTTTTTCATTATTCTCACTGCTCTAAAATGACGCAAATTGATTGGTTGGTCTGGGTCATTGCACACTCTCATTGCTCAGATCACGGTTTAAAAAAAGTAAGCCTCAGGAAGCTTTTCCACAAATAGTCGGGTTGGTAAATTATTGCCAAGATGCTAATTAAATTATAAGAAAATTAGATTATGAACTATTCTTGATTATGAGCCATTCTTGTTTAATTAAATAGATGTGCAATATAATAGATAACTGTTAAAGCTGAAGTTTAGGTATAAATATTTCTGCATAGTTACATTGTTCTAGCTTGGATCAAGGTAAGTATTTTTACGCCATACCTGGCCAATCCCTTTGGAAGCTGGCACCACTACTGCAGTGATGGCCCCTAGCTACCGGGTCCCGTGCCAATTGACTGCCCTGGTACTTAATGCACACAGGAGGCCGCTTGTTTGGCACGGGCGCCATTTAGTAAACACTTTGTATTGAATTAATGAATGCACAGTGTTCACTGATTGGTCAAGGTGGAGAGGTGAGGTGGTGATATCATGATCTCCAGGGCTCTGAAAAAGAAGGTATGCCCCTTGAAACACTTTAGCCTTTTCAGATCTGCATGGCTCCTTTCTGTGATTGGAAGTTTGTGCAGTGCTTCAGACATTTCTGTTCTTGGATTTTATTGATGATGATGTACACTCACTGGCCACTACATTAGGCACACTTATTCATTTGCTTGGAAACACAAATTGCTAATCAGCCAATCACATGGGAGCAACTAAATAGTCATCTAGACGTGGTAAAGACGCCTTGCTGAAGTTCAAACCAAGCATCAGAACGGGGAAGAAAAAGGATTTAAATGACTGAACATGGCCTGGTTTTTGTGTGTCTCATTTTGTTATTTGTACTCTTTTAATTTGGTCCTAGTTATGCCTCAATCGGTTCCTTAGCGGAACCTCTTTTTGATGTGGACTCACCTCAAGTTCTAATCACTTTATCTTATGCATGGTTGTTGGTGCCAGATGGACTGGTCTGAGTATATCAAAAACTGCCAATCTACTGGGATTTTCACACACAACCATCTCTAGGGTTTACAGAGAAAGATCCGAAAAAGAGAAAATATCCAGTGAGTGGCGGTTGTGTGGAGGAAATGCCTTGTTGATGTCAGAGGAGAATGGGCTGACTGGTTTGAGATGATAGAAAGGCAACAGTAACTCAAATAATCACTCGTTACAACCATGGTATGCAGAATACCATCTCTGAACGCACAACACATGGAACCCTGCTGCTGTAGCCCTAGATGGGCTACAGCAACAGAAGACCACACCGGATGCCACTCCTGTCAGCTAAGAACAGGAAACTGAGGCTACAATTCGCACAGGCTCTTCAAAACCGGACAATAGAAGATTGGAAAAACGTTGCCTGGTCCGATGAGTCTCGATTTCAGCTGTGACATTCAGATGGTGCGGTCAGAATTTGGCGTAAACAACATGAAAGCATGGATCCATCCTGCCTTGTATCAACGGTTCAGGCTGGTGGTGTAGTGGTGTGAGGGATATTTTCTTCAGACTTTGGGCCTCTTAGTACCAACTGAGTACTCATGCCCGCCGCACGCTCCCTGTGACAGAGCCAGAATGGGGAACCGCCGATGTAAACACGGCGGTTCCCCGTTCTGACAGGCGGTATGTGAGAGCTACTGATCCTTGTACTGGGATCAGTTAGATCTCTGATGCCCCTGGCAGCCCAGCCCCCATACAGTTAGAACACACACAGGGAACACAATTAACCCCTAGAGCGCCCCCTGCAGGTTACCCCCTTCCCTGCCAATGACATTTAAACAGTAATCAGTGGATATTTAAATTTCTGATCGCTGTATAAATGTGGTCCCAAAAAAGTGTAAAAAATGTCCGACATGCCCGCTGCAATATCACCGCTGCAAAATCACAGTCCCCATAAAAAAATCACAGATCGCCGCCATTAATAGTAATAAAAAAAAAAAATTGTAAAAATGCCAGAAATTAATTCTCATAGTTTGTAACTTTTTTTTTTGCTAAAATGTAGCTCTTTTTTTGTTTATAGCGGTGATCAGAAATGATGCAGAGGTGATCAAATACCACCAAAAGAAAGCTCTATTTGTGGGGAAAAAAAGGATGCAAATTTTGTTTGGGTACAACGTCGCACGACCGCGCAATTGTCAGTTAAAGTGATGCAGTGCAGAATCGCAGAAAGTGCTCTGGTCCTAAGGTGGGAAATCCTTCCGGTCCTTAAGTGGTTAAAATAATCCCTGGTGATCCTGCCATGAAGGTCCTTTTTCAGGCACGTCATAGGATGATAACGCTCTGCCCCTGCCTCCCAGGCTCCTGGTTAGAGACTACAGGTGGCCATTTAAAGAGGCCTTATACAGGCATGGGCCACGGTCACCATCACCTGAAAAATGTAATGCAGCCATCCCTGGAGTGCATGAGAGCAGGAAGTGGGTGCAAGAAGGCAGCAAGACATCAGCAGCACTGAGATGCATAAATAGATGAAAAATAAATCTGAAAAATAAGTATTTTGATAAATAATTGTTATAAAATGATAATGTTTTTGATATACAGTGCTTTAGCAAACTAAATGTCATTCAGTTAGGGTTCACATCGACGGTAACCACCAAAAGCTGAATCTGATTGGTTCCTAGGGCCAACAATAGAATTCCTGTTAGTAAATAAGGTTGTCCTGGTTCAATGGATGCTATGTACAATATGATTCCCAAGAACAAACCAAATAAAACAGCAATGGAATGAGATGAAATGACCGCCCCTGTGGTTTAATCCTTGGGTACATCTTTCAGCCACAAGTGACTCCATGGTTGTCAATCTGCAAGGGGTCTGCTAGGGCTTTCTTTAATGTCAAAGAATCAAAGGCAGAGCCGCTAAGGGTGGGGGTGCGCCAATCCCAGGCTGGGGCCTTTGATGTATTGTTAAGTCGTGTACTGAGGTCTGCCAGTTTCCATTAGCACACAGGCACCTTCACCGGCTCTGAGGCTCTGCCAGGGAAGCTCTTCTGGACAGCCAGACGTGGAGGACCACCAAGTTATGACTACCAAAGAGCCAATGTAATATACGCTATGCAAAACAGGCTTATATTATTATCAATACACAACAATTTCTCAATGTATATAGTGATGGATTTACTAAAGGCAAATAGACTGTGCACGTCGCAAGTGCAGTTACTCCAGAGCTTAGTAAATGAGGTGAAGCTTTACTTTGCAAAGAATAGCCAATCACATGCAAGGAAAATAAAAAAACAAAACTGCATTTTTGCTTGCACGTGATTAGAAGATGGAAGTCAGCAGAGCTTCCCTTCATTTACCAAGCTCCGGAGCAACTGCACTTGCAAAGTGCAGTCTATTTGCCTTTACTAAATCCACCCCAGTGTGTCTTCAAAATTCAGATTTACCATTAACCCGGTTCACACTATGGGGTTGATTTACTAAAGGCAAATAGACTGTGCACTCTGCAAGTTCAGTTGATCCAGAGCTTAGTAAATGAGCAGAAGCTCTGCTGACTTCCGTCATCCAATCATGTGCAAGCAAAAATGCTGTTTTCCTTTTTAATCTCTCTTGCACGTAATTTGATCTTTTTTGCACAGTGGAGTTTTACCTCATTTACTAAGTTCTGGAGCAACTGCACTTGCAAAGTACAAAGTACACAGTCTATTTAATAAATTAACCTCTATGAATCGCATAGCAACGTGTTTTGAATTTCTGTGCAATTCACATGCGATTCAATTCATTTTGAATGGGCTCAAATCGCACCAAAAGTAGTGCGTGCACTACTTTTGGAAACAAACTGCAACTGGGGACTTTTGTACAATGCAATCCAGTGCAAGCAAACACACTGTGCTTGCGACCTGCGTTTAGGGTGGCACTAACTTAACATTGACACCACCTGCAGATTGCAACTGAAGTGCATTTTGAACCATGTTCTAATGTGGACCTAGGCACAGTAGGTATGTGCCTATAGATGCCAAAGGCAAAGAGGAGGCTTTTAATTATCATAGAATATACTCTGCTATACTTTTAACAATTGCTACGTTACAACAAGCGTTCACACAAAACAGCGATTACATTGGATTTAAAAAAAATCCTTTATTGCATAATAACACATATAAAATATATCCCTGTACTTATAATTAATATTGCTGTTTATATTAAATGAAGGGTCCAATATAACTGAATAGTGACTTTTATAAATATGAAGGGAAAGGTACGCACGGCTTTGGAAAATGTGGGTATGTTTTATTACGTGTAATAAAAAGAGGTTTTTATTTTTTGAAAAATCTGGCTTGTAGTGAATACATAATCTAATGACTGTTTTCCTGTTCTAAATGCATGTTGGGATGTAGCGATTATTAAGACCCCTTTCACACTGGTGCCGCGTTGTTGGTAAAACACCGCTCGGGTAGCGGTGCCTTACCACTGTTTAACCACTTCAGCCCCAGAAGGATTTCCCAGTTTAGGACCAGAGTACTTTCTGCAATTCGGCACTGCGTCGCTTTAACTGACAATTGTGTGGTCGTGCAACGTTGTACCCAAACGAAATTTGCGTCCTTTTTTCCCCACAAATAGAGCTTTCTTTTGGTGGTATTCGATCATCTCTGCGTCATTTCTGATCACCACTATAGACAAAAGAAAAGCGACAATTTTGCAAAAAAAAAAAATTATTTCTTACTTTTTGCTACAATACTTCAAAAAGTAAAATGTTAAAAAATATATATATAAAAAAAAAAAATTCCATTGGTTTTGGCCGATTTATGTTCTTCCTCATATTTTTGGTAAAAAAAAATTAAATGTGTTTATTGATTGGTTTGCTCAAAAGTTGCCGCATTTACGAATGATGAGAATTAATTTATGTTTTTTTTTTTTTATATTTTACTAGTAATGGCGGCGATCTGCGATTTTTATAGGGACTGTGATATTGCAGCGGACATTTTTTACACTTTTTTGGGACCATTGGCATTTATACAGCGATCAATGCTATAAAAATGCATTGATTACTGTATAAATGCCATTGGCAGTGAAGGGGTTAACCTGCAGGGGGTGCTCTAAGGCGTTAACAGTGTTCCCTCAGTGTTTTCTAACTGTATGTAGGCTGGACTGGCTGGGGGAGGGGAGTGATCATGGCTCCCATATACAGGAAGCCTGTGATCACATCCCTCCCCCCTCTGTCAGAACAGAGATCCGTGTTTACTTACACGGACCCCCGTTCTGTCACTCCGGGGAGGTGATCGCAGGTAACCGGCGGACATCGGGTTTGCCGTACCCGCTCCCTGTCCCCCGAGAACACAGTGAGCGTGCGAGTGCACCTCCGGCGGCGCACGCGCCCTCACAATACTCGTTCTCTCGGTTAAGCAGCACTTTGGCGCCACATTTTGGCCGCTAGCGGCCCGCTTTTAACAGCGATTAAAAACGCCTGTGTTGCAGCACATTCAAATCGATTTTTGAGGAGCTTTGAAAGCGCTGTCCATTCATTCCAATGGCCAGGGGCAGTTTGGTTTCTGTATAAATCGCTCTCAATCCGCACCAAAGATGCTGCTTGAAGGACTTTTTTTCCCGCCTCGCAAGCGCACCGCGCCCAGTGTGAAGAGACACACTGGAATGAATAGAGAGGTGTTTTTTAGGTGCTTAGCAGAGGCTATTTCCAGCACTAAATCACCTGAAAACCGCCCCAGTGTGAAAGGGGTCTAAAGCTGAATTTTGGCTGGATATTTTTTCATGGACCAATGTAATGATGCCTGTGCCATACCTGTGGGATCCCAGCGGAAGCTGGAAATCTCTGTAGCAGACTACGCTACTACAGTGTTTGCCGCTAACTTTTGGGTCCTGTGCCAAGTGGCTGCCCTGCTGCATTGTGAACACAGGTGACTTGTTTGGCACAGGCGCCATTCAGAGAAGACTTTGCATTTCCTCAATTAATGCAAAGGGGTCTCTGAATGTCTCCCATGCCGAGGGAGCTTCTGTGTTCACAATGCAACAGGGCAGCCACTTGGCATGGGCCCCGGAAGCTAGCAGCGATCACGATAGTAGTGGTGCCTACTACAGTGGTTTTTAGCTTCCACTTGGATAGGCCAAGCATGGCACACACATACTTAAATTAATCCAAACTGGACTGTGCAAAAATATCCATACCTAAACTTCAGCTTTGTGACTACGGCATGTAAAAAACATCACTTTTAAGGGTGTGTAGTCGTTTAGAGGCAGTGGAGGTGTCAGGCATTTTTGTTAAAGCAGAAAAATTGCGTTCAGGACTGTAGTTTACCGGCATTTCAAACACCAAATGCTTGTGACCGCATGTAACCACGTTTATGCGTGTTTGCGTTTATAAGCCTTTTTAACCACTGACACTTCTCTCCAACATGTAAAAATCATAATTTTTTTGCTTGAAAATTACTCAGAACCCCCAATACACACACACATATATATATATATATATATATATATATATATATATATATATATATATATTAGCAAAGACCCTAGGGGATAAAATGGTGGTTGTTGCACCTTTTTATGTTGCACGGTATTTGCGCAGCAATTTTTCAATCACGTTTTTTTGTGAAAAAGAACTGTTTCATGAATTATTAAAAAACAAAACAATAAAGTTAGCCTGATTTTTTTTTTTGCATAACGTGAAAGATGATGTAAATAGATAAGTAAATAGATATCTAACGATATAAGTCACGCTTTAAAATTGTGCACACTTGTGGAATGGCGCCAAACTTCGGTACATAAATCTCCATGGGCGATGCTTTAAAAAATTTTTACAGGTTAGAATTACAGAGGAGGTCTTGAGCTAGAATTATCGCTGCCGCTCTAATGTTCATGGCGATACCTCACATGTGTGGTTTGCACACCGTTTACATATGCGTTCGTTTCTGCGTGTGAGCAGGGGGCACTTTCATTTTTTTTTTTATTGTTTATTTTACTTTTATTTTTATGTTTTGACACTTTCCCTTTACATTTTTTTAATCACTTGTATTCCTATTACAAGGAATGTAAACATTCCTTGTAATAGGAAGGGCATGACAGGTCCTCTTTACAGTGATATCTGGGGTTTATAAATCTAAATAACAACAATCTCGGCTTCCCAGTCGAAGAAACGGCAGTGTTTACACCTGCTGAGGCTGTATGTGACGTCATAACGTCACGCCCGCCCTCCGAAGGTCATAGAGATGACCGGGGACCATCTGGTACTCGGACAGCTCTATGGTAAACGGCCTATTCATTCTCCAGCTCGCCAATCACACAGGTGAGCCAGTAAAAGGCTTTATGATTGTTTTTACGGTGCAGGGAATCGCCAGTGGAAAAAGAAGAGGAGCAGCTGCAGGCATCATTCAGATATCCACACTCAAAATCCATGACACCTTATGGCGTTGTTGGGCTGGAAGTGGTTAAAGGGAAAAAAAATTCTGATAATTTCTGAACATATAAAAATGTTGAAAAAAAAACACAAATTTCTCCCCATGCTGTTCCCTGCGTCAATAGATGCACACAATGTTCTATGTCTTTGGAGCCTCAGCAACATCAGGAGCATTTCCTCACACACGCTCATGATGGAATCCATAGTGGAAACACAAAAAATAAGACATCTACCTACAAGCACACTGCTCTCTCTTCTCTCACAGAATGGCTGAAATAGTTCATAATTTACTTGTTTTTCATGCATTGTGGACACTTGGGAGGGTCTCCTGAGGTTATCTTTAAAAATCGCTTCTAACCGCCGCTAAACTTGCATAAACTCTGTATGTAAAAGCTGTAAAACGGGGGTTTTTCACTGTCGATTTCCAGCTGTCAGTTTCCTGCATTCAGAAAACGTTTTCAACTGCCCTGTGTATTATGAGGCCTAAGAGCCCTTACACATTGAGGCAGTTTTCAGGCGTTTTAGCACTAGAAATAGCGCCCTTATAGAGCCTGAAAACTGCCTCCCATGCCGGCCAAGTGTGAAAGCCCGAGTGCTTTCACACTGGGGCAGTGCACTTGCAGGATGTTAGGAAAAGTCCTTGCAAGCAGTATCTTTGGGACGGGTTGGGAGTGGTGTTTACACTGCTCACCAACCCGCCCCTGCCCATTGCAATGAATGAGCAGCGCTTCTGAAGCGCCTGAAAAGTGCACTTTCAACACCTTCTTTGCGGTTAAAAGCGCCCCGCTAGCAGCCGCTTAAACAGTGATAAAGCGCCGCTAAAACAAGCAGTGCTTTACCACTAACGCAGCCCCAATGTGAAAGGGGCCTAAGAGGAGCTGGGCAAACAGCCAAGGTGCATAAGGCCTAAAGCTTCATGTACACAGGATGCTTTTTCAACCTTTTCTGAACAATGTTTTTGATAGCTAGAAGCTTAAAAACGGATGTTTAGCTGCTTTTTACGTGGCGTGTTCAGCCGCGTTTGTGAAAACAACTGTAAACAAAACGCTGCAAAACGTGAGTTACCTCGTTTAGCTGCGTTTACAAGCTGTTACAGGCATTTGGTGTTTCAAATGCCTCTGAACTTCCATCTGAGCGCATTTTTTTGGGTTCCAAAAAAAGCTTCTAAACTCAACTGCCTAGAAACGACTATAAACGACCCTGTGTACATATACTGATAAGGTAACATAGGGGAGAGTTTAGGGGAGGCTGAAAAAAACGCCCAACTGCTCCTAAGACTCCATGCACACTGGACGCTCCATATAGTCATTTTGGACGTCGGATTTCTGGCAGAAAAACGCTACTTTGAAAACTAGCTTTTATTAGCGTTTTGTAATAGTGTTTATGCATGTTTATTTGCGTTTATCAGCGTCTGCGTTTTTGAGCATTTTTCTTTTAACTTCATTAGCTTCCATTGACTACAAAAAACACTGGACGGCGATAAATAGCCGTTTAGTGGCGTTTATGAGCATTTATCGGCCAGCGTTTTTTTTTGGTCAGAAGAACGACTTTTGATAACAGCCCAAAAATGCCACTGCTGTTAAACGACAATAAACGTCATGGACACATAGGATAACATAAAGGGGCGTTTTTGGGCTGTTAAAAAAAACGCCCAAACTACCATAAACGGTCGTTTATCAGCTACATTGTGCATGGAGCCGGTCGAGCAGCAGTGTACATGAGGCCTAAAGGTGTGGCAAAGTATATTTTATGGTGAATAAATTGTAACAATACACTTTGCACTCACAAGAAGAAGAAAAAATCTCCGTTTTCCTAGAAGGTTACAAAGTTGTGGCTTTTCCTTCGATAATTTGTAGCTACACTTTTTTCTAGCACAAGGCATAGCCATCTCAGACACATTTGGGTTGGTGATCTAAAACAGATGAGCAGATTCACTTTGCAACGTGAATTTTCCCTTGGCTTCACCTCATTAGCTAATTCAAGGGAAATTTCCCCTGACAAAGTGAAAATTCACTGTACTGGGAACTTTCTACTTTGTTAGTAAATCAACTCCAGTATCTCAATATTCTAAGTCATGTCAGGACCGGGAAAACAGACATGTTCTGTATAAAAGAATTGATCCTATGGGGGGGGCTGTATTTTCTTAGGATGCTAACAATGATATACCTACAGGTTTTAGTGATAAAAATCCACCCCTGGGTGTTTTACAATAAAATAGATCTCTATATTTGATGGGGCCCATTAACTGGTTCCGGACCGGCTTGCGTACATTTACTGCTGCAGAGTGGCACGATCCCGCGAATCGCCGTCTATAAATGGCGGCTCTCTCGTGTGCGGCTAGAGCAATTCCAGGTATTGGCAAGTTATACGTGGTTACAATGGTCCAGCTTGGACCAATGTAACTATGTATATGCTATACTTGGCTGATGCCCCTGGAAGCTGGAAAACTCTGTAGACAAGTAGACACCACTACTCCAGTAATCTCCACTTGCTTCCCGTCCGGAGGGGCCCGCCAGATGCATTATGAACACAAAAAGTCAGCGGCTCCACAAGGGCACCATTCACAGAATGCTTTGCATTTTTCTGAATGAATGCAAAGCATTCCCTGATTGGATGAGCTGGAGAGGCAGAAAGCAATGCCATGCACTCCACCTCATCCAATCATAGAATGATTGTATTATGTATTTATTAGAGGTATTTATATATCACCAACAATTTACACAGCACTGTACATATTGTATATTCACATCAGTCCCTTCACGCAGGAGCTTACACTCTGTGGTTCCTAACTAACATATATGACAGTTCTTCAAAACATTTCTGCACTTTAACTCTATTAAATATAAAAAAGTGTGGTAACTTTTTGAAGACCCCTTGTACATCCATACACATATTACAGCCAATTAACCTACATGCATGTCTGTGGAGTGAGGGAGGAAACCAAAGAACAAGGGAGAACATGGGGCAGCACAGTGGCCTAGTGGTTAGTACTTCTGCCTTCCAGCATTAGTGTCCCTGGATCAAGTCCTGGTCAGGACACTGTCTGCATGGAGTTTGCATGTTCTCTGTGCATTTGTGGGTTTCCTCTGACATGCTGGTAGGTTAACTGGAACCTATCTACATTTTATATTAACAATATACACGGGGGTTGATTTACTAAAGGCAAATAGACTGTTCTCTTTGCAAGGGATGTTGCACATTGCACGGGAATCTGTCAGCAAAGCTTAGTGAATGTGGTGAAGTTTCACTTTGCAAAGAATACCCAAAGACATGCAAGAAAACAAAACAGCATTTTGCCCACACATGATTGGATGAAGGAAGTCAACAGAGCTTCACCTCATTTACTAAGCTCTGGGGAAAATTCCCTTGCAAAGTGCAAATTCCTATGCAAAGTGATAAGCCGAATTGCCTTTAGTAAATCAAGCCCATAGGGAGATTGGGACCCTAGATTGTAAGCTCCTTAAGGCAAGATATGATGTGAATGTACAAAATGCAAGGTACTATATAAATCAACATAATGGATGAACATGCATCCCCCATGCAGGTAGTGTCCTGGTTGGGATGCAGACTAAGATCCCCAAAACTGCAAGGCAAAAGTGCCATTAAAACCTGTGACATTTTATATGAGTATCTGGTGGCATTGTAATAGCTTCTGCAGCAATGCAGGTAACTGGATGAAATGCATTTGTAAAATGACAACATGCGACCCACCATTGTGGGCCAGACCATAGTGAGCCCCCTTTACTGCTGGGCCCCAGAGCAGCCATGTAGTCCAAAATGACTACAGTTATGCCCTTGGTGCTGGTCACCAGAACCACCAGGCGGGCCCCCTAAATGCCTTGCCAATTCCATACCCCCACATGCAGCCATCTTGGGCACACTCCATTGAGCCAATGAACCTACCTGAATGTCTGGAGTGTGAGAGGACAAGCACAGGGAGTACATACAAACTCCATGCAGATCCCTGTGCTGCATGGCAGAAGTGCTAACCACTAAGCCACAGTGCTGGGATGTTAAAGTGACACTAAACTCTGGATTAAATATAAAAAATGTATGTATTCTTAACTCCGAAAAGTCCCTTCTATTGCTCTCAGCCCCCTCCAAATCTCCCATTTGTTTCCTTTTGCTGCTGTGATCTGACTTCCTATTAGAAGGTGGCTACATTTGCTCTCCATGGACTTGCTGTATGCAGGACGTAGGCACTCTGTCGAGATAGACTATGGACTATGGCAGGGGTCTCCAAACTTTTTAAACAAAGGACCACTCTAACGTCCTTCAGGCTTTAGGGGAGCTGCACTGTGGCCAGTGGTAGTAGAAATTGTCCTAGTGCCAGAGGTGGCAAACAGTGCACCATCTTTGGTATTGGGGGAGTAATAGAGCCCCATTGCTGGTGCCAATGGCAGGAATAGCGCCCCCGAAGGACAGATTAAAAAAGCAAGCCGATCGCCACAGTTTGGAGACCAATGGACTAGGGGATTTGTAGTGTGTAGAGAGTAGTGTACATCAGGGTTTCTCAACCCGTGGTACGCGTACCCCTTGGGGTACGTGCAGCAAGGGGAGGGGGTACGCTGCCTCTCTGATGTCGGGTGAAAAGGCTGCATGAATTGAACAGCCGCCTCTGCTGACAACAATGCCGCTGCGGCCAGCAGAGGGTTAATGTCCAGGCAGTGGAGACAGAGGATGGAGCGGGGGCTGTGTCTTGGGGAGGAGCCAGGACAGCACTGTGAACACGGGGGAAAAGACTCATAGCAGCAGCTGGAGCACTCGCCCCCCTCCCCCGACTAAAGTGCTTCACGGAGCGGCCCCCTGCACACCGGAGGAGGCATTTGCGATGGCGAGGAGAAGAGGAGGGTCCCGCCGGGGAGGAAATCCAACTGGGGCTGCATGGAGAGATGGAAGGGGGAGGTAGGAGAGAAGGTGTCCCGCGGCCCTTCTCTGGGGCTGTCAATCAAGGTGAGAGAGCTACTATGTCAAAACCCCCTTCTGCAGGCAGTGACCACCAGCATGAGAGAGAGCCAGCCCCCCAATCCCTGCTCCTCCATCCTCCCTCAGCCATAGCCACTGGTCATTATATCCACTCCCCTCATCCTAGTTATGAGTGCCACAAAACAGTAAGGACAGCTCTGTCCTCTGCCAAGGTGCCCACCTGTGACTGACAGCCCCTGACCCTTCCCTGCACCCTGCCCTTACCCCCACCTATGTAGGGCTCCACTGCAGGGGTCAGGAGGTCCCAGCCCAGTCCAGTGCTGATCTTCAGACATGGTGGGTCAGGCACTCCGCATCCTGTCTCATCGCTGCTATCTTCCTCACTGACACCAGCACTGAGATACAGAGCACTGACACCAGCACTGAGATAGAGAGCACCGACACCAGCACTGAGATAGAGAGCACTGACACCAGCACTGAGATAGAGAGCACTGACACCAGCACTGAGATAGAGAGCACTGACACCAGCACTGAGATAGAGAGCACTGACACCAGCACTGAGATAGAGGGAACTGACACCAGCACTGAGATAGAGAGCACTGACACCAGCACTGAGATACAGAGCACTGACACCAGAACTGAGATAGAGAGCACTGACACCAGCACTGAGATAGAGAGCACTGACACCAGCACTGAGATACAGAGCACTGACACCAGAACTGAGATAGAGAGCACTGACACCAGCACTGAGATACAGAGCACTGAGATAGAGAGCACTGACACCAGCACTGAGATAGAGAGCACTGACACCAGCACTGAGATAGAGAGCACTGACACCAGCACTGAGATACAGAGCACTGACACCAGCATAGAAATACGGAGCACTGACACCAGCACTGAGATACAGAGCACTGACACCAGCATAGAAATACGGAGCACTGACACCAGCACTGAGAAACAGAGCACTGACATCAGCACTGAGATTAAGAGCACTGACACCAGTACTGGTGAGGCTGCATTGATGGACACTGGTGAGGCTGCATTGATGGGCATTGGTGAGGCGGCACTGATGGAGCTGCATTTATGGACACTGGTGAGGCTGCATTGATGGGCACTGGTGAGTCTGCATTGATGGGCACTGGCGAGGCTGCATTTGATGGGCACTTGTGAGGCAGCATTTGATGGACACTGGTGAGGCTGCATTAATGGGCACTGGTGAGGCTGCATTTATGGGCACTGATCAGGCTGCATTTATGGACACTGGTGAGGCTGCATTTGATGATGATTTTGCACATAAAAACCATCACAAACACAAACCCAACAATAGAAATTTCTTTCTCGAGACAGGGGTACTTAGGAAATTTTTTTAGACCTGCAGGGGTACTTCACCGTAAAAGGTTGAGAAACACTGGTGTACATGACCACAACTAATGTGCACTGCTCATTCTAAACACACAGAAGCAATGGGGAAATGTGCATGGTAGAGAGCTCACATTATAGGGGGGCAGAAAAATACAGTAAGAAATAGCTCCATTAAAAGCAGATTACAGGGCCATTAAAGAGGCATGAAATTATATTTTTATTCTCCAAAAACAATCGACACATCCACAAGAGCCATCTAATCTACTTTTCATTAAATTGTTTCTTTCTGTGTTTCTCTGCGCCCCAACCCCCATAATGTGAGCTCCCAAAAATTCTCAGTTTCCTCTCGCTTCCTTTTGCTTGGAATATTGGTAGCTGTCAAGTGAAATGCTCTGTGCACTCCATAGCTACATAGTCCATAGCTACATAGTCCATAGCTACGTAGTCCATAGCTACATAGTCCATAGCTACATAGTCCATAGCTACATAGTCCATAGCTACATAGTCCATAGCTACATAGTCCATAGCTACGTAGCCCATAGCTACATAGTCCATAGCTACATAGTCCATAGCTACATAGTCCATAGCTACATAGTCCATAGCTACATAGTCCATAGCTACATAGTCCATAGCTACATAGTCCATAGCTACGTAGTCCATAGCTACATAGTCCATAGCTACATAGTCCATAGCTACATAGTCCATAGCTACATAGTCCATAGCTACGTAGCCCATAGCTACATAGCCCATAGCTACATAGTCCATAGCTACATAGCCCATAACTCATAGCTACATAGCCCATAGCTACATAGTCCGTCAGGTTGAAAAAAGACAAGTCCATCTAGTTCAATTAATAAATGGGGAAAATATGTTTTTACACTCCTATACACACACACACAATCCTATACCCACAGTTGATCCAGAGGAAGGCAAAAACCCCAGCAAAGCATGATCCAATTTGCTATAGCAGGGGAAAAATTCCTTCCTGGTCCCCCGAGTCAATCAGATATTCTCTGGATCAACTTTACCTATAATGTTAGTACCCAGTTATATTATGTACATTTAGGAAAGAATCCAGACCTTTTTTAAAGCAATCTACTGAGCTGGCCAGAACCAGCTCTTTAGGGAGTCTATTCCACATTTTCACAGCTCTTACTGTGAAGAAGCATTCCCGTATTTGGAGATTAAATCTCTTTTCCTCTAAATGTAAAGAGTGCCCCCTTGTCCTCTGTGATGACCTTAAAGTTCACTATATGGACCACTTGTGCATTTGTACATGTTGATCATATCCCCCTTAATCTCCTCTTCTCAAAAGAGAATAAACTCAGTTCCTCTAACCCAGGGGTCTCCAAAACTATGGCCCTCCAGTTGTTCAGGAACTATGATTCCATCATGACTAGTCATGTCTGTAAATGTCAGAGTTTTACAATGTGTCATGGGATGTGTAGTTATACAACAGCTGGAAGGCTGTAATTTGGAGATGCCTGCTCTAATCCAAAGCCCAACCCATAGTCCATAACCCATAGTGCACAGCTCATAACCCATAGTCCAAAGCTCATAACCCATAGTCTATAGCTCATAACCCATAGTCCATAGCTCATAACCCATAGTCCATAGCTCCTAACCCATAGTCCATAGCTCCTAACCCATAGTCCATGGCCCATAACCCATAGTCCAAAGCTCCTAACCCATAGTCCATGGCCCATAACCCATAGTCCAAAGCTCATAACCCATAGTCCATAGCTCATAACCCATAGTCCATAGCTCATAACCCATAGTCCATAGCTCCTAACCCATAGTCCATAGCTCATAACCCATAGTCCATAGCTCATAACCCATAGTCCATAGCTCCTAACCCATAGTCCATAGCTCCTAACCCATAGTCCATAGTCGGTAGTGGTAGTCCATAGCCCACAGTCCATAACACATAACCCATAGCTCCTAACCCATAGTCCATAGCCGGTAGTGGTAGTCCATAGCCCACAGTCCATAACCCATAACCCATAGTCTATAGTCCCTCTCGTGAGTGAGTAAGAGAGTATGACTACATCCCTACATACAGTAAGACCATGGAGAACAAACATAGCCACCCTCTAACAGGAAGTTGGATCACAGCAGCAAATACAAAGGAATTTGAAGATCTGGAGCAGTCTGAGAGCAATAAAAGGGACTTTTTTGGGTTCAGAATATATACTAGAATATTTTTTTTCCTTTTTAAACCCAGAGTTGAGTGTCACTTTAAGTAGGGGATGTGTACTGATGGTTCTTTGGGAAGCAATGATATCTTTTAAGAAAACCTAAGCGACCAACCTCCAGCCCGCTCTCCGCTCTTTTGCACGCCTTTATTTTTTATCGCCCCTCAGCCTTACGATGCGCCCCCCAGGGACAAAGCCCACCGTGATTTACTGATGCTGCAATCGTTCCAGCATGCTGCACATAGATGTATTGATCACCCCGGCCAGCTCTCTCACACCGCAGAGGCGGCCTGACTCAGAGGAGGGTATTAGCCCAGGTGGGGGGGCTATTTCTATGAATGGAAGAGGTTTTTGTTTTTTTTGCTGGATGGCAGATAAACAAATGAGCCTGGAGCAGAGCTGCCAGTAAGCCATCCCTCCCCTGTGTGCCGGGCTGCGGCCTGTAGGTGTCGCTGTTGCATGGAGCGGGGTGCTGGTGACGCCTATGGAGGAGATGCTGGGTTATGGGAGGGCGCTGCTGTGATTCTGGAGCTCCCATTGATTGACTCTCCTAACCTGAGAGCCCCAGAGAGGGTGCAAAACAGAGGGTGCAAAACAGAGGGTGCAAGAAGAAGGGTGCAAAACAGAGGGTGCAAAATGTAAAAATAATAATAAATGGTTGCAATGTACAGGCAGTCCAGGCCCCACTCCTGGTGCTGCTGCAGAACCTCTTGCCCCCATCCATGGCTGTGACCCCCCCATGGTACCCACCTTCTGCTGCCTCCTGGCCATGTCGGTAGGTTGCTTGGCATTGAAGGGGTAGGCGATACATCGCATTACAAAGACATAGAGCTGCAGCTTCCTCTTCCTCTCCTCTTCCTCCTTCTGCAGCCTCTCCAGCTCTTCCTTCTCCTTCTCGCTGACCACGGACGGGCTGGGGCTGGACGGCCGCACGCTGCTGCTCCTACTGCTGGGCTGCAGACCCCCGGAGCTTTCGCTCGTCCGGCTGGGGGAGAGCCGGGCCCCGGTGCTGGGTGCCAGCACCTCCTTGCATTCCTCCTCTACAATCTCATCCGATTCCTCCTCGCTGGATGACGGGTCCAGCATGGTGACCGCTCCGGGCTCTACGAAGGAGATGTGCCGCTAAATCCCACCGACCGAGGAGAGGAGAGCTCCGGGGAGAGGAGAGGAGAGCTCCGGGGAGAGGAGAGCAGAGCTCCGATCAGGCAGGAGGACCTGGCGGCGGTGCAGCTGAGCGCAGTCTAGGCATCGGCGGTGCTGCTTACGTGTTTAACTCTCTCCTCCCCTCCGTGTGACTGGAGAAAGGCGAGCGGGGAGAGACAAAATACTGCGGGGGGGTCATTGATCAGCTGTGCCGCGGCAGATGGTGCCTGGCCTCTTTGTCCGCCGGCCAATCAATCCTCAGAGAGCAGGAGGGGGAGGAGAGGGGGTGACCTGTCCGGGGGGGTCACTGGGTGGTGACTAGGGGTGTAGGGGGACCAGAGAAGAAAGAGGGGGGATATAAGAGAAGGGGTGCAGGGGGTGTCACAGAAGAAAGGGGTCAGAGAAGTGAGGGATGCAGGAGGTGTCAGATGAGGGGTGCAGGGGG